>JAHRHZ010000030.1:3208662-3304261 GCA_024137785.1 Ginglymostoma cirratum | reverse complement strand
TCAAACTGGTGGTTCTCCTTATCCGTGTGAATGGAGATGAGTGAGTATTGGTCGTGTCTTTTTGTTGCTAGTTGGTGGTCATGTACCCTTTGGACAGACAGGAAGAAAATTGGCCACAAGGGCACATGAACACCAACTAGCAACAAAAAGACACAACCACTACTCACTCATCTCCATTCACACGGATAAGGAGAACCACCAGTTTGATTGGCACAACACCAGGATCCTAGGTCAGGCTAAACAGAGACAAGCATGGGAATTCCTAGAGGCCTAGCTCTCCACCAAGAAGGCCATCAACAAACACATAGAACTAGACCCTATAGATACACCACTGCAAAAGAAAACTGGAAATGAGGTCATCAAATCCAACAGACCCCAGAGTTTAAATACTGGGTGGGAAAACACAACAGCGCTTCAGCGGAGGCTGCGCTGATGATGTTACCCAGGAGGGTAATGAAATGTCTGTGAACTAATGAACCAGCTCGGCAAGCAAACCAACCACAGCATCCACAACCCGATCTACACAAAAATCTTAAATAATGTGTGCAGTTCTGGAATCTACATTATAGAAGAGATGTGATTGCAGAGGAGATTTAATGGGATGTTGCCTGGCCTGGAGAGTTTCAGTTATAAAGAGAAATTACATAGTTTAGGCTTTGTTTTCCTTGAACCAGAGGAGACTGAGGTGGCGAATATGGTTGAGATGAATAAAATTTGAGGGGCATAGACAGGGAAGACCAGAAAGAACTTTCCTCCTTCTGGAGGTATCAATGAGCATGTGGCATATATTTTAAGATAAAGGTCAGGAGGTTTAAAGGGAATATGAAGAAACTATTTTTCACTTGGAGGGTGGTGGGATTCTGGAACTTGCTGCTTATATGGATGGTAGAGGCAGAAACCTCATGACATTTAAGAAGTATTTAAATGGACACTTGCAATGCCAAGGATACAAGACAAAAGGCCAAATGTTGGGAAATGGGATTAGAATGGTTTAGTAGTTGCTTTAGATTGGTACAGACTCAATAGGCCTCAATGACTGTATGAAGAAACTGACCCACATACACTTTCATGAAGATTACAGTTACCCATGATTAATATACTGACTTTTTACAGGCCCATATTATACTCTTGCCAAATTATAGACAGGAAATAAGTCTAGGGGGCCCAATAGACTACTTCCTCTAGTGTCTATTTTGAAAGCCTGAGATTCAGTCTCTCATAAAACACTGAATCCAGAATTCACATTTCTCCCAAGTTCAGCATCCATTTCCTGCCAACAAATTACCAATGTTTTCTAATTGAATTGACCTAATGTTTGTTAATATACAATTTACAAAATAACATCTGTGAGGAACGAATACCAGGAAAAAAAGTTAGTTAATCCTCAAACACCATATAATTTCACAAATGCTTTTAACAAACACTCCAAAAGATATACAGCAAAGTAACTTTCAATGTAATCACTGTTGTAATTCAGGAAACACAGTAGCTAATTTGCAATGTAATAACAGTTCAAAAATTATTTTTAATGATAACTGATTTGAGGGATAAATATTCCCCAGGGAGCAGAAATGACTTACAAAAAACAAAAGAACTGTGGATGCTGTAAATCAGGTACAAAAACAAAGTTGCTGGAAAAGCTCAGCAGGTCTGGCATAACCTGTGAAGGCAAAAACAGGGTTAACGTTTCATCAGACCCAAAACGTTAACTCTGTTTTTGCCTTCACAGATGCTGCCAGACCTGCTGAGCTTTTCCAGCAACTTTCATTTTGTACCAGAAATGACTTTCTTGCTCCTCATAAAAGATTCTCCAACTTTATTTTAATGTTCACCTGAGAGAAAAGACACAGCCTTGCTGTGAGTGCTCATTCAAAAAGTTCAAATATTGTAACATTTCTCAGTATTGCGTTGGGTTATCAGCGTAAATTTTTATAAGTTAAGTCTGTAGAGTGAATGAGCGCTCCGACATCTCATGCAGGTAAAAGTGATATCACCTGAGCGACGGCTGACTATTTCAGCCAGAACTGCATCAGACTGTGGAGGGAAAGAGAGAAATTTACTATTTCGCAGTTATGTAGTGAGCATTAATTTGAATAAGCATGGATATAGATTAATACAGTGCAGAAAAGGCCCTTTAGCCCATAAAAGCTACCACTATAGGCATGGTAATCCCAGTTTCCTGCACTTGTTCCATATCCTTGAAAATAGTGATATTTCAAGCGCTCATTCAACTTTTTTTAAAAGGTGATAAGGTTTCCAGCCAATATTACCTTTCCGGGCAATGCATGCCAGATTTCTACCATCCTCTGGGTGAAAAAGCCTTTGTTCCCTCAAATTCCCTCCTCCCCCTTACCCTTTGACCCCTTGTGATTGAGCCCTCAGCCAAGGAGAACAGCTGCACCCTATATGCCCTGTCCATACCCCTCATAATCTTTACATCTCAATCATATTCCCATCTGCCTTCTGATCTCTAAAAATACTAATCCAAGCCTACCTAGTCTCTCCTTTATAACTCAATTGCTCCATTCTGAACATCATCCTGATTAACGTTCTCTGCACCCCCTCCAGCGTTATCAGATCCTTCCTATAGTGAGGTGACCTGAACTGCACACATTACTCCAGCTGTGGCCTAACCATGCTCTTTACAACACCAACATTACCTCCTTGCTCTTATACTCTATGCCATGACTGATAAAAGCAAGCGTTCTATTTGCCTTCTTAACTCTCTTATTCATGTGTTCTGCTGATTTCTGGAATCTGTGAATAATTACCCCAAGATCTCTCTCTTCCTCTGAGATAACCCATGTCCTGGCTTTCATTAAATACTCCCTTATCTTGTTTCTTCTTCCAAAGTGCATCACCTTGCACTTATCAGGGTCAAATACCATATGCCCCTTCTCAACCCATCTGTATCTTCCTGTAACCTACAACCGTCTTCTTCACTATTCTTCACTATTAACCACTCAAGCAAATTTGCAGGCAAGAGGTTTGATAATCATTTCCCCCATACTTTCATCTACATAACTTACGTATATAATAATCACTAAGGGTTACAGTACTGATTCTTGTGGTATATCTTGTGGTATATCGCTGGACGCTGGCCTCCTATCACTTAGACAGCCTTTGACCACTACCCTTTGTGTCCTATGATTAAGCCAGTTTCTGATCCATCTCACCAAGTTTCCCTAAATTCCCATGTGCTTTAACCTTCTCAATCAGTCTCCCATGTGATACTTCATCAAAAGATTTGCTAAAATCCGTATAAGCTACATCAACTGAACTCTCATCCACACACTTGATCACATTTTCATAAAATTCGAACAAATTTGTTAGGCATGAAGTCCCTCTCACAAAGCCATGTCGATTATCCCTAATCAACCCATGCTTTTCAAGTGGATATTAATTCTCTTCTTCAGAATTTTCTCCAACAGTTTTCCTCCCACTAATGTGAAACTCACAGGTCTGTAATTTCCTGGTTCATCTCTACTGGCTTCCTTGAAAAGTGAAACCACTTCCTCCATAAAAGTAATTGCGGAGTTCAAAAAAAATCAATATTTTTTGTTTCATGATGCGTCCGACCATATTATACACAATATACTTGGTTGGTCAGCTCAGTTAGCTGAACAGGTGGTTTACGTTACAGTGATGCCAACACTCCAGGTTCAATTTCTACACCAGCTGCTATCATCATGAAGGTCCTGCCTTCTCAACCTCACCAGAGGGACCGCTTTCTCATTAGAAAGAGACAACATGAGAAAGTGGTCCCTCTGGTGAGGTTGAGAAGGCAGGACCTTCATGATGATATCAGCTGGTGTGGAAATTGAACCTGGAGTGTTGGCATCACTGTAACATAAACCACCTGTTCAGCCAACTGAGCTGACCAACTGAGTATATTGTATATAATATTGGTCGGACTCATCATGAAACAAAAAATATTGATTTTTTTTTGAACTCCACAATTACTTTTAGAAAGTGAACTTGGCCCAAGTAGTCTTATTGTTATCATTGATTCAGAAGATTATAGATTCAAAACCCCAGCCAAAATTTTACCCAAATATAATGGGGTATGCTATGTTTTCTTAGAAACACTACCATAATTTGAGATATTAAGTGAATGCCACTTATGCCAGCACAGTTAACCATGAATGGTCCTGTTATGAACATGGAATTTCCTGATGTTGCAGTCCACAATAATCGTCATTCTCAAACACCAACCACAAAAGCAAATTAATTATTCGTTCACTTAATTGCTCTTTATGGGATTTTGCTTTGTGTAAATTGCTGCCTTGTTCTTCCACGTAACAACAGCAGCTGTGCCTTAAAACAGGTAATTCATATGAAGTGCTTGGCATATTTTATTTCTCAAAATATAAGATGCTATTAAATGCAATTTAATTATTTTGTCAAAATTATATCCATCAGTCACCTGTATGCTTTTAGTATGGTAATGCTTTAATGGCTGTTGGTGTTGTTTCATTTTTGATCAGTAGATGGTGGTATTTACCTACTGATGAATTACCAGTTTTATTTTTCTCTCTTTAACTATCCTGGTATTCAATTGTAACTAAAATTGGCACGTCACCAAAATATTCTGGCCTGACAAAATATTTGGTTGCTTCCTTTTAAAAATTGCATTCTGTACCTTTATACATGCACTGCCCGCTCTCAGTCTAGCTCTCTGTTCATTTGTTTTATAGAGAAATATGTAGCAGTTACAACATGGAATGAGTGCGTTGTCTTGTAAGGAAAGGTTGGGCGGGCTAGGTTTATATCTGCTGGAGTTTAGAAGAATAATTTTGCTGACTGGATTTAAATGTTCCATTCCATAAAGGGCATTAGTAAATGAGATGGGTTTTCTGATAATCAAGAATGGTTACGTGGTTATCAATAGACTTTTAATTCCACATTTTTATTGAATTCAAATTCGAATGGGATTCAAATCCACATCCCCACAACATTAACTAACTGTCTGGATTATTAATCTCATTCAAATATCACTAGACCATTGACTTCCCTGGTCTATACCTAGAACCCTCTCAAAGTCTCCATTAAATCAGAGGTTTGAAGGGTTTCACTGCAGCCAAGTAAATAGTTACTGAGGAAACATTAGACAGTAATCTACCTAGCCTAGCTCCAGGATAGCTATTAAACTGAAAACCCAATGCACCACATACACCCTCAACTATACTTCCCAAGCTGCCTTACACTACCAGACCCTGAACTGATACCCTCCCTCTCCCCTGAATCCTGACACTCGCCCACTGTCGCGCTATCCCAAAAAATCTAACTTGCTGCTAGCCCCAGAAACAATTAAGCATCCATTATACCATAGGGTGTGCTCCGCAGGCCATCATTTGGTTGGAAAGACACAGAGGGGCGAATTGTCAGCAAAATTACAAAGATGCAAAAATTATTCAGGAATTATAATGGGAGACTTTAATTATCTTAATGTAGGCTGGGAAAGTAATAAAGCACAGTAAAGAGCAAACTTTATGAACTGTGTTCAGGGAATTTTCTAGATCAAAATTTACAAGTTAGTGTCAGTTTTTGCCTTGCCTTTTGCATTATTCATTCTTTTGAGGTGGTAATAACCATTAAACTACCAGACTGTTGTAAAACTCATGGTTCAATAATATCCCCCAGGGAGGGAATCTGCCATCCTTAACTATCTGACTGTCGTGTATCCAGCCCCATACTTATGTGGATTACTCTTAACTACCTTTCAAAATGGCCTAGCAAATCACTCAGTACCAAACTGCTACAAAAAAGTTGAATAAGAATAAAAAGACAATTCCCCCCAGCATCAACCAAAACACCAGCCATTGACTTCAATTTTGATAGCCCTGCTTGAAGTCATGTTTAGTCAAATGCCACCCTGATGCCAAGGGCAGTCATTTTCACCACACTTCTAGAATTCACCACTTTTGTTCATGCTTAGACCATGGCTGAATGAGATCTGGAGCTGAGTGACCATATGGCAATGGAGCAGAAGTAGGCAATTCAGCCCAGCAAGTCTGTTCTGATGGGGTTGCTGGAGTCCAGACTGAACATTTACAAGCAGGACATGTGTAAGTGCTGCTTAACAGGACCTTCTATTCCTTTACTGATCATCGAAAATACACTAATGGATGGTAATTGGCTAGGTTAGATTTGCTCTGCTTTATTGTGGGCAGCACTTGCCTGGGCAATTTTGTGTTTAGTTGGTAGAATCCTGTGTTTATAGGTGAACTGACCTGATTTGGGCATCTAAATCCTATCTTAAATTGATCAATGGTCAGTTTGGTGATCAACCTGGTCATAGCAAGGCTCTCATAGAGTCCCTACAGTGTGATAGCAGGACATTTGGCCCTTCAAATCCACACCGACCTTCGGAAGACAACCCCACTCAGACCCACCCTCTACCCTATCCCTGTAACCCTGCATTTCCCTTGGCTAATCCACCTAACATACACATCGCTGTGACACAATGGGCAATTTAGCATGGCCAATCCACCTAACCTGAACATCTTTGGACTGTGGGAGGAAACAGCAGCACCCGGAGGAAACCCATGCAGACACGGGGAGAATGTGCAAACTCCACACAGACAGTCGCCTGAGGGTGGAAACAGCCTTGGATCCTGGTACTGTGAGGCAACAGTGTTAACTACTGAGCCACCTTACAGCCCACTCTCGTTATAGTATTTCTCTGCCTCAGTGATACCCATCCTCCCAGGTATCATTCGTATTTCTTTGGTGAGTAGTGCTTATTAGTAATTGTTGAGATTCGAAGGTGCACAGAGTGAGGTTGACACCTATGAACATCACAGCATGACTATCTAATGAATAATGTTCATATGTCTGCCCAGTAAAACAATTCACTAATGGATGCTTGGGTTTTTTGGATTCCTGCATGTTCCACCAATGAAATTTCACCTTTAATATTTACAGACTATATTTGATGACATGAATATCTGTTGACCTCTAATGTCTATTCTGCATCAGTATTTCTGTCAGCAAGTCTCTACTTCCTCATCAGAACCCCATTCTTATAATAGCAGCACTCCAGAACTTCTGCTGCTTCAGTTTCACTTTGAAATGATTGTGTTACTTAAACCTGAATTGACCTGCTGAGCCTCAATCAGAGAAAATATACCATTTCCTTCAGATTATCCAAAACCAAAAGAAAATTTCGGCTAGCCAAGTGTCTACCTTATCATAGAATCATAGAAACCCTACAGTGTGGAAACAGGCTATTCGGCCCAAAAGGTCCATACTGACCCTCCGAAGAATATCCCACCCAGACCCATCCTGTCCCTTTAATCCTGAATTTCCCATGTCTAACCCACCCACCCCTGAAAGCTATGGGCAATTTAGCATGGTCAATCTGCCTAACTTGCATGTCTTTGGACTGTGGGAGGAAACCGGAGCACTCGGCGGAAACCCACACAGACAGTTGCCTGGGGGTGGAATCAAACCCAGTCCCTGGCACTATGAGGCAGCAGCGCTAGCCACAGAGTCACCGTGCCAGCCCCAATTGTGCCAATTTGGCCTTCTGCTACTATCTTCACTCACGGCAAATCATTCCAAAGTGTAGGGCTCCATCTCCACCTACAAGTAAATTATGGATGACCCTTACCATTATACCAGGCATTAAGACATTCTGCATTTGTACCCAATACAAAGGTACTGGTATACACTCCCTGCTGATAATATTCTCTAAAATCCTGCATTCAATGTGTTCTCTGGCGGAAAACGTATGCCTTTCCCCAGTGAAAGACTTTGGCTGGCTCCTATATCCTAAGTATAATGACAGGTTCATCTTCCTCATTTGACAGAAAAGGAGTCATTTTCATTTTGACAAGAATTCTCTGTAGATCTCTGACAATTAACTCTGCCAGTCAGCCTGCTTTGCATGAGCAGTGTTCAATATTCTTTTGGATACCTTATCTGTGTAGCTATATTTTAAAATCTATAAACATTTTGTCAGACTTTTTGAGGGATTTCACAAATTTAAACATCTCCTGACTAGATTTTGAATTGAAATCAAATCTTTCCTTCTGAGATTTCCCTCAGACCTTGACACTTTGTTTAGTCCCCACCTTTTAAAATTTGAATACCTTTTCTCATCCATTTTCTTTTTCCTTGTGTTTCTTCCTTTTCATTTTCCTTTCACAATTCCAGCTCCAGCTTTTTAAATGTTTACTTTTTCCTTTCCTCTCTCAAAATTCTAACTCTAATGTTTTCCTTTAAATCTGAATCAGTGCCGTACTAAAATTATCTTCTTCTTACTCTACTTTGTCCCTTAGCTCTCTCTCTTCAATTTCCAACTTTCCAGCCGCCACTTCCCAACCATAATAGACTGCCGCTCAAGTACAGATTTTATTCTAATATACAAGAAACTGAGTGTCATTAATTTTATCATTTTCAATTATTGTTACCCCAGTTCCAATTACATGCTTTTGGCATTGGGTTACTCCTCAAGCTCCCAACTTTCCTTTCCCTATCACTGTCTAGTTCCACCACTCCACAACATAAATGGAAAAGCTTTACCCAGTTATCCATTAGAATCATAGAATCCCTGCAGTGTGGAAGCAGGCCATTTGGCCCATTGCGTCCAAACTGACCCTCTGAAGTGCATCCCACCGACAGCCAACCCCCTACCATATCCCTGTAACCTTGCATTTCCCATGGCTAATCCACCTAGCTTGCATATTTCTGAACACTATAGCATAGTGAGTCCACCTAAACTACACATCTCTGGGCTATGGGAGGAAACCAGAGCACCCAGAGGAACCCTATGCAGATACAGGGGGAAAGTACCAACTCCACACAGACATTCAATGGTGGAATTAAACCTGGGTCGTGGGTGCTGTGAGGCAGCTGTGCTAGCCACTGAGCCACCACACCACCCTAGGCTAATTGGATACTTTGTCTATAATAGTTCATTTTTAAAATTCTAAATCAAAGTTTCTTTCATAAACAGCAGAATTTTTTATATATAATGCAAAAGGAACTATTCAACAAATGTGTAAAGCTAATCAATACAGTTTAATACAGTAATACGAAAGTATAAATGCCTACCCTTCTAAAATAACCTCTCAACACACATGCACGCATACAGCAAATAAAGGAAAAAATACTTGCTCTGTAGTGTTTAACTTTGCAGAAAAATACTTTGCCCAATAATTGAGAGTTCTTGAAAAAAAAAGAATTGTGAAATGTTGTTTTCAGACAGTATTCTGACACAAACCAACAGGTGTCACCAAAGAAAGGTAATTTTCACTAGGACTTTTGAAAATACAGTTTGTTCAGGAGTTGTCCAGAATTCAGTGGCTTTTCAAAAGAACAGCTGCAAGAGTGATTCAGTTATCTGAACACTCGGAAAGATTTTTCTCTCCAAAATGCAGAGAATGAACCAGCTAGATCTCTCTCTCAGCAGGCTGTACTGCCATTAAACTCCAAAAATATCCAAACAAAACCCAAATCCTGCCAACTTTAAACCCTCACATTTGATTTCCAGTAAACAAGTCCAAGTAATTAGATCAAGTTATTTGATTTCCAGAAGAATATTTTGAAGAAAATATTCCAATGTGTCCCTTCAGTGAGCAGTTGGCAAAATAATCTGTTAACGTGTCCCTTCACTCTTTTCAAATGAACCATTGCTTACAATCCTTGAACATGAATCTCAAAAAATTTAACAATGAAACATTTTCATAACACTAATTATTGCACTTCAAAAAACACTGCAATGGTGAGATGTGATATCAATGGAACTTCATTTATTATGTTTAAGGACTGCTGAAAGTGGACATCTTTCAGGATTCAGGATGACTTCAGGAATCAAATCATGCAAACCGGTAACTACAGGCAAAGCAAACACAGCGTGGGCTCTCCTACATATTCATCTGCCTCAGTTTATTTAACACTATGGTTATTAGGAAAGAATTGGCAGTGAGTTCATCAGGATGTGATTTGTTTGTTAACTAAACATGAGGCTCTTGTGCTATCTCTGTTGGTTGTTGATTGATGGATTGTTGGAACAGGGAAAGCTCACTTGCAAACACTAGCTGAATGAGATCCCTTAGCCTGTGCAGATGTGACTGGTGGTTATTTATTCTAAGGCAGCAATATCAGTCACAGTGTGATGGCAGATTTGGGAGTAAGAGTCAGTGACATTTTCACATTACTTTGTAACCTCCTGCACATACAATATTGGTGTGTAATTACATTTACATCTGGGATCATTGCTTGAACGCAACTTAAATAGAAATTACTATATTACATCTATGCTTGTTCAGCTGCTTTTTATTGTCAGCCTGGCTGTAGGCTTCAGCATATTTTGTTCCCTTTTTTGCCTTTCTCAACTTCCTGGAGGAACCTGACCTCCCTTTAGTATAGCACATTTAAAGTCAGGAGCTTACCATGTGGAAAATCAGAATCATTGGTCTATATTTTTATTCCTTGTTACGCATTGTATTAGATCAGACCACAGAGTGAACCTTCTTCCAAAATATCTGGCTGTTCAGCCCTCCACAAAATGACTATTGCATTTACTGCTCCTGGGATGTGGCCTCCTCTACATTGGTGAGACCAAGCGGAGGCTTGGAGACCACGTTGCAGAACACCTGTGCTCTGTTCGCGACAAATGACAACACTTTCTGGTCGCGAACCATTTCAACACCCCCTCCCACTCCCTGGGTGACATGTCCATCCTGGGTCTCTTCCAGTGTCACAATGACGCCACCTGCAAACTGGAGGAGCAGCACCTCATATTCTGCCTTGGGAGCCTACAGCCCAATGGCCTAAATGTGGATTCATTTCAGTTTCACCCGTGGCCTCATCCCATGTCCAACCCTCCCTCTCATCCCCGCCTCCTTGAGCTGACACAACCTGTCCATCTTCTCTCCCACCAATCCGCCCCTCCCACCTCACTGACTAAATTAACCTGTTGCTTTCCTCCAACTGTGATCAAAAAACACTGAACCAGGTCTTACAAATCATGAGAATATTTCAATAGTGCACCAATGTTGTGCCTCACAAGCTGAATTAGTTTTCCTACAAATTGATAATGTTTTGGGCATTCACATGATTGCAAAATAGCTTCAGGAAAAAAACCACAAACTTGTCAAACATAACTTCAAATCTGGAAGACTCAGAGGTTTATCAATGCAAACAAAGTCAAGAAAATTAGCAAGAGCAGAATAGCTTAGGATATCACACGATTATGACTTAACATCCAGATCCTCCTCATAACCTAATGCCTATCATATCAAAGTAACCTGTAATTACACACCAACATCAATAAACTATTTTTTTCTTAACTGAAAAAGACTTTTCTAGTGAGATCAGGAAATGGTTTTCCTCTACCACACTAGATCAAGCAAGCGCTTCAGTTTCCTACACTTAGACAGGGTAATGGCAAGATTCTTCATCACCAGCGACATCATGGTAGACAGCCATGTAGCTTTGATTTGACTGCTGATACAGCAAGTGGTGAGCAGCGGTGACGTCTTTGGCCTCAGCTTGAGGTCACCTGCTCTTCCTATTTCAAGAGAATCATAAGTGAACATTTCCAATCTATGACTTTTCAACAAGACTGGAAAAAGTAGAAACGTAATAGTGTAATAGGTTTTGAACAAGTGAAAGGGAGAAGGGTGGAAGAACAAAAGACAAGGAAGATAAGCGATATTAAATGACAAGAGTTCACAAATCAAAAGCCAAAGCTTATAATGAGCAAAATCAGGCATATCAGGCAAACTTTGTGGGAAGCTAAGGAACAGATTGCTGAGCCCCTTGCTGAGTTTTTGTATCATTGATAGCCAAAGGTGAGGCGCTGGAAGACTGGACGGTGGCTAAGATGGTGCCATTATTTAGGGAAGATGGTCAGGAAAAGCCAGGGAACTATAGACTGGTGAGCCTGACATCAGTGGTGAGTAAGTTGTTTGAGGGAATTCTAAGGAACAGGATCTACCTGTATTTGGAAAGGCAAGGACATATTAGGGATAGTCAACATGGCTTTGTGCGTGGGAAATCGTGCCTCATTAATTTGATAGAGTTTTTTAAAGAAGTGGTAAAGAAGATTGATGAAGGCAGAACAGTGGACGTTGTCTACATGGACTTCAGCAAGGCATTTGACAAGGTTCTGCATGGTAGATTGGTTAGCAAGGTTAGATCAGATGAAATCCAGGGAGATCTACCAATTGGATTCACAATTGGCTTGAAGGTATGAGACAGAGCATGATGGTGAAGGGTTGTTTTTTAGACTGGAGGACTGTGACCAGCGGTGTGCTGTAAGGATCAGTGCTGGGTTCACTTTTTTATCATTTATGTAAATGATTTGGGTATGAATATGATTAGTAAGTTTGCAGATGATACCAAAATTTGTTGTGTAATGGACGGTGAAGAAGGTTACCTCAGAGTGCAACAAGACCTGAATCAGATGGTCCAATGGCCTGAGAAGTGCAGATGGAGTTTAATTTAGATAAATGTGAGGTGTCGCATTTTAGTAAGTCAAATCAGGGCAGGACTTATACTTGTACACTTAATATTAGGGATCTGGGAAGTGTTGCCAAATGAGCAATCTAGGCGTGCTGGTGCATTGTTTCTTGAAGGTGGAGTCACAGATAGACAGAGTAGTGAAGAAGGTGTTTGGTACACTTGCCTTTATTGGTCAATGTATTAAATAAAGGAGTTAAGGAGGTCATGTTGCAGGTGTACACGACATTGGTTAGGGCACTTTTAGAATACTGCATTCAATTCTGGTCTCCAGAATGGGAAAGATATTATTAAACTTGAAAGGGTGCAGGAAAGATTTACAAGGATGTTCCAGGGCTGGAGGGGTTGAGTTATAGGGAGAGGCTAAAGAGGCTGTGGCTATTTTCCTGTAGCGTTGGAGGTTGAGTGGTGACTTTAGAGAGGTTTATAAAATCACAAAGGGCATGGATAGGGTGAATAGCCAAGGTCGTCTTCCCAGCGTACCAGAGTCCAAAACTAGAGGGCCTAGGGTTAAGGTGTGGGGGAAGGATTTAAAAGGGACCTAAAGGGCAACTTTTTCAGGCAGAGGGTGGTGCTCATATGGAATGAGATGCCAGAGAGCGTGGTGAAGGCTGGTACAACTACGACATTTAAAAGGTAACTGGATGGGTACATGAATAGGAAGGGTTTAGAGGGATATGGGCCAAATGTTGTGAAATGGGACTAGATTAGTTTATGATGTCTGTTCAGCATAGACAAGTTGGACAGAAATGTCTGTTTCTGTGCTATGAAACTCTACGACTCTATGACTATGACTGTAAAATATAAACCTAGATGAAATGTGAATGACTAGATTGCTAATGTCAGAATGTAAAGTAAATAGATTAAGAAAGAACAAGAGGAGGAAAAAACCTGCCAAGAAAATTGTCACCTGATCTCATGTTCACCACTCAGATACAGATAATGTACCTTCTTTCGGGGAAGCTTTGAGGCAAAATGTGCATTTGGTGTCACACCAGGAACAAGTGGCTTGCAGCCAGAACAAAAATCATGGCTGACAGAAGGCGAGATTGCATGTGAGCTTTGCTGCAGAGGGCTCAGATGAAGCCTTTAACTGGCAGCTAAAAGAGGAAGGTTGCTGGACATACACATTGAAATGCCAGATGTATTGCCAGATCTGCCAAAAATGTCCAGCATGAAACTTGGCATGGGGTTTGCATTTGGAAGAGAGAAAATGTTTGGATCCTCTCTTTATTTATTTGGCTTAGTGTGGAAGATAGATTCAGCAGGGTGAATCCAGCAAAGAGAAGAAAATTTTCAAATACTGTATTTATTTGTATTCAATATTTTAAGAGGTTTAACTGAATTGTTTAAAATTAATAAGAGCTGGAATGGGTAATAAGAAAAAGTCAGTGGCAAGAATGCATCAACTCAAAATTATTGCTGTAGGAACTGTACCGAGTTTAGGAGCAAATAGTTCTTTGTGTTGAACATCAGTTACGCCACTTCGTTCTGACTGTGAGATCCTTCAATCTTTATTTTCCCTGTTACCCTCCCTTGCCCTGGTCATCATTCTCCGTTCATAAAAAAAACCCTCAAAGTCAATCCCCACCATTCCATTCCTTATGAACACCCCTCTCCCCTTACCCTTTAAGGAATGTCAATGATACAGCAATATAGGTTCTGAGATTCCTATCCAGTGCACTGCATAGGAATGTCAGTAGTCATCCACAGCTTGCCAATTGTTGATAATATTGCCCGACAAAGTCCATTTAAATTAGGTCAGTTTTTTTTTAATTCATTCAAGGAATGTGAGTTATTCTGGCAAAACCAGCATTGTTGCCAATCCCTTGAGAAGGAAATGATTAGCCACCTTCTTGAACAAGTACAGTATATTTGCTGTAGGCTCACCCACAGTGCTGTTAGGAAGAGAGTTACAAGATTTTGACCCAGTGATGGTGAAGAAATGGTGAGATAGTTCAAAGGCTGAATAATATGAGTAGCGTGGTAGTAAACCTGCAGGGGCTGAAGTTTCCATGTGATATCTCATTCAGGGATGTGCACTTCACTGGCTGGGCCAGCATTTATTGCCCAAAGGCAGTTAAAGTTCAATCGGGCATGGGTCAGGAGTCTCATTTGGGACAGACCAGGTAACAATGGCAGGTGTCCTTTCCTGAAATACATGAGTGAGACAGATGAGCCACAATGACAATCAACAATGGTTACATGGATTCGTCAAGGGCAGGTCATGTCTCACAAACCTCATTGAGTTTTTTAAGAAGGTGACCAAGCATGTGGATGAGGGTAGGGAAGTTGATGTGGTGTACATGGACTTCAGTAAAGCATTTGATAAGGTTCCACATGGTAGGCTATTGGAGAAAATGCGGATGCATGGGATTGAGGGAGATTTAGCAGTTTGGATTAGAAACTGGCTTTCTAAAAGAAAGCAAAGAGTGGTGGTTGATGGAAAATATTCAGCCTGGAGTCCGGTTGCTAGTGGTGTGCCACAAGGATCTGTTTCGGGGCCACTGCTGTTTGTCATTTTTATAAATGACTTGGGCGCAGACATAGGTGGATGGGTTAGCAAGTTTGCAGATAACACTAAAGTCGGTGGAGTGGTGGACAGTGTGGAAGAATGTTGCAGGTTGCAGGGAGACTTGGATAAACTGCAGAATTGGGCTGAAAGGTGGCATATGGAGTTCAATGCAGATAAATGTGAGGTGATTCACTTTGGAAAGAATAATAGGAAGGCAGAATACTGGGTCAATGGAAAGATTCTTGGTAGTGTGGATGTGCAGAGGGGTCTTGGTGTCCAGGTCCATAGATCCCTGAAAGTTGCCACCCAGGTTGATAGTGCTGTTAAGAAGGCATACGGTGTGTTAGGTTTCATTGGTAGAGGGATTGAGTTCCGGAGCCGTGATGTCATGCTGCAACTGTACAAAACGCTAGTGCGGCCTCACTTGGAATATTGCATACAATTCTGGTCGCCC
Organism: Ginglymostoma cirratum; assembly: GCA_024137785.1. NCBI lineage: Eukaryota > Metazoa > Chordata > Chondrichthyes > Orectolobiformes > Ginglymostomatidae > Ginglymostoma > Ginglymostoma cirratum. Next base: position 3,288,818 of record JAHRHZ010000030.1, on the reverse strand, counting down.
CATTACAGGAAGGATGTGGAAGCATTGGAAAAGGTGCAGAGGAGATTTACCAGGATGTTGCCTGGTCTGGAGCGAAGGTCTTATGAGGAAAGACTGAGGGACTTGGGTCTGTTCTCATTGGAGAGAAGAAGGCTAAGAGGGGATTTAATAGAGACCTACAAAATGATCAGAGGATTAGATAGGGTGGACAGTGAGAGTCTTTTTCTGAGGATGATGACGTTGGCTAGCACGAGGGGGCATAGCTGCAAATTGAGGGGTGATAGATTTAAGACAGATGTCAGAGGCAGGTTCTTTACTCAGAGAGTGGTAAGGGCGTGGAATGCTTCATACCATCGGGCCAATTTTGAAACCAATTAGATGTCTCTGCCTGGATCCCATGCGACTTAACCTTCATGACTAGCCTGCTGTGCGGAACCTTGTCAAAGGCCTTACTAAAGTCCATAACGAGAACATTCACTGCCCTACTCTCATCTAGCCTATTGATTACCTCTTTGAAAATCTCTAGAAGATTTGTCAGACATGACTTCCCACATATAAATCCCTGCTGATTATCTGTAATCAAGCCTTAACTATCCTATTGTTGGTTGAACATGTCCTTCAGTTTCCTCTCCAACAACTTGCCTACTACTGATGTCAGGCTCACTTGGCCTGTAGTTCCCTGGCTTGTCTTTGCTACCTTTCTTAAACAACGGAACAACATTAGCCACCCTCCAGTCTTCAGGAACCTCACCACTGGCTAAAGATGAAGCAAAAATCTCCGCAAAGGCCTCTGTAATTTCTTTCCTAGTTTCCCCAATGCCCAAAGATAGATTTAATCAAGCCCAGGGGATCTATCCCTTGATTCTACGTTCTAACAGTATGGACTCATTTGATGGCCCCTTAAGAATATCCTCTCTAAGTACTGTTGTTATGTCCTTACTTATCAAAAGTTGGAAACATTGGAGGTTGATTTGGCAATGTTTGACCCAATGTCATGAGACCCAATGGCATCCTAAGTCAATTTTGGGGACTCCCATGGTCACTCTTTCCCCTAACTATACTTCACTAGCTCTGGAGGTTTATCTGTTGGTGGAGCAGTACCTATTCAGAAATGGTAATACAGCAGCCTGGATCATTGGTTTAAAGTATGAAAAAGTGATTTTGTCAATACCAGACTCTTCCTCAATTCGTCTGTGGAACACCTGTCCCAAATTTGATGTGAGTCTCCTGGTGTTTGTGAGAAGTTTCTTCACAGGATCAATTGGGATCCTTGTGCATTTAACATCTCTGTTGTTTGGACATTGTCAGACAGTCTATCCTTTTTTACACGTTTTTGACATTGCTGTTGCAGTTTGATATAATTGAACGGCTTGCAAAATCATTTCAGAGAGTCACCCAGATTACTATGCTTCTGGAGTCACATGGAGACCAGAGAAGACAAAGAAGACATATTTCAGTCTTTAAAGGATTGTTGATGAACCAGTTGGACTTTTTTTTTTAAATGACAATCCAACCAGAAAAAGTGAGCCTGAGTTGGGAAATTTAACAACAATCAAATTGTAATAAATATTTATGAGTATTACTGGGTACTTTTCATTCTTGGGCCCCATAATCTCTGATCCTCAATGTGTTTTTCTATATTACAGAAGTGCCCATTAAATCATACCTTTAAATAAAAGCAAGAAGAAAATATTGACTGATTGTGCCTACAATAGAAAATAATCATAAATCAGTCTTCCAGGGCATTTTTTGTTTTACAATGCTATTAAAAGCATAATATCCTTATCCTTTATCTAAGCAGGTGGGCGGAAGTAAGAATGAAAAACAAATAAAAAAAACTAATTAGTTACCTTTGTACTTACCTCAATCCAATATGCAACATTGACCTCTGGTCTGTGCATGATCCAGTTTAAAAAGAGTTAAACTCAACACACTGTCAGTTCAGTAATCCTTTGTTTCTTTTACTAGTTGTTTATGCAGTAATCATATACAGCTCTTTTGTCACAGATCAGATTGTATGACTAATACCTTGAAAACACCATCATTTGTTTGTGATTTGTGAATCTGATTATAATACTTTCAAAAGGTCAAATACTGATGCGCTCTGACCTTTTCAGTCAGCACCTATGTCCTATGGATGTCAAGCTATGTTATGGCACTAGCTATTTTTATCATTTGCACAAAGTGGATAATCCACAACAAAACTCCCTAAGGACAAAGCCAGAATTTTAATGGCTATGGGTCAATAATTATAAAGTCAATCCAACAATACTGTTCTCACTAGAAGGTTCTATGCTGTGTCATTTAGAAAATTAAGTTATTAGATCAGATTAAGTATATGAATGAAGATATGTGCTATTGAGTAATTAGAATATTATTTTAAGACATGTTATTGCAATTTGAGTTGAGCAGTGACATTTTAAAGTCCAAATTTGGATTTAAATTTTAATTTCTGAAATTGAAATGAAAGAAAGTTCTAGATGATCTTTGAGTCACGGTGTTGTTCAAAGTATTGAAAGGCTAGTTTTGAAATTGTTTCTGTACCTCTTCTAATGTTGAATGCATAGCCCCTGGTTTGGAGTTTGAGGAAATACCGAATATGTTATTGCATGCATTTGCGTGCAAAACAATTTTGAGTTCTTCAAGGCTTAGGGTTCTAATCTACCTATTTTGGTTCTGGATTACTTTTTTAAAAAATATTCAACATTCAATGGATTTGAGGATGAAAATGCTGAATGATGCAATCAGAACTATCAGGGCTCAGAGATAGTAAGAACTGCTGATGCTGGATTCAGAGATATAACGGTGTGGAGCTGGAGAAACACAGCAGGCCAGGCAGCGTCAGAGGAGCAGGAAAGCTGATGTTTCCGGTCAAGACCCTTCTTCAGAAATGGTGGGTGGTGGGGGGGGGAGCGTGGGGGTGGTGGGGGTGTAAGGGAGCTCTGAAACAAATAGAGCGAGGAGGGCTGGAGCTGGGGAAGGTAGGTGGGATGGCGATAGGTGAGTGCAGGTGGGCAGTGGTGGGGTTTGGTCATTGAGGTGGGAGGAGCAGATACATGGGAGAGAAGACAGACAGATCAAGGAGGCAGGGATGAGAGTGGGGGTTGGTCATGGGATGAGGCTGGGTGTGGGGACTATCTATAGGGCTCACTGACCAGACTCAGATACTACTGCCACATAACACCATTGTCTTCCAGTGTTTCCAGCAGTAAAAACACATTGGAACTTTGAGAAGAACAAGATTGTCATAATATTTCCAAGCTTGCTTGAAACTGATATGCTTCATTAACCTGTAAACTTGCTTCTAAAATTTTCTTCAGCTGCAAGACGGTAGTTACCAGTGTATCCATGAACTATAAGGAACCAAGTTCATTAACATCACGTCAGAAAATTGTCAGCACCCAAATCATTCTTGCATTCACTATTTTATCCCCAGTGTTGCTACTTATTCAGCAAAGTAGCCCCAGAACTTGTACTGGATTTGAATGTCGAGAGTGTCTGGTGTTGATTCCTGTAGATACCTACAGTTTTAAACAATGACACCTCTCCCCAGGACTCATTTGTTCTTCCTTCTCTTGCAAGAATAGCTTAGCAGTTGATAGAAGGTTAGCTTAATGCTACTGAAAGTATATTCCTCTTTTTTACCCAGTCAGACAGGATCAGTCATTCTCGTGTCTTCTCTCTTTACTATTCTTTTTCTCACTCCCTGTCTCATACGGGAACTCATGTAATTACAAATTATTTTTATTTTATAAATATTTTTGCAGTTCACATTGGTAAGTCAAGAGGTAATTTATACTTTTCTTCAAATGTTTCCCGTCACCTGAAATTTTACGCATGAGATGAAGGTGGCGTTAAACCAAAGATTAACATTTATCTTTCAATGTAGTCTTTCATGCCAGTCATTTGATTCATCACCTTAAATCTATTGCTGTCAACTTCAAAAGGCAGAAAACACCACACTGACATCGTATTGTTCAGGTTAAACTTATCAGTTAACTTTACTTGCACATGTTTTAATTGAAAAGAAGCTTAAGAGTACAGTAAATCAGCTTAAATGATTTACTGTATAATTTAATAATTTAAGCCATTTTCTAAAATTATTACAAGGTAAAAAATCCTGATATTTCTTTCAGGGATAATTCAGCTCCCTGAAATTCTTCCCATTGTCATTGCACAAAAATCAACTAGCAAACAGGGGAGTGAGCACTCAATTAGCTGTGCAGGTATACTGTTGAATTTATTTAGAACTAAGGAAAGCTTCTTTCAAAAAGGTTATTAATCAAAACAACCCCTATATCAGCATACATTGACATGTTTCACATTTTTTTTACTTCCTTCATGTGCACTCTGTCTAAAGGCATGTCCTTGGCTTGTTGTCTACATTGTTGACAAGTTGTCTTTTTTGCCAATGGTTATATGCCATTGTCTTCTTATCTCAAGACACAGGTCCTGAGAATGGGAACCAAACCCATATCGTTAACATTAACCTGATCCTCATGCTAACAATTCAGCTAACTGATCAAAACAGCCTTCTTGCATGCATTTTACATTTTGAAAATGAGGGAATTTCTGATCCTAGTAACTTGTGAGCATACCAATGAATTCATTAAAATCATAAATTGGCCTTAGGTAGGTCACAAAGGGTTGACTGGAGTAGGCAGTGACTGGGGTGAGCAGGGACAGGGCTGACAATTGTTCCTCTGGCTTCCATAGAATGGATTTTTAAACTATTATTTGAAAAAACTTACCAACAGTTTGCAATCATTAAGAAGAAGTCAGAGCTTGCCTTACTCAACACTGACTAATTCCTCAATTTCCTCAAAGTTCATAGGATCATAGAATCCCAACAGTATGGAAGCAGGCCATTCAGCCCATTGAGTCCACACCGACCCTCTGAAGACATCTCACCTAGACCCACCCCCTACCCTCTCCCTGCATTTTCCACTCTTGTGAATTTAGCACATGAATTTAGAATTTATTTTCACGTGTAATTTTACAAGAAAAATACAATGAAAAGTGCTATAAGTCACATTAGCATGGCTGTAGACATTTTGGACAATTTAGCATAGCCAATCCACCTGACTTGCACATCTTGATGATTTTCTGATGAAGGGTCTAGGCCCGAAACATCACGCTCTCCTGCTCCTATGATGCTGCTTGGCCTGCTGTTCATCCAGCTCCACACCTTGTTATCTCTATTTAGTGTGACAATGTTCAGTTTCCCCAGGCCTTTGAAGACTTTTATCACCCTCTCCTTCAAATATACTCAAAGTCTGAGTTTCTACAGACCTCTGAGGTAGAGAATTCCAAAGATTCACTACCTTCTTAGTAAGTAAAATAGTCCTCATCTTCATTCTAAATAAATCCTTAGTTCTGAATCCACAATGAGGGAAAACACATTACCTGCATCTACCCTTTCGATCCCTTTAAGAATTTTATAGATGGCCATGAGATCAACTCTCATTCTTCAACATTCTTCTGTTCCTATTTTGTGTGTTCATGTCTGTGTCTACTTTAATTTTGAGACTGATGATTATGTAGACTATCCTGCTGACTATTAAACATAAATTGTTGTAGACAATATAAAATATATCAAAAATTCTTTATTTTTGTGCCTTACCAGTGCCTGAAGCTGGCCTTTGACTTTGAGGCTGGTTCTGCCTGGGCTTTGTGACTCGATGAATGAAGACTCTGAGTTATCCATCCACAGCCATTGAAGGCTGTCCAACCCATTTGTCCAATTTAATGCACATGCAATGACCATTTATGGAAACGTTGGTGCTCCAACATTAAATATCATCATTTATACTTTTACAACAGAAAATAATTGCCATGTGGGTTTGCCTTTAAAAGTGGGGACCTTGTGTTTCCTTAAAATGGTATTTTTCAATGAAAAAGGACAAGAAAGGAACTACTGTAAATGGCTTTCTGTGGTATGTGCAGGGCCTTCTTCTAATCTCTGAATCCTCTTCATGCCAAATGGCTGTTCACACCAGTTATGAGCACTTCCCTTGTTGGTGGTATGGTGCAGTTCTGATTCTACATCCAGTGTTGCAATTCCACCCTTGTTCAGCATATTTAAGACCTTTTATCATGAAGAACATTTCTGGATGGGTTAGGGCAAAAGTCAATGCTCACTTAAGGCCAAGTCCAATCCCCACAGAGCTGTCTGTGTTGGTCAGCAGAATAGTCTGGTAATCAGTTTGGCCTTAAGGTGCTTCACTTTGCAGCATTAAACTATTGCTAGGCTAGTTTCCAAGCCTTCTTTTCCCTCTTTTGTGGTAAGATTGCAAGGCTAGCCATGTCCTTCACTCATGGCACTGTATTGATGCTAGATTTAACTTCAGATGCTGAGTTTTCTCCTCCTGAGTTTTCTTTACAGCATTCTGGAAAACATGTTCATGTTACAAGAAAATTTAACAGTGCATCAGCATTTGACATAAAGAATCTTCTGGATATAACATATCATTTCCAATAAATACTGCAGTAAAGTGTTTCAAAATTATTTCCTGGCAAGTTCTGTCACAGAGTACTTTAGGTGCTCAATAACATGTTTGTACTGATCACACGTTTATGAAGTAGATGAGATCTATGAATAAATTCCCTGGGGACACCAAGGCCCTGTAGTATTGATTTGCTGGGCGTCTCTGGCTTAGGCAGCCTCATTCAGTCCCCAGCTTGGCACCATCCTGTCTAATCACGTGTCTTTTGGTTCTGGGATGTACTGCAGGCCTGGTAGGAATCCTTGCTGCACAGGAAGATGTATGCTGGCGTCTGACTAAAGAATTGTGTTGGGATTTATAAAGGTCACAGTCATGACAATAAATCTTTGAAAATTATAGCCTGTTTATGTGCTTGATTCAGAATAGGATTTCAAAGCAATCAAGTTGTATAGCCATCAAACCAGTGAAGGGAGCTCATGTGTATGGCACAATGTTCTAACTTTTGGGATTGGTTGGTTTATAATGGAAAATGTGAGTTGTTTGAAAGGGTAAAATTTTAATAAAAATTGCTTGTTGTTATGAAATAATTAAATTAGTTTATCACCAGTGTGAGAACAAAATTAGTCTTGTAGTTGTTTGGTAGCACAAAACATGAGTGCTGCTTTAAAAGAGATACACTTTGGCAGAGCTTTTTGTGTTGCACTTGTCATGACAATTGGTATTTCTTGTAAATGTCCTGATGTGTATGAGATAAAAAGCTTCAACAAAATGTGTCTTTACGCAACAAAATTAGAATTCCACATTTGGTATTGCAAAAGGATTATGTATGATCTTTTTTGAATATTTTCATCTCATTTGATCTTTTACTTTAGATACTCAATAATATGTTTGGGCTGATCACGTTCTGTACAGAAGCAAGGTCATGGAGCTCAAACATTAACTCTATTTTTTCTCCACAGATTCTCCCAGGCCTGCTATGTTTCTCCAGCAATTTCTGGTTTTTTTTGGACTGATGACATGTTTATCAAGTAGTTGAGATCTATGAATAAATTCCCTGGAGACACCAAGGCCTGATATATTGATTTGCATGGTGTCTCTGGCTTAGGCAGCTTCTTTCCGTCTCCGGTTTATGATTTTTCATCTGAACTGGAGATGTTTTTTCTTTCAGTGGGTGGAAGCAGGCCAGTCAGCCCATAGAATCACACCGACCCTCCAACGAGCATCCTACCCAGAAGCACCACCTACCGTATCCCTGTAAACCCGCATTTTCCGGCGCTAATCCACCGAGTCCACTTATCCCTGGACACTGTGGGCAATTTAGCATGGCCAAAATGCATTTCTGATGAAGGGTTTAGGCCCGAAACGTCAAGTTTTCCTGCTCCTATGATGCTGCTTGACCTGCTGTGTTCATCCAGCCCCATGCTTGTTATACGCTGATTTGAGTGATTGCTCTATATGGTCAGTGCTACACAGTTGCTGAATAGCTGCAGTCCCAGCAGGGAGGCCAACTTTGTGCAATGAAAGCAGTGCTATGAACCAAACTATACTTCTTGAAGCCAACCAGCATATTTTAAAGGGAAGGTGAATTTTGGCCAAAGCAAGTCCTAGGACTGGTTATAGGAGAAAGAGTGAGCAAAATTAACATTGAAATCATGGCTCAATAAGGCAGTAAGCATGCTCCAAGGTTCTCCAGAATTTTAGTGATTGGTTCCCTGTAGGAGGTTATGCAGGTCAAGAGAAGTCCTCTGCCCATAGGGGCTAGGATGCCCTCCAGACTGCAGACTCAATGTGCACAGGCAACAGGAGCTGTGGTAATCAGTGACAGAAGTGGATGCAGAGCCCTAAGAAACTCAACAACTTCACACAAGCAGTCATGGTTAATGAATTCATTTTAAAATTACCATAATTCGCCAACTACGTAGTTAGCCTCACTTACTCAATGTGCCACATCCTGTCACTCATCAATCAACTATCGTTATGTACCATGGCTTACGAGCAATGTTCTTACCTTCACTTCACCCTTGCCCACTTAGCAATGCTCCAAACTCCACAACCATATCTTTCAACTTGCCCACACTGCCAATGATGACAGCTACAGCACCCAAATGCATTGCATTACATTTAGTGGCACACTTGCTCCTGTTTTGCAGGATAACGTGATACATAATTAGGGGTAGTAGCAGCTAACTGGTGGGCACAAGCGCAAAAGCATATTTTCACCCCAAAGGAGAAGACAGGTTTTCTATAATTTGTGAACTGCGGTTGTGCCCAATAATGAGCCTCAAATACATTTGTTTCATTAAAAGATACTACAATCAATGAAATGATATCCAAAAATGACAAGGTTGTTAGACAGCTTTCAACAAGACCATAAGAAATAGAATGGTTTGTCACTTTTACCACGTGGATCAATTGGCTAGGTAACCAGGATTTAATCTCTGCACTGACGGCTGGATCATTGGGCTGATTTTAACTCTGGGTGGAATGTTCCATTTTGAAGTTAAAGTATGGCATCAAGCATGTTGGATGACATGTTTGCCAAGGTTTGCCAAACCTTACTTGTTTATGTGCTTTTCACTTCATTATCAATATAAGTATGATGTAGCATGAGCTACTTGACATATTGTGTGATGGATGAGAATGAGGTTCGCACCCCTGCCAGCACCTTTCAGGTTTCAAAGGTTCTGGAGCAGTCTTTGAAGGCTAATAGGGCACCACTTCAAATGCTATAAGCCAGAAACTTCCCCTTAGCCTAAGGTGGTCATCTCCAAATGCCTGGAATTGCTGACCAAAAATCCTCCGATTATTCCCTGGTTGTCCTGTAGACTCCGCTGGACAGGGCCACCCACAGAAGGGGCATCCTCCATCTCTTGGGTGACCAGCCTGGACAGAAAGTGCAATATAGATCAGTGCCATGGCTCCCACAAAGGAATGGCAAGTAATGCAGAAAAAACATCATTAAAGGATAAAAAAGTCACCTGGGTTTTATAAGGTTAAGTTGCACTATCTGCTCTCAAGTACCTCTCACTCATATGGCCATCACCCTCTCTAGCTCTGCCACTGCATATGTATTCCATGAATGGACATAGGCCATAAACCTCTTGTTATGGACCAGACCAAACCCCCTTAAAGTATATTAAGAAGATAGCCTAGACCCCAACTTTTTCTTATTTTTAAAGGCGAGTAGAAGGCTTTGTGTCCTGGATACAATTTGATTGGTCAAAATACCAGGTTTGAAGCAAAACACACCTTATTCATACACTATAGATAAAATACAAATAAAAGAAAGAAGAATTGGACCAAATTAACTCTATTGGAAAACTTAACAGACTAATTGATTATTTAGCTACTAAACAGCAACTGTTCCAATATAGTTTCATTTCATAAACACACACTTGGCAAAGCAAATTCAGTAAAATAGATTGTCTTACATGCAATTCTCCAGCATAGGAGGAAAGAACATCTAGAGAAAACTCCAAGAGAGACAACTCAAATGTTTTGCTGTAGCAGGGAGAGATGCATAACAGCTTCCAAACCCCAACAGCAATTGAAAGTTAAACCAAAATCCTGGTTCTGTGGGCACTCAATCCCACCCATTCATGCTGCTTGTATTGTTCCAACTTTGAAAAAAACAAACCAAGGTCTCACAAGCTGTTTAGTTTATTTGTTGGGAACATTACTCTCGGCACCTCTGTCTCAACCTCTCTTCATTAAAAAAAACTAGGACAAAAACCGTAGCTATAGTATCATCACATTCTATACCGCATGCATGACGTGCATTCCAAAGCTCACACTCACGTCTGCCTCTCAAACTACTAGCCCTTTATAATCACTGTGCTTTATACTCACTTCATTCCTCACCATCTGCATGATTGTGCATGATCACAAAATGCTCCTATCCATTCTTATCACACTCAATCCTTCCCTCATTTCAGGAAACCCTGGTCTGTAGCTGGGCTGAGGGGACCAAGACTAGGAGAGTTGTTCCAGATATCAGGGTCCACTTAGTCTTTAAGCAAAGGGCAATACAGTTCATTAGGAAGTGACCAGGCCTTTTCATGTTGCAATGGGTAGATACCAATGGACAAGCAACCCAGTAAGCCACATTGCATGGTGTAAAAGAGTGCATAGCCTGAACCATCTGTGCTGGCACCAGCTCTGTGAAGGAAGACTGTGAACCTTCAGAGGAAGCAGTGGCAAGGCTTCACCTGTATCCTCCCAAAGCAAAGCATCTGTAGCCTCAGTGACTGTACTAGCTAGAGTAGACTTGAGGGCACAATCTGGTGAGCACTTCACTGAAATGGATCCACAACCAATGGAGGCAGAAATACCAGGTCTTGCAGACCTGGCACCTGCTCAGCGTCAAATAGAGGACTTGTCTCTGTTCTTCACCATAAGTGATAAGGTCATCTTTCAGAGAGAGGCAAGGAAATATCAGGCAGATGTGCTAGACTTGACATTTTCATTGCTGTGATGATGCACACAGTGTGTCTGGCTGACTCCATGAAGAGGTTGGTGGCTAACTTGGAGACCCATATCCAGCAGAATGTTCAGTCAGTAGGATATGTGCTAGGTCCTGAACTCCATCCCTCGAGCCAGGAGTGCTCAGTGACAATAGCAAGTTAACAGGGCAAACAACCATCCTCAACCTAACTCAAGGACTCACACCTGAACGAGACAGGGTGATGCCAGCAGTAACCCACTGGGAAGCACCCCTGCAGTTTCATCTGTGGACAATTCAGAAGTGATTGGCTTTCTCACTTGCTTGTGACACCATTGCCTACAGCAGCTAAAGCCAAGAAGGGTAAGTTTCTACCATTGCAAGAGAAACCAAGTATGCTAGGCCCTCAAGATTCAATTGGGACATCTGTCCAACTTTCAGAGGTGAGCAGGGAAAATCAGTCAGTAGGCTGTAAGCACCCCAACTATGGGAGTCCGACCTGCATCTAGACACAGTGAGAGGGTTGGCTGTTCAACCAACTGTATACAATGAAAACTTTTATCAATATATATTCACTTTCCAACTTTGGCTTTATTTTTATTGACCCACTAGGACTGGTTAAAGTTAACTGATATGAAAGATGTGGAGCATCTTCAACCAGTGCAAGGATATAATGTCTCCATGACTTGGTTCCTCTCCTGCAGTCCACAAAGTGGGTGATTGTAGATAGCCTCATCCGCCAAGTAACTACATTAACAGGGGATTGCAGTCAAAGTGCTCCAGATGAATCTTGGGACCAAAAGGGTTGTGTGAGAGAGCTAGGATCTAATTGGTGGGCTGTGCACATGAACCTTATGGGAATGATGGTGAATCTGTCATGTGTCTACAGGCTCCAGAGAGAAATGTCAGTGCAGTCTTTAGGTTCTCAAAGCATGCTAGAACATTTCAGGCTTTGGGGCTCCCAAAGAGTAACTGACATAGCAAATTACCTGCAATTCAGAGCGCAACTGAGGGAACAGATCCACAATTTGCAACCCACAGTAATGGAAGCATTGTCAACAAGCAGGAGCATGAAGTAAAGGAAGAGATCATTGTATCACAACTACTTTAGACCTCATTTTGATTCAGTGAAAGGGTTGTTCATGTGTTGAAACTTGCAGAAGTGAGAATATCAGAGCCACAATTGAAAGTAAATGTCGACATTATTTTGTGTAAATCAATCAAGCAGAAAATCAACTCAGTCCTTGAGGAATTTGACCTACAGCAAGTAGAGGGTTGACAAGGATAATATCCTTGCAGGGGGATTTGCTAGTGCTGTTGGAAAGGGTTTAAATTGGATTGGTAGGGGGCTGGGTATCTGAGGCCAAATTCAGAACTCGGAATGCGAGGCAGAAACTTAATGAGTAACTAGATTTTGTGTATCTGGACTTTCAAAAGGCTTTTGACAAGGTTCCACACAAGAGATTAGCAAGGAAAATTAAAGTTCATGGTATCGGAGGTAAAGTATTAACATGGATAGAGAGCTGGTTGGCAGACAGGAAGTAGAGAGTTGGAATAAACGGATCCTTTTCAGAGTAGCAGGGAGTGATGATTGGGGTGCTGGGACCCCAGCTGTTCACAATATACATTAATTATTTGGATGGAGGAATTTAATGCAATATCTCCAAATTTTCAGATGACACTAAGTTGGCTGGCAGTGTGTGCTATGAGGAGAATGCTAAGAGGCTGCAGAGTGATTTGGACAGACTGGCTGAGTAGGCAAATACTTGGTAAATGCAACATAACGTGGACAAATGTGGGGTTATCCAATTTGGTTGCAAAAACAGGAAGGCAGATTATTACCTGAATGGTGGCAGTTTAGGAAAAGGTGAGGTCTAATGAGACCTGGGTGTCATGGTGGAACTGCCGCTGAAGGTTGGCATGCAGGTGCAGCAGGCAGTGAGGAAAGCTAATGGCATGCTGGCCTTCATAGCAAGAGGATTTGAGCATCAGAGTAGGTATGTCTTGCTAGTTACACTGGGCCTCTGTGAAGCCCATGTGAGGTAATACCTTAAGTTCTGTGTGCAGTTTTGGTGTCCTAGTCTAAGGAAGGACACTCTTGCTGTTGAGAGAGTCCAACAAAGGTTCACCAGACCATTTCTTGGAATGGCAGGACTGATATATGAGGAAAGACTGGATCAACTGGGCTTGTACTCACTTGAATTTGGAAAAATGAGGGTGGGTCTCATAGAAACATATAAAATCCTGATGGGACTGAATGGGCTAGATGCAGGAAGAATGTTCCCAATGTTGGGAAAGTCCAGAACTAGGGGTCATTGTCTAAGAATAAGGAGTAAGCCATCCAGGACTGTGATGAGGAATAATTTCTTCATTCAGAGAGTTGTGAACCTATAGAATTCTCTCCCACAAGAAGTTGTTGGGGCCAGTCCATTAAATATTTTCAAGAGGGAGCTGAACATGTCCTTACAGCTAAATGGATCAAGGGATATGGAGAGAAAGTGGGAATGGGATACTGAGATTGCAAGATTAGCCATTATCATATTGAATGGTGGTGCAGGCTCGAAGGGCTGAATGGCTTACTCCTTATTTTCTATGTTTACTACCTATTTTCTATGTTTCTATGTCTCCTTTGAAAGACAGAGGATGTGAAGGTTACACAATGTGCAATGCAGTATTAAAAGGTAAAGTGTAAATGCAAGGAGTCTGTTGAATAAAGCCAATGAGCTGAGGGCACAACAAAAAATATAGCAGAACAATATCATGCTATAATGGAAAACTGTCTTGAACAAGGACAGGGTCAAGAACCAACTGTTCAAATGAAGTAATAACTTGCACACTGAAGTTGTCAACCCAGCTCAGTCCCAGAAGTGGGTGGTTAAAAAGTTTTCTCTCGCCTCTTGCATTTTGTGAACCATTGCTCTGTCTTCCTGTCTTTCACGATCCTCCTGGGTCATCTCATGATCCTCATCCTTATCTTCTTTCAGGACCAGTTCTGGAGAATGTTTTTTTCCTATACAATCCAGAAGGTTTTCACCTGAATAGAACCAGGATACCATCCTGGCCGGGAGATTTGCTAGTGCTGTTGGAGAGGGTTTAAACTAGATTGGCAGGAGGAATCTGAGGGCAAATTCAGAGCAGGAAATGGGAAGCAGAACCTTAATGAGTAACTCTGAAAAACAGAGAATGTGGAGGTTAAAATATGTACAGTGCAGTATTAAAACATAAATATGTAAACGCAAAGAGCCTGTTGAATAAAGCCAATGAAATCAAGGTATAGTAAGACACGTGGCAGCATGATATCATTGCTATAATGGAAAACTAACTTGAACAAGGGCAGGGATGGCAGCTCAACATCCCAAATAGCAAGTTTACAGGATTGAGAAGTGGATAAAACAAATCGGAATAAAGCAGATATTTTCTAATTAACTTGTTCAGGGATATTATTACCCACCTCCTCATTAGGTGGGACTTGAACCTGAGACTCTTGATCCAGAGGTAAGAACACCACAACTGCACCACCAGAGCCCCACCAGGGGTGCAAAGTTATTGGTTAAAGAATCAATCAGAGCTGAGAGGAGGGACAATATACTAAATGAAGCATCAAACAAGACTCTATGAGTTGAGCTGAGAAATCAAAAAGGGGAAGCTTCACTGTCAGGTGTGTAGTGTGTGTAGAGTTAGAATGGGGCCTCTGTGGTGGTAGTGCTGCAATTTCTGAATCAGGTGTCCTGGTTCTGAGTCCCATTTCCTGCATCTCTGGATAGGTTGATTAGAAAAAAAAATTTGGGAGGGAGTTATAGGAAGCAAACATGTACGCACATTTCTGAGTACAAAACAATAGAGTGATAATAGTTTGAAACTTCAACTAACCAAATATCAAATGAGATATAAGCAGTGTAAAAGATACAAAGGGCATAAAATTCTTACACTGCATTCAAAAGAATGTTTCTTAGCTAACACATAAGAAGTGCAATGAGAGAGGGTGCAATTTTAGACTTAGTCTTAGGAAATGAAGCTGGACTGCTGCATGAACTAGCAGTAGGTCACTGTTTTGGAGATAATAATTGTAATCTTATTAGATTTAGTTTCATTATGGAAAGGACTAAGATGGAACAGGAGTAGAAGTTTTAAATTATAAAATAAAGGAAAATAGAGCTTATAATGAACTCAAAAAGTAACACGCTATGAAATTTATAGGAGTATTAAAATTACAGGGATGAATTGCAAAAGGAAATTAGAATAGAGCACAAGAAAATATTCCCTGGAAAAATACAGGGAATGCCAAAGTACATTAGTACATTAGGAGCCAGATGCTGGCTCAGGAAGGGGAAGGGCCTTTCAGAAGTGTAAATGATAATGTATGTGGATAAAGAAGATGTGGGCGGTGTTCTTGATGAGTATTTTGCCTGTGTGTTCACAAAGGAGAGGGATGACATGGACATCCTAATTAAAGAAGATGAGTGTGAAGTAACAGATAAAATAATTGTAATGAGAAAGGAATTACTGGATGGACTGATCACCTTGAATGTGGACAAAATACCAGTTCCAGATGAATTGTATCAATGTTGTTAAAGGAAGTCAGGGAGGAAATATTGGATGGACTGAGGATCATTTTCCAATCTTTACAAGAATCACAGGATTGAAATTCTGCAAACTTTTTGCACTGTTATTTAAACAGGGTGTGAAGATTGCCCAAAAATTATATGCTGGTCAGTTTGATCTCAGTGGTGGGAACACTACTAGAATCAATTTTCTTTTACTTATTCGTTTTGTGCGATGTGGGCGTCACCAGCTGGCCAGCATTTATTGCCCGTCCCTAGTTGCCCTTGAAAAGGTGGTGGTGAGCTGTCTTCTTGAACTGCTGCAGTTCACCTGCTGTGGGTTGACCCACAGTGCCATTAGAGAAGGAATTCCAGGATTTTGACTCAGTGACAGTGAAAGAATGGTGATCTATTTCCAAGTCAGGATGGCGAACTCCTTGGAGGGGAACTTGAAGGTGGTGGTGTTCCCTCATATATGATGCCCTCATCCTACTAGATGGATGTGGTCATGGGTTTGGAAGGTGCTGTCTGAGGATCTTTGGTGAATAGTACACACTGCTGCTGCTGAGAGTCGATGGTGGAGGGGGTGAATGCTTGTGGACATAGTGCCAATCAAGTGACTGCTATGTCCTGATGGTGTCGAGCTTCTTGAGTGTTGTTGGGGCTGCACTCAAGTGGGGAGTATTCCATCACAACCCCTACTTGTGCCTTTTAGGTGGTGGACAGGCTTTGGCAAGTCAGGAGGTGAATTACTCACTGCAGTATTCCTAGCCTCTGACTGACTTGCACTTGTAGCCACTGTGTTTATGTGATGAGTCCAGTTGAGTTTCTGGTTAATGATAACTCCCAGGATATTGATATTGGGGGATTCAATGAGCATAGCACCATTGAATGTCAAGGGGAGGTGGTTAGATTGACTCTTACTGGTGATGATCATAACCTGGCATTTGTGAGGCATAATTGTTTCTTGCCGCTTGTCACCCTAGATATTGTCCAGATCTAGTTGCATTTGAACATGGATTGCTTCAGTGTCTGAGGAGTTGTGAATGGTGCTGAACATTGTGCAATCATCAGTGAATATCCCCATTTCTGACCTTATGATGGAGGGAAGGTCATTGATGAAACAGTTGAAGACAGTTGGGCCTAGGACACTATCCTGAGGAACTCCTGCAGAGATGTCCTGGGGCTGAGATTACTGACCTCCAATAACCATGACTATCTTTCTATGCATCAGGTATGACTTTAAGCACTGGAGAGTTTACCCCCTGATACGCATGATTCCCATTTTGCCAGGGCTCCTTGATGCCACACTCAGTTGAATGCAACCTTGATGTCAAGGGATGTCACTCTTACCTCACCTCTGGAATTAAGCTCTTTTGTCCATGTTTGAATCAAGGCTGAAATGAGGTTAGGAAATGAGTTGCTGTGATGGAACCCAAAGTAGGCATCACTGAGAAGGTTATTGCTGAGCAGGTGCTGCTTGATAGCACTGTTGTTGACAACTTCCAGCACTTTACTAATGATTGAGAGTAGACTGATGGGGTGTTAATTGTCCGGCTTGGATTTGTCCTTCTTTTTATGTACAGGGCAATTTTCCACGTTGTTAAGTAGATACCATTATAACTGTAGTGGAACAGGGAAGCAGTAAGTTTTGGAGCACAAGTCTCCAGTACTATTGCTGTAGTGTTGTCAGGGCCTGTAGCCTTTGCAGTATCCAGTGCCTCCAACTGTTTCCTGATATCATGTGGTGTGAATTGAATTGGCTAAAGAGTAGTATCTGTAATGCTGGGGACCACTGGAGGCAGCTGAGATGGATCATCCACATGGCATGTCTGGCTGAAGATTGCAGCAAAATTATCTTAACTTTTACACTGATGTGCTTGGCTCTTCCATCATTGAGGATGGGGAAATTTGTAGAGCCTCCTCCACCAGTGAGTTGTTTAATTGTCCACCACCATTGAGAAAGGATAAGCTGTTACTGAGGAAGGCACAGATTAATCAGGTATAGTCAACATGGTTTTGTTAAGGGAAAGTCATGACTTAGTAACCAGTGATTTTTTTTTGAGCAAGTAGCATAGAGCAATAATGAAGTTAGAACAGAAGATATTGTGTACATGGATTTTTAGTAAGGCATTTGACAAGGTTCCCCATGGCGGTCTGGTTAGAAAAGTAAAGCCTATGGGATATAGGAGAAAGTTGTTATTTGGATCCAAAATTGGCTTAAGACAGAAAACATGGGGTAATAATAGATAGGTTCACTGGAAAACCAGTCCAGTGGTGCTCCACAGGGCTCAGTGTCAAACGCCTTACTGTTTGCACTATATATTACTGCTTCAGAATTAAACATGGGAGCCATGATTGGGAAATTTTCAGAAGACACAAAACTGACTGTATAGTTGGGAGTGAAGTGATTGACTAGTGACTACAGCATGATATCAATGGTTTGGTTGAATGGACAGAAAAGTGGCAAGTGGAATTCAATCTGGAAAAATGCGAGGTTTGGGGAGGGCATAAACAACGCAAGAGAATACACCATAAATGGGAGGAGATTGAGAGGGGTAGAAGAAGTGAGAGATTTGGGTTACATGTCCACAAGTACATGAAATTGGGAGGAAGGTAGATAAGGTTGTAACAAAGGCACTTGTGATACTTTATTCAGTGAGGTATTGAATATAAGAACAGTGATGTCATGCTGGAACAATAGAAGATATTGCTTAGGTCATGGTTGGAGATTTGTGTATAGTTCTGATGGTTATGTTACAGGAAAGACATCATTTCTCTATAGACAGTATAGAGGAGATTGACAAGAATGTTACCAGGGCTTGAAAATTGCAACAATGAGGAAATATTGTCGAGGGCTAGGATGTTTCCTTCATTAAGAGTACTCTGAGGGGTGACTTAATTGTGGTGTACAAAATAATGAGCACCTTGGGAAGAGTGATGTGGAGTTGATGATGTTGGACTGGGATGAACAAGGTCAGAAATCACATGACACCAGGTTATAGTCCAACAGGTTTATTTGAAAACACAAGCTTTCTGCACCTGATGAAGGGACTATGCTCCAAAAGCTTGTGTTTTCAAATAAACCTTTTGGGCTATAAACTGGTGTTGTGTGATTTCTGACCTTGGGAAGAATGGGCAGGGAAGACTGTTTCCCCTAGTGGAGAGGTTAAGTACTGGGGACAAAGATTTAAGGTGGTTGGTAGAAGGATTTTAAAGGTTACATGAGGAAAACTTTTATTACCTAGAGGGTGGTGAGTGTCTGGAAATCTCTGCCCAGTTTGTTGTTTGAGGTGGAAACCCTGAATTTATTTAAAAGGAATTTAGGACTGCACCTGAAGTGCTATAATTCGCAAGGCATTGAACTAAATGCTGTGAGTGGGATTAGGATAAGTGGCTGATTATTTAGCCAGCACAGACACATAGGCTGAATGGCCTGTTTCTGTGCTGTAATTCTCCTATGGTTCTGTAGTTGCAATGAAAGATACCTGTGAGTAGATGAGGATGTAGGGGTAGTGGTAGCTCCCTGGATATCTAGCACAGACCTGCACGAGTAGCTGTTTGTGATCAGAAATGGTTTGAACATTAATCTAATTCTATTGATGAAAACTGCTGGTGCCTGATAGGGCGTGCTGATTGCTATTGCACCCTGAACTTAACAGCTTGATTGGCTGTGTCAACGGGGAATGATGTAAACAGATGGGTTCATCCAAAGAGAGCATCACTGGTTCTCAAAAGTGCTTGAGTTGAGGACTATGAAATGCAGTATGCAAATACATGTATGCAGCTGGCAGAGGTGTGACACAATGACTCAGGACATCCTTAGTCATCTTCACACTGATTCTCAATCACTTGCAAATAGCTGAACCTTAACCCATAGACCCTAATTCAAACAAAAGCATCCTTCTTAATGGTAGATCTCGTCCTGTTGCTTTTTCCTCTGGAGCCATGCTTCACTAAATTTCAACATCCTGGAAGTTACCAGAAATTCAATTGAATGAACCGTGTAAATGCTGTGGCTTCAAAAGCAGGTCAGACAGGCTGGGAATTTTGCAGCGAGTAACTCTTTTCCTGATTCCACCATTTACAAGGTACGACTTTGGAGTGTGATGGAGTACTCCCCACTTGCCTGGATGATTGCAGCTGTAACAACACTCGTGAAACTTGACACCATCCAGGACAAAGCAGCCTGCTTGACTGGCATCACATCCACAAACATTCATTCCTTGAACATCCAATGTACTTTAGCAGCAGTGTGTCCCATTTACAAGGTGTCCTGCAGAAATTCACCAACATTCCTTAGACAGCACCTTCCAAATCCACAACCTCTACCATCTAAAAACACAAGAGCATCAGCTACATGGGAATACCACCATCTGCAAGTCACTCATCATCCTGACTTGGAAATCTTTCAGTGTTGCTGAATGGACTGCAGTGGAATAAGAACACAAATTACCACCATCTTCTCAAGGGCAATAAATGCTAACCCAGGCAGTGACACCACATCCTATGAATGACTTATTAAAAATCAGTGACAACAGTAAGAGTACATACACAGTCAAGGCCCAAAGCAGTATACACTCCATTTTATATTAGACTGCTGTGCATGTTGAGAAGATAGCTCCTTGCCACCAACCTCATAGGAGCTTGGAGGTATGTGCTACTGCAAAAAAGCCTTCAAGTCTGACAATGCCCCTTTTCATGATGTAAGGTGGTTTCAGAAAGTGTCTATGTGGCCTTGGTATGAACCAGCTGTCAGGAGAACCCTGCCACCATCAGCCCCGCCCCCACAAGCACACTACAGGATTCCTATCTGAGAATCAACTTGTCTGTGAAGCTGTGACAGCTAAATTGTGATGGCTTGGAGTGCTAGACTGTCTTGGCCAATGTGGGAAGATGAGGTATAGATTGACATCCTAAGTCAAAATCACTTTCAGGATGATTTCCAACACCTGTTTCAGCCACTACGCACTTCTTCTTTCGGAAGTGCAGGCTGGCTAAGGCTAACTTTAACATGAGTTCTGAGGAAGGGTCACTGGACCTGAAATGTTAACTCTGTTTTTCCCTTCACAGATGCTGCCAGGCCTGCTGAGCTTTTCCAGCAACTTTGTTTTTGTTCCTGATTTACAGCATCCGCAGTTCTTTCGATTTTTAACTTCAACTTGTACTGTTTTCTCACAGTTTATACCCTGTGTAAAGCAACTGAACAGTACAGTCAGCATTAGCTGCAACCTAGAGTTAGTTAAATTATTACATCACTCAAAGTTTTTTAAGTTTTTAAATTTTCAGATAGCACAAAGTTTGCATGTTCCCTACCTTGGAAACATTGGACTTGAGTTAATCCCACACTGTGATACACTGGGAGATAGCAAGAACTGCAGATGCTCCAGTCAGAGTCAAAACTGTGCGGAACTCGGGGAACACTCCAGGTCAGGCAGCATCAGAGGAGCAGAAATGTTGATGTTAGTAGTTTCAAGTTCTCCCCACCCCCCCGGCCTCATCCCTTGTCCAACCTTCCCTCTCATCCCCGTGCCCCGCCCTTCCCAGTGACCAATCTCCACTATCCCCTACCTGCATCCTCATATCACCATCCCACCTACCTTCCCTCAGCCCCACATCCCCCCTCTCTACTTATTTTCCAGCTCCCTTACCCCTGCCCAGTCCTGATAAAGGGCGGAAATCTGAAACGTCGACTTTCTTGTTCCTCTGATGCTGCCTGACCCGCTATGCTCCCCCAGCTCCACACTGTGTTGACTATGATACACTACTTATTTTCAGGAATTATTGCATTTTGTATTCTGTACCTTTAGTCTTAAAACAAGTCTTGTTTTTGAAGGATGAACACAGCAGGCCAGGCAGCATCAGAGGAGCAGGAAAGCTTTCCTGCTGCTCTAATGCTGTCTGGCCTGCTGTGTTCATCCAGCTCTACACCTTGTTTTCTCAGACTCCAGCATCGGCAGTTCCTGCTATCTCTTGTTTTTGATGGCCTTCCTCTCCCACTAATATATGTGTAAAGCTCCTCATCACTCACTGGGCAACAAATGCTGACCCAGCCAGAAACACCCTCATCCCATGAAAGAATTAAACAAATTCTCCTTTCCTTATCAATTGTTTTGGATACAGTTCACCTCGGCCATGTCCCTTTTCAACTTAGCTCTCCTTCAGTTAAATATTTTTAAGCTTGATTGTACCTTGACCTTTTCCATAACTATTTCAACTCTGATGACAATATGGATCACTTTCCCCTAAAAGTGCTCCCAATAAAACAAAATCCCACCTCCCTCACCTAATATCCAGAAGTAGATCTGCATCCTTCATGCTGGGTTAGAAACTGATCCAGAAAATTCTCTTGTATACATCTCAGTAATGCTTCCTCCCTAAATAATGGCATGGCACAGGATCTGTACTGTACCACAACAAATTATTAGATTCTCAGAGATTGCCTCAAGGTAAGTTTTAGAAATGAGTCATAATAATTAAAGGTTTTCTAAATTTGTTACCAAGCCTAATATCTTGGATATAACACTACACATCCATAATATGGCTGGCAAGGGCGGGTGGGTGGGACTGTGTCAGCCATTATATAAAGGCCTAAATGAAACAAAGCAGGAAGGAAAATGAGGTAACAAGGTGTAGAGCTGGATGAACACAGCAGGCTAAGCAGCATCATAGGAGCAGGAAACCTTGATGTTTCGGGCCTAGACCCTTCATCTGCTTAATGTCCAAACGTGACCGGTATTCATTGATATGTGGCTGGAGGGGGACAAAGGTGAGTTTACTGAGGACTGACCGTTCGTCCTCAGTAAGGGGGAGGTCTCGGGGGATGGTGAAGACTCGGCAGGGCTCAGTATTGCTGTCTCCTCTGGAGCTGCTGGCTGTGGAGGCGGTGGGCGGAACGATGTCGGCGTTGGCGGTGGGAGGAAAATGAGGTGCCTCTTTTAGTGGGATAATTTTCTAATCCCCTAAAATATCACGTTCTTACCTTCTGCACTAATTACCCTCCAAAACCTGGTCACCAATTCTGCTCATTGGGCTCTAGGTTCCTCCTCACACTAAAACCCAGTACTTCACCTTCTGGGGCAGGCATCCATTTTCTCTGTGCTCCTTTTTGCAGTCCCAGCATCACCCACTATGAGCTCTGGCACTGTCAATCCAGAACTACTGTTGTCACCAGCCAATCAGATGAGCCAACAGCTCCCAAAAACAGGACCTCCTTCCACTTAAGGCAGATGCCCCACTCTCTACACTTGAGCCCATCCACAGCATTGTTTGGTTATATGGCAGGCTTTTTCTAGGCCCCCCAGTTTTCGGCTGAATATCATCCCTGCAGAGCATGTGGATAGTCTGCATTTCCATAGTATGGCCCAATGCATCGAATGGATTCTTATCGTGCAGTATGATTTCATTGTTCACACAGCAGGCCCACTAGAACCTGGAACGAGAATGACACCTCATTTTACTGATATTAATACTGGTCAGAACCAGTCTGCATTTTCAATGTTAACCTGGCTTTGCTGTACTGCATTTGTTTCTGATTTGTTTTTAATTTGAGTTGTATTTTTTGGTTCCTCTGTGTACATTGTAACATTGCCATATGAACACTGAGAAGTCCCAGGCTATTGCAAAGTGATGTCGAACTGATACAAATTTTTTTAACAAATGTTAAGAACAAAGAATGTCTCTGTTGAACATGATCATTGACACTTTGATTTAGATTTTGCCAAAAGACCAAAGGATTCATGATTCCATATTACGTTATGGGGTGGTCGGTCATTAAGATGAGAAGTAATGGCCTCAAGCTCTTGCTGGCAGTTAAAAGGCATGACAAACTGCTCAACATCAGTATCGAAATGATTTGAGGTGCATCAGTTGCCAAGTTATTGAAGTTGTTTTATCCCTCCAAGATAAAGTGGCAGTGTTTTCTTCTAGCTTTGCCAGCAACCGTTTTAATTGCATCAAATTTGATATTTTTAAGTCTCCCCTAGTGTCAACAGTGACCCCTTGAGGCAATGAGGAAATTGTTGTCTACCGCACATTTCCAATGTTTGATCAGTACTGCTAGTGTGCAAGCTTCTCACCTGGAATGAGTACTCTCAGAATAATATTTGTTACTTTACTGTTGCCAATCAATAAATGTTAATAAATCAACTTGCATTCTGCTTTCTATAATGACAATTTTTTCAATGTACTGCTACCAAGTGTTACAGATCCATAGACTAATAAAGAACTGAACAGTGACTGTAAGCAAAAAGCATTGACTGAAACAATATTTAAAAAATACAAAGTGACTTATTAAAATACACACCACCAAAGTGCTTAGATCCATGCATTTTATTAGTTTGCTCATAATATAAGAGGATGATGAAAGCTGTCAAGACTTTACGATTGAGATTTGTGAGGGAATCTGAACAGCAAAACATCTAAGGCTTTCAAGCACATTTTATGTCTAGCTATTAGTTAAATTCTGCCCCATATTCTTTTTTTTGTGATTGCAAAGAGATCCAGATTCCCATGCCATGGAGATGTCCTTCCTGGATTGCAACTATTCTCTGAAGAATGACAGATGCCCAAACGAAAGCTATTCCCCAGGAAGCACTCAGCCATTTCAATAGCAGACAGTTACAATCTAATAACCTCACCAAATATAGTGTATTTTCACTTTCCAGAGAGTTCTGATGTCAGCTTATGTATTAAACAAGTAACATAATATTTCAAAATAGTGGCGCAATTTTCACAAGAATGAAGTTAGTTTTGCAAATTTACATGTTTCATGCAATGCTTCACTAACTGGAGCACACGTCAGAATTTACATGTGAAAGGAAGAAAGCCAAGCAACAATTTGTATCTGCTAAAATGAATGAACAAATAATTTTGTGGGCCTACTATTTACAGCTTTCAAATATGTAACCCCATGCTAAAAACTTCACATTAGATGTGACAACTTGGAATATTCATCCTAAAATATCTAAAATCATATAACACAGATGGTTCTGAGGAAGGGTCACCGAACTCAGAACGTTAACTCTGATTTTTTCTTCACAGATGCTGCTAGACCTGAGGAGCTTTTCCAGCAAGTTTTGTTTTTGTCGCACAGACAGAAGCTGGCTCTCTGGAAAAAAAATTATTAAATTATCTTTCTTCCTTCATAATTTTGCAAAACTTGTTTTTCATGTATGTATTTAATCTTTTTTTGAAAGTTACTCTTGAATCTGCTTCCACCATCCTTGTAGGAAATTCGTTCCAAGTTAAAGCAATTTGTTGAGTTAACATTTCTCCTCTTCCAATCTGTTTTTTTTTGCCAATTGTTTTCAACCTATCCTCTGTTTGCTGATCCTTCTTCCAGAAGAAGCAGTTTTTCCCAATCTATTAATTTTGAACATCCCTTCTTAACCTTCTCTGCTCTGGGAAAAACAACCACAACTTCTCTAGTCGCTCCACATAGCTGATGTCTGTCGTACCTGGAGTAATAGTCCTTCTGCATTCTTCAGCGTTCTCTACTAGGTCTTGACACCCATTCTAAACTGTGATATCTAGATTTGGACACACATGTCTAATAAAAGGTTTAAGATAATGTTCTTGTTTTACTTACCAGCATATATTTATTCATCTACCATTTTTTATTGTAAATAAATGCAAATCAGTTTTCAAATCATTCACGTTGTAATACTCTACCAGACACTGAAGAAAAAAGCATTGCAGGATGATGTTTTAGTCAAGTGTTGCTGCAGACAAGTTGAAAGAATGAAAACGGGTACTGCACAATGGCTAAGGATATCATTCATTACTGACTTTGATAAGGGCTGCTTCTGTGCTGTGGCAGGCATGAAAATGTCATTCCAGGGATTCCCACATAGAAATACAAGACTGAAAGTATAAATTTGGGAATCCACAAGACTGTCAAGATCTTCAGAAAGAAAAATGAGGCTGGAAATGGACCAAAGCGGTCAAGGGAATATTTTGAAGGGGTTGAAGATGGCATATAGCTGCCCATTGATTAGCAGTCCTTATCATAGAATCCTTACAGAGTGGAAACAGGTCTTTTGGCCCAACAAGTCCACACCAACCCTCAGAGCATCCCACCTAGAATCATCCTGCTATAACTCATGTCCCTGAACACTATGGTCAACTTAGCTTGGCCAATCTACCGAGCCAGCACATCAGTGGACTGTAGGAGGAGTACCCAGAGGAAACCCACACAGACACGGGGAGAACGTGCTAACTCCACGCAGACAGTCACCTGAGGGTGGAATTGAACCTGGGCCCCTGGTGCTGTGAGGAAGCAGTGCTAACCACTGAACCACTGTGCTGCCCCCAATGAGTCATCAAAAATAGCACTGCCAACCAAAAATATGCTAGCCTAAACTCATTTGCTGTAACAAAGCATTTAATAATAATGAGTTGTTTTTGATCTATAACTTTTAGATTAAAGGCCTATTTTATGTATTAATGTGATGTATGTTATATAGTCAACTTACATGACAGCACAGCTAATGTACTATTAACAACGAATGGTTGGCAAAGGAGAAGGAAGTATTTACGACATCAATTTACACAACATTGAGGAACAGACATTAAGTGGTCAGCATCAGACAGCATCTGTCAATGTGGTCTAGTGCATCCACTGTTCCCGATGTGGCCTCCTCTGTATCTGTGAGACCAAACGGAGGCTCGGAGACCGCTTTGTAGAGCACATGCGCTCTGTTCATGACAAATGACAACACCTTCTGGTCACAAGCCATTTCAACTTCCCCTCCAACTCCCTGGTTGACATGTCCATCCTGGGCCTCCTCCAGTGTCACAATGACGCCACCTGGAAACTGGAAGAGCAGAACCTCATATTCCACCTTGGGAGCCTACAACCCAGTGGCCTAAATGTGGATTTTACCAGTTTCAAAATCTCCCCACCCCTGGCCTCATCACATGACCAACCCTCCCTCTCATCCTTGCCTCCTTGACCTGACGCAACCTTACCATCTTCTGTCCCACCTATCTGCCCCTCCCACCTCACTTACCAATCCCCACCACTCCCTACCTGCACTCACTTATCACCATCCCACCTACCTTCTCCAGCCACACCCCTCTTATTTCTCAGCTCCCTTTCCCCTCCCCCATGTCTGAAGAAGGGTCCCAACTCGAAATGTCAACTTTACTGCTCCTCAGATGCTGCCTAGCCTGCTGTGTTCCTCCAGCTCCACATTGTGTTATCACTGATTATATGACCCTTTAGGATATCCCAAGGTTATAGAATGTGCTTCATAAATGCAACTTCTTCCAGTCACTTCCAAAAATTTTGCCTGAATTCCCCATTAATCTTTTCAACCTCTATTCAACAATACAATTTCCTAAATTATGAACAAAGCATTCGCCCTCTGCACTACTTCCAATAATTTAATATTATTTTTGCAGTAATGAGACCAAAACAGAACAGGCTTTCAAACATGGCTTTACCAAACCCACATATGGACTGAAAGTTTGTCAAAGTTGGCTCTTAGTCACTACCGTAACTTTTCTGGGATTTCTGCTCTACATCTGAAGAAGGTACACCCAGAAACATTTTCAGCCATAATTTTAGAATTACCCTTCTCGAATTATACATTGTATTCCCAGGATTGTACCCAACTGCCTGTTGTCTTTTCTAATTTACTATAATTATATGCTTATCAACAGATGATCTGATGAAAGTTGTTTACTTGTTTACTTTGATTAAGATAAAGCCAATTAGTAATGTAGACCTAGGTTGCATTTACTTAGGTAATTGATTAAAGATTTCCTCAGCATACTGACTTGTCTTCAAGATTCTTCCCTTTGATCATATAAAGTGAGCTTAGAATGCCCCACTCTAAGATATACGAGATCAAACAGGATGAGAGCTTGAGATTCATAAAACGTTCAATGACAGTGACGCTGAAAAATGAACAATCACATTTTGATTCCTGCAGCCTGGATCTTATCAAGAACTATCAAGAGCTGTCAAAATCAGTTTCAGTGAACAAGAGTGCTTTTCTCAATAGAGTACAGTCTGCAGTATAGAACTTTAATTAATAGAACTGTATTATTTTCCTCCTGTATGCATGGATAGTTGTGAATACAACTAGTGTTGACAGGGTAGGCAAAGGGTGTGAAATATGGAACTATAGTATGGCATTGGGTAGCACAGTGGCTCAGTGGTTAGCACTGCTGCCTCACTGTGCCAGTGACTCACGTTCAATCCCAGCCTTTGACAACTGTTTGTGTGGAGTTTGCACATTCTCCTGGTGTTTGCATGGGTTTCCTCTGGGTGCTCTGGTTTCCTCCCACAATCCAAAATATGTGCGGGTTTGCTGGATTGGCCATGCTGAAACAGGGACGTGTTGGCTAGGTGGGTTAGCCATGGTAAATGTGCATTACAGGATACAGTAGGAGGTTGGGTCTGGGTGGTACCCTCTTCAGAGGGTTGGTGTGGGCATGATGTACCAAATGGCCTCCTTCTGAACAGCAGAGGCTCTATGGTTTTATTTTGGCAGGCTGATATGAGGGGTCATCCAGGATGGGTAGCAGAGGGCCAATGGTGTCATAGAGATGTCATAGAGGTCTTATTGGATGAGTAGAGTGGTATATAAGTGGCCATGGGGGTTGTGTAGAGGGCATTAGGTGGCATAGATTGGCAAATGTGGGCATGGAGAGTGTGGGGGAGTGTAAAGGGAATTGAGGTGGTATGAAAGATGAGCATTAGTAGTATGCCTTATATTCTATTATTTTGTTTTAATGTTTAGACACAATGCTGCAGCCCGAGGCAGATTTTCTGCCCAGCTTGTACAGAGTAACTCACCTCCTGTCACCCTAAAGCCTACCCACCTGCTCAAGGCACAGGTCAGGAGTGTATGACTGCAGCTCCAATAACACCAAGAAGCTTGAGACCACCCTGGACAAAGCAGTTTGCTTGATTGACATCACACCCATAAAACATTCAGTCCCTGCACCAGCAATGGTCAGTTGCAGCAGGGTGTATACCATATAAGATGCACTGCTTAGATTCACCAAGTCTGCTTAGACAGCACCTTTCAAGCCTTTGACCCCTATCATTTAGTGAGCAGCAGATACTTGAGAACATCAATATCACCACTTACAATTTCCTCTCTAAGCCACTGCCCATCCTGACTAGGAAATATATTATTGTTCTTTCGGTGTTGCTGGGTCACATTCTTGGAACCCCTTCATGATTCTATCAAAATCAAATGCAAAGTAGCAATTCAGAAAGGCAGCTCACCAACATGAAGAGCAATTAGGGATGGACAATAAATACGTGTCCAGCTGGTGACGCCCACATCCTATTGATGAACAAATTAAATAAAACAGTTATGACAGCTGAAGTTGCCAAGGGCGTTTCAGCTGACATGTCAAATGGCTTTCAACTCCACGGATAGCTTCCCTTAAGGTTACTAAATAAACTATCTGGTTCCCAAAGACTTCAGGAACCCACCTAATTAAATAAGAATATGCAAGGAATGGAAACCTGATGTTGTAACAGGCATTTAAGATGGCAAACCTGACATCACTTTGATTGCGTGACATTATAATCTGCCACGGTTTCTGGCCTGATGGAAAGTGGAAGTGGAAGGGAAATTTCAAAATGCCAATTTCACTCAACTCACACTTATCAACGTAGGTTTTCTCAGCATTATGAGATGAATATTCAGCACGTAGTCTTTCCAACATTACTTCAAGAACAAATTAGAAGTTCTAAAATGTTTTGCAAATACAGGTGGTTCTGCTATAGCGCATGTTTTGTTCATGCGAATTGCCTGTAATACGATTTATGGACACTGTTTGAATAACACAAAATTTCTGCTGTAGCAATTTTCTTCAGCGATATCCCTACAACATGATTTTTTATAGTACGAGGTCACACAACAACACAACTATCACATTATAGGAGCACTACCTGTAAACATAATAAAATGCAAATTCTTTCTTCGAGAGATATGCCTAAGTTGAATTGAATGTTTACCTTTCCCTGTCCTTGAATTTTATACATAATGTATAGAAGTATTATCAAAAGATCTGAGCTTTGCTAATAACCAGTTACCAAATATTGTCTGTGTCTTCAAAAATGTAGTGACTTGAGCTCTGACTCAATTTCATTATCAACATTTCAAAATGGCACAAGAATCCCAGATCTCTTCCAGTCCAGATAGCCCAGCATTGTTCTTGGAAAATTATGAACCGGAAAACACAATGGTGATATCTGCTACAAAATGAGTATTGTTTTGTTGACCACAGGAGTTATCAGAAAAATGTGAAAAAGTTTTACTGGAAAGGTCAAAATTATTTGGACGGCTCGTTAACTTTGTTCAAAAACAATAGAAACTATATACTGCAGTGCCTCTATTTATTTAAACTGGAACAATTTATTCATTGTCTGTGAAATGACTGTGCATTTTGGACTAAAGATTAATGATAATTGTAAGACATATGCCACTTTTTGTAGCAGTACATTTTCGGTTACCGACTATCTGGCTACTTATATTATGGGAATGGGTTCAGTTTACTCCAAAACACATGGAATTTATCTTCATGGAATTGTGACACTATGTCAAAATGTTTCGTTCTATAAATAATGTGCAGCAGGAGCCAGCAGCCCCAGCCAGTAGCTCACACATATAAATCAAATTATGTTTGGCTATTTTTTTCTTTCTTATATTTAGCCCAATTTCAAATGAATCAGCTTTGAACTAGGGAAAATGGGCTATCAGAGCAGTAATAAAGTACACATGTGTTGCAACATTCTTTGTATCAGTAAAAACTGTTCTAGGTGATGGAAAATAGCTGTTGTCCTTGCAATAGGAATTGGGGCAACAGTAAATCATTGACAAATATTAACTCGTCTTTTACCCTCCCTCCAGCTTCTATCATTTTACAGGTAAACATCAGTTAAGTCTTACAGGCCAAATCTGGCAGAAATCTTTCACTGATCTGAATGTGATAAAATTGGAAGGAATACCTTTTTCACCATTTTACAAAGGAACCATCATGCAATGCTGGTGCATATTTGCACAGAAAGTACCTAAGAAAGTCAGATACTGCTGGAGAAACTCACCAAGTCTGGCAGCATCTAAGCAGAGACACATACAGAGTTAATGTTTCGAGTCCCGAGATTCAGTGAGGGGTAAGTGTGAGAGTTTCAAAATAAAAACACATTAGAATTGAAATGGGAAGCAATGAAATTGAACATGATGAAGTTGAATGTGAGACAAATGGAAATCCTCTTGGAGAGAACAGCAGAACTTCTTCAAGCTCACTACACTCTAAAAACATTCAACCCATTCCTACTGATGTGCACTTTAAATGTATTGCCCTTGGTCATCCCCAAATCAACAGACTAAACCATCAATAGGCGTGTAGTTCGGCCCCTTCATTATTTTATATAACTCTATCAGGTTACCACCAAATCTACACTGTTCTTAAGTAAAT
This sequence comes from Ginglymostoma cirratum, assembly GCA_024137785.1. Taxonomy (NCBI): domain Eukaryota; kingdom Metazoa; phylum Chordata; class Chondrichthyes; order Orectolobiformes; family Ginglymostomatidae; genus Ginglymostoma; species Ginglymostoma cirratum. The sequence continues at coordinate 3,257,961 of JAHRHZ010000030.1, read as the reverse complement.
AAACTTGGGTCTGTATGGCTACCCAGAATAACCAAGGTTCTGTTGGTTAGGAATCATTCCTGCAGTCCTCCTGTAGTCCTTTTCCAAGAACATTATATTAAGACTAAGACCAAGTATATTACTTGCATGGTAAGAGGAACAAAAAAGCCTACAGTATCTGGATAGCTGATGACCTGTAAAATGGCAGAATAAAGTCCAATGATTTGCACCTAATGGTTTTATTAATGCAATCCAATAACCTGTTTTACTTGGTTATGGCTTCTCTTGTATTTCTCATGAACCTTTAGTTATCTCTGTATAATCTTTAACTTGTTTTAAATCTCTTGTAATAACATGTTGGATGTTGCATTCCAGTAAACTCAAACAAAGAACGTACATTTTGCGTAATAAATAATACTATAGAGAAAACTGTTCTAGATGCATGCAAGGCAACATGTCAAACTCACAAAAGCTAATAAACAAACTGAAACAGATCCAAAGAAACTGATGTCACAAAACCAATGTATAATTGAAGGTTAACTAATAAACAATGACTATGAACAAGACTTTTTTTTTCAAATACTTAAGAAAACTAAATTTGTTATATTATTCTTATGGGTTTGTACATCAGGATTTTTTGTTATTAATGCTTTGGGATCACATTCTGTGATTCAGTTTGGTTCTTTTTCTGTGAAAACTGAAATCAAATAGCCTAACGTAGAAGAAACAAGAACCTGATTACAGTGCAGACTGGCTGGTGTTAGATCTTCTATGAGCCTGAAGCTGATTCACATTACCACCAAGGTCCAGATTTTCGGTGGAGAACCATCCTGAAATGGCAAAACTGGTGGTGATCCCCATAAATTCTAAGTCCCACCCCAAAACGCAGCACTCCCTATTTTTGGAGGACTGAAAATTGAGTTAGCTTGGCATTTATGCAGTTGCAGTGCATGGAGGATTCTGACCATTTAAATCATTTTTTTTTCCGAAGAAGGGTTCTGACCTGAAATGTCAGCTTTCATGTTCCTCTGATGCTGCCTGGCCTGCTGTGTTCCTCCAGCTCTACACTTTGTTATCTCATTTAAATCATTGGCTGTCTTATGTATGAGTAATTCTTGTGATTTAAGTGTCTGAAGCCTGAAGTGCGCAGGTTATACAAAGTAAGAACAAATTTGAGCTTGTGGAAACATCTGGATGGGCTATCTGTTTGAAGATGTAAGGTACTCCTTGGACCTAGCTCAGGGCCATGATTGGACAAGGTAAAGCACCCTTTGGTGGAGGTACCACATTCTTTAAGAGAAATAAAATATATGTTTGGGACAGGTCTGGTGCCCTTTGGCATTGTCACAAATAAACGTGGTTATTTGTAAAAAGTGCAGAAATGTCTACGACAATTAAAACTGTCAAGGAAATGTCGAGCTGTGAATGCCACTTGTTAAGACTGACAATGTATTTAAAACTCCTGACTTCTTAATCCTTGAAGAAAGGTCTGGAGAGTTAAAAGCATGATTACTTTCTAATTAACCCTGTCAATTGACATAAACTTAAGTGTAGCTATTGCTACATAACTGATTTCATAATGATCTAGTTTCACAGTGGGTGCTTTCCATTTCATGGCTTGATCCACAGTTGCAAATGATTTTGAATATTTGATCTGGGGCTATGAATTCCTATGTTTGTTGCATTGGATGAAATGCTTATTTTATAAAATTTTACTGAATTTAAATGTAGTAAATGTGTTTTAAATGAATGTCAGTAGTTTTTCAATCTAATGAATATAAAAATACGTGAATTTGGAGCAAAGGCAGTCATTTACCCTTCGAGCCTGCTCTGCCATTCAATAAGTTCTTCTGAGACAGAAAGTTCCAAAGTCATAGAAACCTCAGAGAAAAAAAGTTCTCATCATGTTTGTCTTAAAAGGCTGATCCCGAGTTTTGGACTGTTCTGAACTTTTTGTGAGTCATGCACTAGAACACATACATCCCTTTTCACCTCCGAATTTTGCAGTCATACTCCATTTTAGGTAATACTGTTTTTTTATTCTTCCCGCTTAAGTGAACAACTTCACATTTTTCCATTTTATACTTTACCTCCTAGATGTTTGCCCACTCACTCAATTACCCAAATGAACCTTTCTATGTCTTTTCTATAATATACTTTACTACGTATCATTGTGTCTTCTGCACATTTAGCTACCAAGCCTTCATCCTCCTCATCTAAGTTGTTGAAATAAATAGTGAAATGCTGAGACCAGAACAGAACTATGGGATCTACCCATCACATCCTAGCAATCAGAAAAAGATCAATTTATGTATACTTTCTGTTTTTTTATGATCTCTATATGATATGTTTCTACATTGAGCAATAAATATTTATGTGGTACCTTGTTAAATACCTTCTAAAAATCAAAGTACAGTATGTCTACAGGCTCACCCATATTCACAGTGTGTTACTCAAAACTAAATCTATTATCTAATTAGCATGCCTTTTAAGATTCTTGGATGAAGTCCTTTTGGACCTGGGTACTTGACAGCCCACACTAACAGATCATCACTATCCATACAACCCATTTTGTCACTGGTATTTTGAGATCTTTTAATCTCCACTTTAAACATACTCAGTGACTGAGCTTCCATAGCCCTCTCACATCTTAAGTAGTGGGATGATATTTGCTGACTTCCAATCTGCAGGAACAATTTCAAGATCTCAAGAATTTTGAAATATTACCACTACTTCATCCATTTTCTCTGTTTCACTTTCAACGTTTTGGATCTAGAATATCAGATCTTGGGGGCTTACCAACCTTCAGTCCCATTAATTTCTCTAGAACAACCTTTATATGAATGCTCTGCTCCTTTAATTCCTCCTTCTCTTTACTTTTGGGTCTCTAATTCTGGGAGATTTCTTGTCTTTTCCTCAGTGAAGACAGAAACAAAGTAATAATTTAACTTTGGAGAGAAATCAGAGTTAACGTTTCATGTCAAATGACCCTTTCTCAGAATTGGAGTTCTGAGGAAAGGTCACTTGACCCGAAACATTAACTCTGATTTGTCTCAACACATGCTGCCAGACCTGCTGAGCTTTTCCAGCAATTTCTATTTTTGTTTCTGATTTACAGCATCCGCAGTTCTTTCATTTTTATTAATTTAACCTGTTTGCCGTCGCTTCATTTTCCACAATAAATTCTCTTTACTCTGCCCATGATGGACAAATTTTGTCCTTTTTTTGTCATTATCTTTTTACTGACATAATAGATGTTTTTACTGTACATCTTGTGTTGTTTGCAAAATTATATTATTTTCTACTCTGCCTTTCTTTATCAATTTCTTGGTCTTCCTTTGTTACAAAATTCTCCCGGTCCTCAGGAGTATTCCAATTTTTGAGGAAGCTATTATTGAAGAATCTCCCTGCTCTCCATCATCAGGAAGAACATCATCCAAATCCACGCTAGGTGAAATTCTCCCAGTCTCTGAGGAAATCTTTCTTTCCTGAAAGTCAGTGTGGCTTCTGGCCAAACTTTGGAACTATGGACATGATATTTCACTGATCAGCAACTCCAAGGCAATTGTCAGGGATAATACCAACCACTCTACTTGCTCTTCATTGATCAAGGTTTATGACTAAGCCAATTGGGAAGTATTATGGAAGACCCTGTCAAAGGCTTGCTGTCCAATGAAATTCATCAGCATCCTTCATCCACTTCACGACAAAATGTCAGTGACGGTCCTTGGAGATGGTAATATGACAGAATCCTTTGCAGTAAATACAGAGATCAAGCAGCAATGCGTCATTGCCCCCACACTTTACTCCATTTTCATCGCCACCATTCTTCAACTTGTCAAGAACAAGCTTCTCAGTGGTGTGAATATTGTCTACTGGATAGACAGTAAACATTTCAGCCTCAACTGGTTGAAATCCAATAAGAAAATGACATCAACCTCGCTTGTAGTTATTCAGTATGCAGATAACAATACATCTCCACGTTCTTGGAAGGGAATCTTCACATTTTGCCAAATGCCATCATGGAACTGTACTGAAGAATTGGTCTCAGCCCTAAACTTAACAAGATTCACTTATTTTACTAATCCATCTCGGGTCAAGTTCCAATCCACCTCTCCATTAAGGTCAATGGACAAAACCTCCCAAATGTGGAGTATTTCCCCGATCTGGGAAGTTTCATCTCATTTAAGTCTGACATCAATGAAAAGATTCAATGTCACATCCAGTCATAGTGACCACTGTCCTTGTATGCCTAAGGATGAAAGTCTTTTATGACTAAGATCTGTGCTGATACAAAGATCCTTGTGTTTAAGTCAGTCATCCTTCCAACTCTTCTTTATGGTTTTGAAATTTGGGCTACATATCAATGCCTTGAGAATTGTCATCAACATGGTTTGAAACAAATTCTCTGCATCAGCTGTGGGAAGACAGGTGTACTAATGTCAGTGTCCTTGAGTAGCCAATAGCACCAGCATCAAAGTTATGATCGTTCAAAACCAAACAAACCAAAAGAACTGCAGATGCTGGAAATCAGAACTAAAAACAGAAATTGATGGAAAATCTCAGCAAGTCTGGCAACATCTGTGGAAAGAAATCAGAGTTCGCAGTTTGGGTCCAGTAACCCTTCTTCAGAACAGGAAATGAAGTTCTGAAGAAGGGTCACTGCACTCAAAACATTAACTCTGATTTCTCTCCATGGATGCTGCCAGACCTGCTGAGCTTTTCCAGCAATCTCTGCTTCCGTTTCTGTTTCTGTTTCTGATCATCCAGAACTCATTCTGCTGATCTGGCCATGGGTATAGGATGCCTGAATTCTGACTACCAAAGCGAATCATTTCGCCCAGGAAGGTGCTCAGACAAGAGAACTAAGAAAGAAGTGTTCCAAAGACTCCCTGAAGGCTTCCTCAAGAAATGCAATATAGATGTCAATGCATGAGAGACCCTTGTTCAGAAGACACTGAATTGGAGGAAGCTCCTGTGCGAAGTGACACAATGTTTTGAGAACATCCAGTGGCAAGAGCACGTACAGAAAAAGAACCGGAGAAAGGAGTGCTAGCGATTTCAAAGGGAAGGACCAAATCCACTTCCCAGAAACACCTGTCAAACATGTGGTCAGAAATTTCTGGGTGGACAGTCAAACGTGTTAACATATGATTGCGGATAACACCTACTATCCTCGTAATTGTACAAAACTGTTTCTTTTGATCTTACACCGTCCTTTAATTAAGATTAATCCTTCCTTTGTTAGCCACAGTTTACTGACCTTTTCTGGGGTTTTGTGCCTTGAAGGAATGATTAGTCACTGTAAGCTATGTGTAAGCTCTTTAACGACTACCCTACGCCTATATAATATCATACTTCTTGATGTATTTTCCAAATCCACCTTAGCCAATTTGCATCTCTATCTTCATAGCATCCTTTGTTCAAATTTAACAATTTGCCTTTAGGCAGAACTACCAGAATTTCAAACAGAATGTAAATTTCTTTAAATTATTGTCACTCATTCCTAAAGGTTATATTTTACAATATTATTAATTAGTCCTTTCTCATTACGTAATACTAGATCCAAAATAGTCTGATATCTATCTAGTTCCTCAACAGACTGCTCTAGAAAACCATCACTTATACATTCCAGAAACTCATTCTCAACAGCTTCAATGCTTAATATGTTTATCAGTCTATATGCAGATTGAAGTAACCCATGATTTCTGCATTCCCTATGCTACATGTTTCTCTAATCACCTGATTAATAGCATGCCTCACATTACCACTACTGTTTGGTGGCCTATAAACAACTTCAGCCAATGTTTAGAGTCATAGAGTCATAAAGCTATACACCACGGAAACAGACCCTTCAGTCCAACTTGTCCATTCCAACTAGATATCCTAAATAAATCTAGTCCCATTTGCCAGCATTTGGCCCATATCCCTTGAAACCCTTTCTATTCACATACCAATCCAAATTCCTTTTAAATGTTATAATTATAGCAGCCCACCACCTCCTCTGGCAGCTCATACTGTGCATGCAGCACCCACTGTGTGAAAAAGTTGTCCTTTAGGTCCCTTTCAAATTTCTCCCTCTCACCTTAAACCTATGGCTTCTAGTTTTGGACTCCCTCATCCTGAGGAAAATACCTTGTCTGTTCACCCTATCTATGCCCCTCATGATTTTTTTAGACTTCTACAAGGTCACCCCTTAGACTCTGATGGTCCAGGAAACATAGCCCCAGTCTATTCAGCCTCTTCCTATAGCTCAAACCCTCCAACTCTGGCAGCATCCTTGCAAATCTTTTCAGAACCCTTTCAAGTTTCACAACATCCTTCCTATAGCAGGAAGACCAGAATTGAATGAAGTATTCCAAAAGTGGCCTAATCCATGTCGTGCAACATGACCTCCCAACTGCTATACTCAATGCATTGACCAATGAAGGGAAGCATACCAAAAGCTTTCCTCATTATCCTGTCTACCTGCGACTCCACTTCCAAGGAACTATGAACCTGTACTCCAAGTTCTCTTTGCTCAGCAACACTCCCCAGGACCTAACCATTAAGTGTATAAGTTCTATCCTGATTTGTCTTTCCAAAATATAGCACCTTGCATTTATCTAAATTAAACTCCATCTACCACTTCTCAGCCCATTGACCAATCTGATCAAGATCACATTGTAGTCTGAGTTGCTGTCCTTTATTGTCTCTTAGCACCACATAAGCATATTCCACATTTTGTTTTTCTGAACTGAGATCCACCATCACTAATACACAAATCCCATCCTTTATTATCAGTGCAAGTCCACCTCCTTTTAATTTTTACTTGTCCTTCCTAAATGTGCTCTTTCTGTGCCCCTCATAATATCATGCATTTCTACCTGGTCCCAGCTGAACCTTTGCTTCTCCAAGGAAGACAACATATCTTAGCATACCCAATCTTTCCTCATAGCTCAGATTTTCCAGTCCAGGCAGCATCTTGGTAAGCCTCCTCTGCACCATCACTCATGTAATAACACCCTTCTAATAATGTGATAACCAGAACTGCACACAGTTTTTCAGTTAGGTCAAAACAGCATTTTACACAATTTCCCTGCTCTTGTGCACTGCACTTTAGCTAATGAAGGTAATTAACCCATATGCCTTTTTAAACATTTTATTTACGTGCTTTGCTACTTTCAAGGATCTGTGGATGTGCACACAAAGTTTCTCCGATCTTCAGTACTTTCCAAGGTCCTACCATTCATTGTGCCAGCCCTCATTAGCCATTTCCAAATGCATTAGTTCACACTTTTGCAGGTTGGAACTCCATTTGCCACTGCTTTGGCCCCTGACCAGCTCCTGCAGTTTATGGCTATCTTCCTCTCTATTTACCACCCCATCCATTTTCATGTCATCTACAAACTTCTTGAACATACCACCTAAATTTAAGTCAAAATCATTAATGAACACCACAAACAGGGAGTGTCCCAGCACTGAGTTCTACGGAACTCCACTAGGAACAGACTTTCCATCATAGAAAATTTTACCATCACACTCCGCTTCCCGCTGCTTCCTGCTGTCAGCCAGTTTTGGATCCAATGTGTCATTTTGTCTTGGATCCTATGAACTCTTACTTTCTTGACCAATCTGCTATGAGTCACCTTATTAAAAGCCTTTCTGAAGTCCGGGTAGACAACATCAAATGCATGACCTTCATCAACACTCCTGGTTACCTCCTCAAAATATTCAATCAAATTTGTCAAACACAACCTTACTTTAGCAAACCCATGCTGACTATCCTGATTCATCTGTATCTATCCAAGTGCAGAAATATTGTCCCCCTCAGAATTATTTCTGAGGATTTCCTCACCACTGATGTTAGACTGACTTACTTGCAATTTCTTCTATCTCTGCCAGCCTTTTTTAATAATGGGGACACATTAGCAGTCCTCCAGTCCTTGGGCACATAGTCTGTGGCCAGAAAGGAATTAGAACAGCCATGGACCCTGGTAACTCCTCCCATGCATCCCGCAATAGTTTGGAGTACATCTCATCCAGGCACTGGAGATTTAAGCACTTTTAAGGCTGATAAACCTGCTAGTACTTCTACTGTCTATGCTAATTTTCTATAATATTTCATAATCTTCTACCTTGATGTATACAACTATGTGAAGACCAATGCAAAGTCTTCATTGAGGTCTGTGCTGAGGTCTTCCAGGTCCATTGACAGATTAGCTCTGTGGTCGCTAATGGACTCCATTCTTTCACTAGTTATGTTCTTGCTCTTTACGCATTTAAAGCAAAATGGATTTTCCTTTATTCTGCCCACCTGTGCTCTCTCATGCATTCTTTGTTTTCTTAATTACCTTCTTAAGTGCCCCCTGCACTTTTGATTCTCTTTGGGGGACTTTGCTAAATTGAGCCCTTGCCATCAGCCTTAAAAATCTCCTTTTTCTTATTTGTTTAAGTCCTTGCCACCAGGGATTCTCCAGTCTCAGTTCCACTCTCTGTCCTTTTAGGAACATATTTGCACTGTACTCATCTTAATAAAATCCATAAGATATAGGGACAAAATTAGGCCATTTAGCCCATTGGATCGGCTGCACCATTTGATCATGGCTGAAATGTTTCTCCCAAATCAAGATTCTATTTACCTGTCTTAAATATAGTCAACGACTTGGTGTCCACTGCCCTCTGTGGAAATGAATTCCACAGAGTCACGGCCCACAGGCTAAAAAAAATTCCTTCTTATCTCAGTTCTAAAGACTTATACCTTCACCTTGAGTCTGTGCCTCCAGGTCCTAGTCTCTCGTACTAGTGGAATCATCTTCTCCATGTCAACTTTATACAGGCCTCTCAGAATCCTATAAATTTCAATCAGTATCCCCCTCATCCTTTTAAAGTCTTCCCAATCCTTTGGTTTCCTACGAATCTTCAACGTATTGTATGTTTTTCCTTTGATGCTGTCCCTGACTTCCCTGTTAGTTCCTCCTTTGAATGCAACACACTACTTTGACACAGTTTTACCTGTAAGTATCTGCTCCCTGTCCGCTTGGGCCAAATTTTCTTACATTGGTAAAATTATCCTTTCTCCATTTTAGAACGTTTATATCTGAAAAGAACTTATTTGTTTCCATAACTATCCTAAATAAGTTATGTTCACTATCTCCAAAATGTTCCCAACTGGTACGCCTTCCACCTGATAATACACATTTCGAAATACTGGGTCCAGAACTGCCCCCTCTTTTGATAGCTTTTCTATGCACTGGCTAAAAAAGTTTTTGTTCCCTCTCTTCTCTCTCTATTCTCTACTAAAATTATCTCAGTTAATATTTGGATAGTTAAAATCCTCAACTATTATTGCCTCATTATTGTTACACTTCTCTGAAATTAGACCGCATACAGTCAGTTCTGATATAACAAAACGGTTCCAATTCTTGTGCTATATCGCATTATAAGAAAATCGCGCAATTGTGATGTCACGTAAACAAATGGGGCTGGAATTGTGTTATAGCCAATACAGATAAGAAAAGTTCCCGATCTTCAAGTAGTGCTCTAAATTCTTCAATCGTGTTAAAGCCAATACACGCGGAACCGACTGTATTTGAACTTCTGTCTCTCCCTGACTGTTTGGGAGCCTATAGAACCCACTCAGCAACATATTTGCTCCATCTTACTTCTAATTCTAACTGCATAGCCTCATTTTGTGATCCTTTCAAAATAGCATAGCTCGTCATTGCTGTAATTATTTTTTGATCAAGGTGACAGTTGTTCTCTTCTATCCCCCACTGTATCATGTTTGGATACTGTGTAACTAAGTCATTGTTATGATATCTCTCCCCTATACCCTGAAATGCTAGAGGATGTATGTAGGGTTCGAAACAAATGCTTTGCGTTAATATTCACAAGTGAGAAGAATGATATGGATATAGAAATCAGGGAGATGGTCTACAATGAAATTAAAGAAATTAGCATAGACAGAGAGGAGGCTCTGAACAGTCTGGCAGGCGTAAGTATAGATGAAACTCTAGGGCTGGATGAAATGTATTCCAGATTCTTGAGTGAGACAAGGGAGGAAATAACAGCGCCACTTGCAAAAATGTTCAATTCCTCTCTGGCCACAGGAGAGGTGATGCAGGACTGCAGGACAGCCTACATGTCGAAGGGAACAAGTGATAAACCAGGAAACCACAGGCTTGTCAGTCTAACCTTAGTGATGGTGAAACTATTGGAAGCTATTCTGAAGACAGAATGAATCTGCACTTGGAGAGGCATTGATTAATCAAGAATAGTCAACATGGCTTTGTTTAAGGGAGGTCATGTCTGACTAACTTGATGGAAACTTTCAAAGATGTGACTAGGTGTGTAAATGAGGACAATGCTTTTGATGTAGTCACCCGGATGTCAGCAAGATTTTTGATAAGGTTCCACATGGGTGACTGATAGCAAATCCCAAAGAATTTTGGCAAATTGGATCCACAATTGGCTGAGTGGCAGGAAGCAGAGATTGATAGTTAAGGGTGTCTTGTGACTGACTGTATCTGGTGGGATGCCACAGGGTAAGTGTTGAGGCCCTTGCTGTTTGTGGTTTATAGAAGTGATTTATAGTTAAATTTTGGAGAATTCATCAGTAAGTTTGTGGATGATATGAAAGTTGGTGGGGTGGTAAACATTGAGGAGGATTGCAGTAGTATATACATGGGGTGGTCAGATGGGCTGATCAGTAACAGGTGGAAGTCAGCCTGGATGAATGTGAGGTGATGCACTTGGGCAGGACAAACAAGGGGGGCAAATACATGACGAATGGTAGGACTCTGGGAAACAGCAATGATCAGAGGGATCTTGGTGCGAATGTAAACTGGTCCCTTCAAATATCACAATAGGTGGATAACGTGTTTAAGAAAGCATAGTTTCTTTATTACTTGCCTTTACTTGCCACAGAGTTTAAGAGTAGGGAGATGATGCTGGAACTGTATAAAACTTTGTATGGATTAGGCCATAGATAGAGTTTTGTGTGTAATTCTGGAACCCACGTTAAAGGAGAGATGTGATAGCACTAAAGAGGATGCAGAGACTATTTACTGGGATGTTGTCTGGGCTGGAGAATTTCAGTTGGAGAATTTCGGTTGTAAGAGAGATTGGACAGGTTGGGGTTGTCTTCCTTCAAGTCGAGAAGATTGAAAGGGGACACAATGAGATGTATAAAATTATGAGGCGCACAGACAGAGTAGACCGAAAGAAACTTTTGAGCTTGATGGAGGGATCAATGACCAAGTGCATAGATTTATCATAAAGAGCAGAAGGTTTACTGAATATTTGAGAAAAAAAAACTATTTCATCCAGACGGTGATGGGAACCTGGAACTCACCGCCTGTAAAGATGGTAAAGGAAGAAGCTGTCATAACATTTAAGAAGTATTTAGATGCGCACTTGCAAGGTCAAACATACAAGGCTATGGGCCAAGTGCTGGACCATGGAATTAAAATAGTTAGATGGTGATCAGAAACTTTATTAGACAAGTTGGATTTGTACTCCTTAGAACAAAAATGTTAAGAAGAGACCTGCATTATTAAATATCATGAATAACTCTGACGGAACAAATGAGGAGAAATAATTCCAGTGGCAAAAAAGAGTGGCAACCATAGCATGCAGCTTCAAGGTGATTGGCAAAAGAACAAGAGATAGCTTTGGGTGAAAAGAAGACTATACAATGAATTGCTGTGGTCTGTAATGCATTGTCTGAAAAGGTGCTTGAAGTAGATTTAACAGCAATTATGTAAAGGAAATTGGTTAATACCTGAATATGAAAAATTGTGTCAGGCTACGTGGGTGATGGAATAGGGGTATGGCTTATCAGACAACACTACCAAAAAGCCAGCTTATACCTGGTGTATCAAATCCTTCCCTCTATGTTGTTTGCTTCTACCAGACCATTCAGAATTTACTTATCATAGAAGAGAATGATAGAATCCTTACAGTGTGGAATCAGGTCCTTCAGCCCAACAAGTCCACACTGACCCAGACAGCATCCCACCCAGACCCATCCCTGAACACTACAGGCAATTTAGCATAGCCAATCCACCTAACTTGCACATCTTGGGACTGTGGGAGGAAAGCAGAGCACCTGGAGTAAACCCACACAGATAGTCACACAAGGATGGAATTGAACCCAGGTCCCTGGCACTATGAGGCAGCAGCGCTAACCACTCAGCCACCACAGGATCACATTACATGGGGATCACAGGGAAGATATGGGAAAGCAATTGCCTGTAAAATTTGCTCTTACCTGAGCCTTAATCTGTTGTATATAATAAAAGCTTGAAGACGTTTCTGCTCGACAGCAAGAGGTTCTTAATAAAGCATGTCATAGTCTGTTTGTCAAACAAAAATTCCTGCTGTCTTGAAATGGCTGCGATAGCATTGTAGGTAATAATCCAGTTACAGCTAATCAAGAGACATGAGGTTAAATTCTCCAATAGCCACTTGGAAACTTTCATTTGACGTTTGCTTTGTTCACAAATGTCTTTTAGCAAAGAAATTCTACAACCTTTACTCAGCTTGTACTAAATGCGACTCCAGACCCACAACAATGTGGAGAATCTTGATCCTCCTCTGAAAATGTTCAGCAAATATATATCAGTCAATGCTCTGATAAAATAGAACAAATCAATGTTTATTGCCTTATCACACAAGATGCAACTAAGTCTCACTGAGCCCGAGATTGTGAAAAGTTCTCCTCTAACATGTACTAAATCAGAAGAGGTGTCCTAAAAAGTAATGAAGCAATAGAGTGGAATAGTTACATTCAAAGAACCATACAATTCAACAAACATCCCAAGCTCCTTCACCACCATCCCTGGTTATACCCTGCCTCATCAGCAGGTCAAAGCCCATCAGAGGTGTCTGTACAGTAGGTTCACCCCTAGGGGAAACTGGCCCTGGGAGCGCTCAATATTGACTGTAGACCACATATTGAGACATAAAATCGGATAATACAAGGGCAATAAAACTTCCTCCAGATTAGAGTTGCTGTTCTCCTTCAGCTGAAGAGTCGGTGCTGCTCCATTTTCAATATTAGATCATTAAGTCTTTTCACAGTTTTAGTTTTCTATCCAAACTCTAAGCCTCGTAACACCTCAATATATGTGTTATTTAGATAACTGGTCATGAGCCTAAAGGTCACAAGATCATCTCTATTCCAGACCTTGACTATGTATTTTATCTTCTGGAAGAGACACCTTCAAATGATCAAATCATCTGCAGGGTGGCACCTTCTACAGTACAATACTCATTCAATACTGCATTGGAGTGTCACTCAAGATGATTGGGTACCACTTAACTGAGAGTCAATACTTATTTCAGGTGACTGTGAATAAATGAGATGAAAATTCATGCTAGATAACAAGCATGGGGCTGGATGAACACAGCAGGTCAAGCAGCATCATAGGAGCAGGAAAACTTGACGTTTCGGGCCTAAACCCTTCATCAGAAATGCTGATGGCTTTTGAACAGTTGCACTTGAGAATATTGACCCACCTTTTAAGATCAGAAATCTTAATTCCTAAAGTTCTATCCAGTGTCAAGATTCTGAATTTAGGACTCTTACTAAATTAAGTCCATGCAACTCGCTATTCTTTCCACTTTCTATGGGACTTGAAGATTCTACTCCATGCCAATTAGGTGTCACTCTGGAAAAATCCCACTTCCCAACAAATGCATTGCTGCCTCAGGTATAACACTGTTGGAGGCAACCTCACATTAGGCGATGGAGTTAGGAGCATGACACAAGATCAGTCTTGCCTTCTGACTTCCACCTAAATAAGAAAATTCTGGCACTCAATCTTATTTAATCTTCCAGGCTTTCCAGGAAAGATCTTGAAGCCACCACAGACCTATGTAACTGATAGATATAGAGTGATCAAGTGCAGTGAAATAGACAATTTCTGTACAATGTGAACTCATAACTAACAATACAAGGACTATAAAGGAACTCAAATTTTGCCAGTAATATTTAATGATGCTGTCATGGAAACATAGAAAATATGAACAGATGTAGACCATTTAGCCCTTTTTCAAGTCTACTCTGAAGTTCAATATGATCATGGATCATGAATTATCCAATTCCACAACACTGATCAAACTTTCGCCTCATATTCTTTGATCCCTTTAGCTCTAAGTATGATACCTAACTCTTTCTCAAAAACATTCAATGTTTTGCCTCAATGCTTTCTCTGGTGGAGAATTCCCCAGGCATCCCACTTTCAAGGGAAAGAAATCTCTCCTCACCTCAGTCCTAAGTCATAGAATTTCTGCTGTGGAAGCATGCATTCAAACCATCAAGTCCACACAGACCCTCCAACAAGCATCCAACCCAGATCCATGCTCTGTACCCTATCCCTGCATATCCCATGGGAGGGGATTGGAGCACCCAGAGGAAATGCACACAGACACAGAGAGAATGTGCAAACTCCACAGAGACAGTCACCTGAGGGTGGAATTGAACCTAGGTCACTGGTGCTATGAGGTGCCAATGAGCCACCATGCCACTCTAATAGCTTACACCACATCTTTAGACTGGGACCCCTGATTCTGGACTCTCTGGTCATCAGAAACATCCTGTCTAGTCCTGTTAGAGTGTTATAGGTTTCTGTGAGATCCCCCTTCATTCTTCTGAACTCCAGCAAGTATAGCCCTAACCAATTCAGTCTCTCTTCATATGTCAGTCCTGCCATCCTGGGAATTAATCTGGTAAACTTTTGTTGCACTCCCTCCATCGTGCAGGTCATTATATATCTGTATGAATAAGGCAGAAAACGCTGTTTCTAAGTGTTTCATCTTTGTGGATCACAGAATAATGTTGATATTCAGAAAGATTAAGTAAGCAAAATTAGCTGAGTTGACAATTCATGTAATGCCTTGTCATATTTCCAGCATTAGGTGGCACTGCTATGTAAAGGTTCTATAATATCTCAACTATTACAGGTTAGTTGTTTGTTACATTTAAACACGTTAACTTTCCATAACTAATCAATATTTTCAATATATAACAGAAATTGGCTTTAAAACAAATCATTGAAATCTATTATTGATTGTTTTGTTCTTTGTTTTAAATAAGATCGAGAGCCAGTCTTCCCTATGTACATGGGAATCAGGGGGCAAGACTGATCCCATGTGATACTGCCAACTCCATCATCACCAAAACTTGTGAGTCTGCCTCCAACAGTGTTTATTTCCAGAATGATGCCTAATTGCTGCAGTCTCAGAGGAGGTGGAAGGAATGGCATGTTGGGTGGACTTAATTTGGTAAGAGTCCTAAATTCAGAATCTTGACAGTGGGATGAACTTTAGGAGTTAAGATCTCTGATCTTAAAAGGCGGGTCAACCTTCTCAAGTGCAACTGTTGAAAAGCCATCTGTATGAATTTTCATCTCATTAAACCACACTCACCTGTATTAAGTGTTCCCTCTGAGTTAAGTAGTACCGAATCAAGAAATCTCTGTCTTCAGTTACCTGACTGCTACTTGTTGCTTTGTCTTTGTAGAGATACAGCTTTAAATTAAGGTTAATATTTGAGTTGAACTGGAACGTAACTGGTACAGAGGAGAAGGGTAGCAGTGACTGTGGGCCAAAATGGAGCAAAAGTGGCCTTGGGGAGGGAAGGTCACTGGGGAGAAGAGAAACAATGGGCCTGAAAGTGTGGGCTTTATCAGAGAAGGATTGTACTGCATCAAATGTGGTCATGAGAAGTGAGGACAGGTGGCCTTCCATTATCACTACATATTCATACAATACTATCATTCCATCATCCCATGTATGCTTCCAGTGTTAAGTCCATCACTCAACATTTCCCCCAAGTCTTTAACCCCATTATTTATTTATCTTATACACCTCCCTTCAAAGTGTTAGACCTCACAGGGTTAGTCTCTGTAGTGCTTTAACCAATCTCCCTGATCGGGTTCTAACCTCATTCTGAGATTGAGAATGTTCTTTATTCTCTCTTCTGTCCTGTGTGGTGGTAGGGCTTTCAATTTCCTCTTTCTGAGTAATGAGTGCAAGCTTTTAATTTTCATTTAATTATATTAATGCATTATACTTTCTCCAGTGATCCCACAATCTATTTCAATCGTTTACCGTTGTGTTTTTTCTATTATCATCTCTTTTCTCTATTGGCCTCTTACCCATACACAGTCTCTCTCTTGATTTAAGCTCTGATAATCCTTGTGCTCTGTATCTTTTATTGAAGTTTCAAACTTAGTTGCCCCATTGCACTTCTTCTCCCTGTTCCACTTTGATGTGTTCATTCTCGGTGATGCTAGGTTTTAACATATGAGCCAGAGTATAATCTGTTTTCTCAATCTTGTCCTCATTAGAGACTCTGATGGTGATAACCTATTCTGTGGGGTGAGGATCGGTGATCTAATAGAGCAAGATTTAGCTCTTTGTTTCTCTTCAATAATATTTTTATTGTTCGCACTCTGCTCTTGGCTTCTCCATTTGCTTGAGGATAGTGAGATGAATTAACATTATAAATGAAGTAGCAATCATGCTCAAATTGTTTAAACTGCTCATTTGGAAACAATGGCCCATTCTTTGATAGAATCATGGACATTTTCGTAGAATCCCTACAGTAGAGAAACAGGTCATTTGGCCCAAAAAGTCCACACTGATGCCCTGAAGAGCATCACATACAGACCCATTCCCCTACCCCCTATTTCCCATGGCTAACACGTGTAACCGACACATCCCTGGACAATACAGGGCAATTTTAGCATAGCCAATCCACCTAACTTGCCCATCTTTGGACTGTGGGAAGAAACTGGAGCACCCGAAGGAAAGCCATGCAGACACGGGGAGAACGTGTAAACTCCACACAGGGAGTCACCTGAGACTGGAATCAAACCCTGGTCCCTGGTACTGTGAAGCAGTGGTGCTAACTGCTGAGGCAGTGTGCCACCTCATTGTAACTTTGATGTTATAATGTTCCAAATCTGATGTATTAAGTAAATTCTCTTATGCATCTGTAGTGAAATACTGCAAATGGTTGACCTCATTCCATTGTGTGTAATAATTAGGTACAATAATGAATGCTTTTCCTTTAAACTCAGTCCATTTATAGGCAGGCACTTCTGTAGCCTTGATGGAAAAGTAATGGCATTAAGGCTTCTTTTCTCCTTTAACTGTTGGCAGCACATGGAATCCAGTTAGCAATCATTTCCTGTACTGACTGATACTTGACCACCAAATTTGCTGCATTCTTGCAGAACACTTTGCAATCTCCAAATGTTTTGGGTGAATTCTTTAAAAAACTCAGTCAAGTCTTTCATTGAAGATTAGCAAATCATTAATGGCAGAGAGGTGTCTTTACTAGCAAACAATGCTGGTATAGTGTTGGAATATTGAATAAATATTCTGGCCATCTTTCCAGACAGTATTTTCGGATGTGACAACATTCTTCTTCCAGTTCTTGGCTTTCTTTTTTCTCTTGCAAGTTCCTTTCAAAAACTGGTAGGTGCTTAGTAATTTTTGATGTGTAGACTTCAACCTTCTTGAAAAGTTTATCTATTTTGTTTCAGATATCTCCTGTACATAGTCAATAAATTAATCTTGCCTCATTAATCACTGAATCTTGGGTGGCATCTTGATGATTATTTTGTGTTCAGAAGTTAATGACCAGTTTTAATTTTGGAAGGTAGTTCCATTACATAACCTGAAAGCTTTCTATGTATCCATGTTACTGCTAAAGCCTCTTTCTTAGCCACAGTGTTCTGCTTCTTTTAGGGACTTAGCCCCATAGTAGATTGGTCTATCTTTCTATTTCTCAGCGCTATAATAAGTACCACGCCCAATACTGTAGAAGATGCATCTGCCACTACTACAGTTAGTAAACATGGGTCATAATGTTTCAAGATTTCTGAAGGTAACTACAGTTGTTTGATTTTTTTTAATGCATTTTCCTTGTATGCATTCTTGTTGACCCTGTCTGAAAAGCTGTCTCAAGTACTTGTTACCTTCTGCCAAGTTCAAGAGAACTTCTCCATTTGTTTAGCCATGCCAAGGTTGTGATCAACCATGATTTTATTAGCTTAAAAGAATTGTCAGAAAAATATTACATTAGGTTTTGAAAAACGGCATCCTCAATATGTATGAAAATTTTTAATTATGTTGAACATGCATCATTGTTTTGAATCCACAACTATGCTTCTCTTTTGTGGATTCATCAGTCAGTATGCTACTCGTTTGGCATACCACACCTTCAAATCTTATAAGTTATTGGACGCTGTTCTCTGAAACATTTCCAAAGCAGGCATGAGTCTGAAAGGTAATCTCACAAAACAGTGCTCCCTACCACATGCCATACATTTAGTCAAATTTCTGGACTTGTCATTAGGTGTGAGGTACTCTTGGTGTTGTTGTATGTGGTGCAGGTCTGGCTACTCCTTGAGCCTGCACCACTGCAGTCACCTTAGCCATCTCCCACTTCATCTAGTGGTCAAAGATGGACTATGTCTGCAGGGACACCATGTATAAAAAAGTCTAGATAAGAGGAGAAAGGTTATAACCAACACTGCCCTCATCCTGATGGTTACCTTTGTGTGCTACTGTATCAAGCTGTACATAGATCCTTGGTACAGAAGCACCAAGTGTCACGACACACTGAGGTTCTACCTATCCCTGGTGTTGCGAAGAATGGTACTGGCCTCATTGCTGTGGAACATTCCAAGTAGTTAAACCATTCCATATCACCTGTCGTTCATGGAAAACTTTGCAAAGGAAAACAGCCTCGACCACAAGTCCATCAGGCAGTAGTCAGCATATAATATCCTCGAGGCTGTGCGAGAAAAGGAGGGTGGTTCCTGTCAAGTGGTTCCCTGACAAAGTCATTTGGCAAAATGCTTCATCATCAGAGCTTTTCAGCAAGCACTAAGTTGTAGCTTGGCTGGTGGTGAAAAGGATACTGCCTGTCAGATCCTTCTTGTACTCCTGGAGTATCTCCACCACTGCACACTGCCCTCAAAGCGACTGCAGCGGGCAGGGGGGTGTGCTGCTGTTTCGGTAGGATATGGTCACACATGTCCTTCTGGAATGTGCCTTTGAAAAGAAGGTCTGGAGAGAAATGAATTTTTTTTAAAAGATTTGTCCCATGCATTTCTGTGATGCAGAGTTCTGTTTCTATGGGCTATTCTCTAGAACACACGTGGAGACAAAAATCAACTGTACCTGGAGGACCATTGAAAGATGCTCTTTGTCTGCCCGAAACTTGTTGGTCTCAATGTAAAGCATTGACTCAGGCCGAGTTTGCAAGCGGCACATTCTGATGCCCAGTGCTATGTGCTGAGGGACACAATAAAGCTTAAAGCAGCTGCCACCAAGGCATAGTGGGGTAAGACCAGCATCTGCCAAAGCATAATGAGGGTCTATTAAGCTCTGAGATCGCCTTTTTGCCTCAAAATACATTTAAATAGTTTCCTGCATAAGTAGAAAAGCATTTTTTCCAACTGCAGTGAAGCTTTGAGAATGTCAAATTCCAATGTATTGTTTGCTTTTTCTCTGCGAAGACTGTACAGAATAGTTTTGGGACTTTTTGTATGTACTTATAGATAATATTTATGTAGGAAATATATTTTTGCAATTAAAAAAATTATGTTGGGACTTCCAAGGTGTCCTGACATGCATATTTCATGATATGCCCAGTTTTGAATCATGCAGAGATAAGAAAATCTAGGGCTCAGTTAGCTTTTTAAGTCTGGAGTTATCCCTTACAGATCCAGCACAAAGTTCTTTATGTGCTTAGTCATTCTCTTGAGTCGTATATTCAAATAATGTCCCCAAAGGAGAATGTGTTCACCGCGACAGAAGTGTCAATAGCCAAAGATTTATGTAATGAATCTGGAATGCATGGGGTGGAAGGCTGGTGGAAGCAAATTCAATAACTCTCTGAGGGGAATTTTATAAATACTCAAAGACCAGACATTTGCAAGCCAATGAGGAAAGAGCAATGGAGTTCTATCAAAGAGTCAGCACAGGTGTGATGAGTCTCTGAGCTGTGGAGTATTCATCTAAAAAGGTTTTCTGTAAATTCTACAAATACACAGTATTTAAGTTGCACACCCTTCATTTCTGCCTATTTTATTTTGATTTCTGCATAATTTACAACAGATGATGAAAACTTTAATGTTAGATTAGTCATAATTTTGTGCAATTTCAGTGTTTCATTGATGATAATTGATCATGGTGCTCTGATGTTTTCTTGCTTGAATTGTCATTAACATCAGTCAATTGTAAATGTTAGTTCATTGAGTGAATTGAGTAATATAATGCATGTATAAAACATTAATTTAATCTGATGCTTTATAGACAATGGAGGACCATGTTTCGTCTCTGTTCTATTACTTAGATTGATCTTAATGCAAAAACAGCCTTACGACATAGCATAATATTTGTATTTTACCATCTACTTTGCTATACAGCATGCCACATATTCCATGGCTAAACACATCAGCCCTGAAATTCAAAGGGGTTTGCTGATTCTCCCATTCTATTTCCAGCTGGAGACCAGCTATACCTCCTAAAATATAGAAAGACACTGTCCAAATAATTTTCCATCAGTTTTGTCCTAAATTTCAGCTCCATGATTTTCACCCTCTTGGAACGTAAGAATTTCAGTCTCAGTTTATTTATCGGATGACAATATTGCTGGTTGACTTCAAGTGCTTCCTTATTCATCTACAGATCCTAAGTTCTGAGAGAGTTTAGTGTGTGTTGAATGAAGCATCAACCTGAATGAATACAAACAGTAGCACAATTGTCAGGCTAGAAAAAGGTTTGCTTTGTGTAGAAAGGCTGTATGGGATACAGGAGAGAAAGCCGTAGCAGGGTGTTCCAAGGTTTACAACATGCCCAAATTCCTGAAAGAGGCTGACAGGCTTGCATCTCATTTATGTTTTCTTTGTTTTATCAGTTAAACCTGCAAATGAACAAACATAAACGCATGGTTATTCTTTTAGAACTTAAAAATAGGAGTCAGCCATTCTCCCCTCTAATCAACTCCACAAGTCAAATAGATCACAGCTGACTTCTACTCTAACACCATTTACCTGTCTTGATTCCAGAATCTTTATTTAACAATGAAAGATTTCTATCTCAGTTTTGAAATTTTCAATTAATCTTGCTTCAATGGCTTTTTGTAAGAGAATGTTCTGGACTTTTATTTATCTACATGTGAAAAGGTATTTCCTAGTGTCATTTTGAATGGCCTAGCTGTAAATTTAAGCCTGTACCCTCTAGCTCTGAAATCACTAGCAGAAGCTCCCATCTATCCTATCCAATTCTTTAATCTCCTTAAACATCTCAAAATCAACTCACCGTGAATCTTCTATACACAGGGAATACAATTCTAATCTATGCAACATCTCTTCATAACTTAACCGTATTGGCTTTGGTGAATCACACTTTATCCCCTCCAAGGATATCACATCCTTTTCGTGGGGTGATGTCCAGGATAAAATGCAGATGATGACTAACCAAAGTTTTATACAAGTTTTTGCATCCCAGTACCCTAGCAAACAGGGCCTTCATTTGATCAACATTTTGAATTATTTTCTATACCTGTCCCCTCTTTTTTTGCTGATCTCTGTATATTGACCAAAAAACCTCTTTCTTCTCCATAGCTCTCAACATTTTACATGAAATTGAGGTTTTATGATTCCTTCAAAACCAGAAACTACAACGAGAATGCAAATGATCTGAACTCTAGCATTGAGATAAGACTTTGAGACTTGTGATTCAGAATTCCAGGCTAATGGATCAGTGACAGGAGTTCATATCCCACCGCAGCAGCTGAAAGTATTTAAATTCACTTAACTAATCAAAATGGATTAAACAACTGATCACATTAATGATGCCCATAAAACCACCAGATTAGTATAAAAACCTATCTGTTCACTAAAGCCTCCCAAGAAAGGAAATCTCTCTCCTTAACTTGTTTAGTCTACCTGACAAAAGGACCGACATCAATGTGGTTGACTTAACAAGACACTTAATTGTTTCAAACTGATAAACAAAAGCTGAATAAGAATAAAATTGGATAGACCTGCCAAGCAGCGACCTAGACACTGGAGACAACCAAAACAAAAACAGAAGTTGCTGGAAAAGCTCAGTAGGTCTGGCAACATCTGTGAAGAAAAAAAAATCAGAGTTAACTTTTCGGGTCCGGTAACCCTTCCTCAGAACCAGAGACAACCAACCCTGCAAAATCCTCCTCACTAACATTTGGGGACTTGTGCCAAAATTGAGACAGCTGTCCCACCACAAGTCAAGCAACAGCCTGATCCAGTCATACATTATAGCCAGTGATCCAGATTCCTTCATTACCATTCCTGAGATGGCAGTTATGTACTTCAAGACTAGGCCAGTTCAGTCTGTAGTGGTACTGAGAAAGAATGTGGATGTCCAGTGAGATATATTCCCCTACCTTCAGCATCTGTCACTGTTTGGTGAAATGTACTGAACCCCCATCTGCAAGATGCACCAATAATTATGGTTCTAAGATCTAGGAAACTCTTTTGCTCCTTCTGTGCCCTGCAGAGGTCCTTTCCACAGAGAATAATGGGCTCTGCCACTGGGGGCAGGTTATTTCCATGTGGCTACTGACCTAAGGCGGCAAACATGGATGT
Source organism: Ginglymostoma cirratum (assembly GCA_024137785.1). Taxonomy (NCBI): domain Eukaryota; kingdom Metazoa; phylum Chordata; class Chondrichthyes; order Orectolobiformes; family Ginglymostomatidae; genus Ginglymostoma; species Ginglymostoma cirratum. The sequence goes on along the minus strand of JAHRHZ010000030.1, from coordinate 3,235,342 downwards.
AGAAGAACCAGGCGTGACATCTGGCAGGGAGCCATGCGGTGGATGAGGTGTTCCCAGCTCAGGGAGAGGTTGTAGCTGAAGGGGCCCTCAGAAAGCATGGTGTGCACTGGTGATCTAGGGTTTTCTGGCCTGGACTTACATTCCTTGGGATAAGTGGGGTGCTGTGCTGCGCAGGCTCCGTATGTCCTGACACATGGTGCAAGAACTGTGCTGAATGCTGGAACAAGACTCAGAATTGCAGGAATGGGAGGCCAACCTCTCTGTGGCTGTGAAGGTCACTGCAGCACTGAACCTCTATGTGACTCCAGTCTGATGTGTAATCTCGGTGGGATCTCTCAATCGTGTTGCCACAAATTCATCAGGACAGTAACTGTGCAAGGTCTATGCCAGGTCGTACTGGTGTATTTCATTCCCCATGATGAGGTCAGGTTGTAGCCTTGGCTATAAAATTCAGTAACACTGGTTTCCCCCAGCTATAGGGTGCCATGGACTGTAGCCATGGCATTCAAAGAGTCGGATCACAATGTTGTGGAATTCACACCAGAAAGGGCTTGTGCTACTTTAATATTCAGGTGATCAGTGATCACTGTTGGCACCTCCTGGATGTGTGTTTCCTCTACCCTGGCAGCTGCCACAGGTCCTCCATTCTGGAGCACTCATGTACCTGGTACATCACAGCGTCCTGGATCACAAGGGCTACCCACTGCAACCATTGCTCATGACACCATTGTGCAACCTTGTGACTGATACAGAGCTCTGTTACAGTACCACTCATGCCTCAGGGCCAAGGTAGAGCAGAGTATAGGGCTGTTGAAGATTTGTAGGGGTGGTGGGGGTGGGCTGGAGGTGTCGGTGTGGGTCTTCAATATAGACTGGACAGAGTGTGCAGCATCATCTTGAGATGCTGTACTCTACACAATTGGAGATGGATGCTAAGGAACTCTGGGGCAGAAGCAGTCTTCTGCAGAAGGGGACATTTTCCGTGAGACAGCTCATTTACAATGAGCATTATACATGGACAGAACCTCAATGATATCCAGTTCCAAAGAAGAGAGCCGAGTGTAGCAAAATATCGTGGACTGTAATATTTTTTAAATCAAGATGCTAGAATTCAGTTATCATTATGGGGGTGAAGTTCAGGCTCTGTTGGCTCCATTTCTGCTCCCCTTTCCTACCTGTAGATAAAAGCTGATATTTGTGTTTGTAATTGTCTGATTGGTTGCCTGTATATGATGTTTCCCTACTGGACAATGACAAGATAGAGGTCTACAGTGGGCATTAGGATAGGGTAGAGCTAAATTTAGAGGGTGTTCAGACAGGATGTGGCTAGATACCAGTAAAGTGTGTGGCGTGGTGGGTTAAACAGTGACAGGGATGACAAATGGGATTGTGTGTGCAAGGACGTGCCAGCCATTTTGTCTATGAGCCATGGATGGGATAGATTTGTGGCTGTTGTCGCATGACATTGCTGGTGAGGGGCAATGCTGGAATGCCAATGCTCGTCTAATGCATAACAGCCTTTCAAAGATGGCACGAGTATAGGAGGTGTCAGTCTTTGGGCAGGCATCTGCTGATGCTAAGTTTTCCTGGGAATGACAAGTAGTAAAATGAGGCAAAAGCTGGACATGAGCGATGCCATATGGGTGGAGTAAGTAGTTAATGTGGAGAGTTAGGTAAGATAGTGTGAGAAAACTCTCTAGGCCTCATGGCAAAAAAATTTTCCAAAAAATTGACACAACTCGGAGTTAGCCAAAAAATGATTCAGCCCTCTGGTTGATGGCAGAAAACAATCTTCCATTCATAGTAATATGTTATACCCTACAACATGAGCTTTTATTTTCCAAAATAGTTTTTGATGTGCTACCTTCTCAAATGTCTTCTGGACTTCCAAGTACAGTACATCACGTTTATAGGCACCCCGTTCGTTCCGTGGGGAAGGAGAGGAAAAGTGGAGTCGATGGGGCCATCTGCTGGCTTCAGTCACACCAAGCATAAAGGAGGGGTTGAGGTTTGACCAATCATTGCAGGAGCTCACTGAATTCCTCAGGATAGCATCCTAGGCCAAATCATAGAATCCCTACAGTGTGGAAACAGGCTCTTCAGCCCAACAAGTCCACACCGACCCTTGGAGCATCCCACCCAGAACTATCCCCCTATTACCCATCTAAGCTGAACATCCCTGGGCACTATGGGCAATTTAGCATGGCCAATCCACCTAACTTGCACATCTTTGGACTGTGGGAGGAAACTGGAGCACCCGGAGGAAACCCACACAGACGTGGGGAGAATATGCAAACTCCACACAGACAGTCGCCAGAGGGTGAAATCGAACCTGGGTCCCTAGCACTGTGAGGCAGCAGTGCTAACCACTGAGTCACCGTGCCGCCCCCATTGAGCCACCGTGCCGTGAAGAATCACCTTCAGCATGCTTCATCAATGGCTTTCCCTCCATCATAAAGGTCAGAACTGGGGATATTCACAAATGATTGCACAATGCTCAGCACCATTCATGACTCCTAGATACTGAAGTTGTCCTTGTTCATATGCAGTAAGTAATTATGTCACACCACTTCCAGGTAATCGATACGTCCGAAAAGAGAGAATCTAACCAACAATCCTTGACATTTAATGGCATTACCATGGTTGATGCCCCCACTATCAATATCCTGGGAGTTACCACTTACAAGAAACTGAACAGGACCATAGGATAGAAACAGGCCTATAGGGAGTAAGAGATAACAAGGTGTAGAGCTGGATGAATTCAGCCGGCCAGGCAACAGAGGAGCAGGAAAGCTGACGTTTCGGGTCTGGACCCTTCTTCAGAAATGGGGGAGGGGAAGGAGGCTCTGAAATAAATAGAGAGAGGGGGAGGTGATGATAGAAGGTGGATAGGGGAGCAGATAGGTGGAGAGAAGACAGACAGGTCAAGGAGGCAAGGATGAAGCCAGTACAGGTGAGTGTAGGTAGGGAGTTGAGGTGGGGGTTGGTCAGTGAGGGGGGAGGGGCAGGTAGGTGGGAGGGAAGATGGACAGGCTGAGGAGGCAGGGATGAGGCTAGTAGGTAGGAAGTAGGGGTGGGGGTTGGTTAGTGAGGTGGGAGGAGCAGATATGTAGGAGAAAAGACAGACAGGTTTATGAGGCGGGGACGAGGTGGGCTGGTCTTGGGATGAGGTCGTGGGTGGGGAGATTTTGAAGCTTGTAAAGCCCACATTGAGAACATTGGGCTGCAGGGTTCCCAGGCGGAATATGAGGTGCTGTTCCTGCAACCTTTGGGTGGCATCGTTGCGGCACTGGAGGAGGCCCAGGATGGGCATGTCGTCCAAGGAGTGGGAGGGGGTGTTGAAGTGGTTTGCGACTGGGAGGTGTTGTTGTTTGTCACGAACTGAGTGTAGGTTTTCCATAAAGCGGTCTCCAAGCTTCTGCTTGGTTTCCCCGATATAGAGGAGGCCACATCGGTGACAGCTGATACAATATACCACATTAGTGGATGTGCAGGTGAACATCTGTTTAATGTGGAAGGTTTTCTTGGGGCCTGGGATGGAGGTGAGGGGAGAGATGTATGGGCAGGTGTAGCACCTCCTGCAGTTGCAGGGAAAAGTGCCTGGGGTGGTGGGGCTAGTGGGGAGTGTGGAGCAGATGAGGGAGTCGCGGAGCGTGTGGTCCCTCTGGAAGACACAGAGGGAAATATACCCTTGGTAGTGGGGTGAGATTGCAGGTGGCGGAAGTGGCAGAGTAACTCATCTCCTGACTCCGCAAGCCTGTCAGGAGTGTGGTGAAATACTCCTCACTTACCTGGATGAGTGCAGTTCTAACAGCATTCACAAAATTCAACACCATCCAAGATAAAGCATCTAATGGAATTGGCAACCTTACTATTTCTTACCCTTACACAACAACTCTAACTCCTGTTTTGTATATGTTGCTCTCAGCACAGACAAATCATTTTTAAACCGTTTACACTTCCCATTAGCATTCGACTCAGCATTTATCTCTCTTGGCTTATCAGCAAGGTCATGGTTTACTTATCCCTCCTCTCTCTCTGGCCCTCCATATACCCTATTCAACACATGCCTACATGCACATACACCATAAGTAAGACCCTTCCCCAGCTACTTTCAGTTCTGATAAAGCATCACTGGACTCTGTGGATGCTGCCAGATCTGCTCAGTGTCTCCAGCACTTTGTTTTTGTTTCATTGGATTGCCAGCTGATCTAACACCTTCAACATTATCTCCCTCCACCACATTATCCAGTAGCAGCAGCTTGTACCATTTATAAGACGCACTGCAACAATTCACCATAATTTGTTAGAAGCACCTTCCAAACTTCTGACATTAGTCACTTAGAAGGAGAAGAAAAGCTATTACATGGGAACATCACTTGCACATTTCCTCTGAGCAACACATCATCCTAACTTAGAACTATATCTCAGTCACTGCTCTTCCAGTATCGCTGGGATGAAATCCTGGAACTGCCTCCTTAACAGTTCTGTGGGCCTACCTACATCACATGACCTGCAAAAGTGCAAAAAGGCAGCTTACCACCATCTTCTCGAGGGCAAATAGGGATGGGCAATAATTGTTGACTTAGCCAATTACATATATATTCAGTGAATGAAAAAAGAAACTCCAACAGTGAACAGGTAATTTTAGACCTTTTAATGTATAGTGAGAGAGGACTATCAATGATTCATAACATAGAACCCTCAAGATAGAGTGATCGCAACATTATAGAATTTTTATATTCAGTTTGAGCACAAGAAATGTGGGTGTTAAGCAACTGTCTTGAACTTGATTAATAGCAATTACAAAAGTACAAGATACACTTTTTCTAAAGTGAGCTGTAAATTTAATTTATAAGTCAGATGGTAGTGAAGCAATGGTTAACCACTTATGGGATTCTTCATAATTCTCAATAAAGGTTAATTCTATTAATGAAGGAAGAAACAATGAGAAGAATGCACCATTTGGACTAACTAAAGATGTTAAGGATAGTAACAAATTGAAAGAAAAGATTGAAGATTAGTGGCAGGTCAGAAGATTGGGAAAATTTTAGAAACCAAAAAAGGATTACTAACAATCTCCTACAAGTAGACTCTAAAGAAAAAAAGTGACTGCAGCAAACATTGGTCCATTGTTGGTGAGACTGAGGAATTCATAGTGGCAAGAAAGGAAAAGGCAGAGACTTCAAATAAAATGTTTATATTTGTCTTCCAAGTGGAAGGCACAAAAATTATGGCCAATAATAACACAAACTCAAGAGGCAAGAAACTTGAAACAATAATGATCATTAGAGAAAATGTTCAAGGAAGAGACTAGGGTTACAGGCTGATAAGTCTCCTGAACCTGTTGACTTGCAACCTAGGGTCTAAAAGGAATTGTGTGAAGGGATAGTGGATGTAATCTTCCAAAATTGATTCTGGAAATGTCCCAGTGAAGTGGAATAAAGAAAGCAGAAAGCTATAGGCCAGTTTTTCTAAAACCTGTCATTAGGAAAATGCAAAATTAATTAGCAGGTCACTTAGAAAATTATAATATAATGAGCAGAATCTAGCAGATTGGTTTTGGGAAAGGGAAATCATGTTTAATAAATTTAATAGATATTTGGAGTATGAAACAAACTGGCTGAGTTAAAAGAAATGAGTCAATGTAGTGTATTTGGATTTCTAAAAGGCATTTGATACTGTGCAACATGCAGGCTTAGTGCAAAGATAAAATCTCACTGTGTTGGAGGTGATATATGAACCAGGAAAGAGAATGCTGAATAGGAAACAGACAGTCAGAACAAATGAATCATTTTCAGATTGCCAAACTGCAACTGGTACATCATTGCAGACTCAATCTATATTAATAACTTTTGTGAAGGGACCAGCTGTACTGTGGCCGATTGCTGATGATACAAAACAGTTAGGAAAGTAAGTTGTGATGAGGATACAAACAGGGTGCAAAGGCATTTAAATATGTTAGATGAGTGAGTAAAAATGTGGCAGATGGAGAGTAATGTTTGAAAATTTGAGATTGTCTACTTTGGTGGAAAGAATAGAAAAACATATTATTCAAATGGACAGAGATGCAGAATGCTGTTTGCACTAGATGATTTTGAGTGTCCTTGCACATAAAACACAGAATGTAAGTACAGCATCAGAAAAACCCAATAAATGTGGTAGATATACTTTTGATACATGCCTCCAGAGCAGGTGTGATTAGAACCTGGGCCTTCTGAATCAGAGGTAGAGACATGACCACTACATCACAAGAGCCCCCTATAAATTATCTTGTACACTTTGTCTTCCATTGTAGTTACACCCATCAGTGACTTCCTTTCCCTCCTATTCCTCATCTCCACACAAAAAAATTCTACATCCTGACCTCCTAAACAAAAATTTAAGTATTGTACTCATACAATCCTTAGCTATTGTGCTCATGCCATATACTTCCAACTTTAGCTAGCATTGTGTTCTATTTGAATGTCATATATCCCTCAAAATTCAGGACCCAATCTTTGTCATTCTGTAGACATATCTCATGATCAGATATGATCAAGTCATATTTATTCACTAATATTTCACTATCAAATCATTTACACTAATGGATGCAGCACTCATTCAGATTGCAAGCAGTTAGTCATGTATTTTTGACATCTTTGTAACATCTAGTCTTTATTGTTGTTGTATTCTTAGGTGTTTTTCATCTCTATCCCTTCTTGATATCATCTCTATCCCCTCTGATCCTCAATTTACAAACTACCATTATTACTATTTTCCTCGTTTATCTTGTCTCGTGTTTTCGAAAATCCACATCTTTCCATGTTTGATTCCTCACCCCTATTTTTTAGTTTCAAATCCTCTCTATTTCCCTAATTATGTGGCTTGCAAGAGAATACTAAACCATCCCATGGTCCAGCCCTCATGTTCCCCTAGTATTGGTACCAGTGCCTCATGAACCAGAACCAACTCTCCCACACCAACTTTTGAGCTACCTATTCATTGCTCTAATGGTATGTACCCTATGCCAATTTGCATGCAGCCAAAGCAAGAATTCTGAAATAACAAGGTGTAGAGCTGGATGAACACAGCAGGCCAAGCAGCATCAGAGGAGCAGGAAGGCTGATGTTTCGGGCCTAGACCCTTCTTCAGAAATGGGTTAGGGGGGAGGTGTAAGGGGGTTCTGAAATAAATAGGGAGAGAGGGGGAGGCGGATAGAAGATGGATAGAGGAGAATATAGGTGGAGAGGAGACAGATAAGTCAAAGAGGTGGGGATGGAGCCAGTAAAGGTGAGTGTAGGTGGGGAGTTAGGGAGGTGATAGGTCAGTCCAGGGAGGACGGACAGGTCAAGGGGGTGGGATGAGGTTAGTAGGGAGGAGATGGGGGTGCGGCTTGAGGTGGGAGGAGGGGATAGGTGAGAGGAAGAACAGGTTAGGGAGGTGGGGACGAGCTGGGCTGGTTTTGGGATGCAGTTGGGGGAGGGGAGATTTTGAAGCTTGTGAAATCCACATTGACCATTGGGCTGCAGGGTTCCCAGGCTGAATATGATTTGCTGTTCCTGCAGCCTTCGGGTGGCATCATTGCGGCATTGCAGGAGGCCCAGGATGGACATGTCGTCTGAGGAATGGGAGGGGGAGTTGAAATGGTTCGCGACTGGGAGGTGCAGTTGTTAACTGAGCGCAGGTGTTCTGCCAAGCGGTCCCCAAGCCTCCGCTTGGTTTCCCCGATGTAGAGGAAGCCACAACGGGTACAGCGGATGCAGTATACCACATTGGCAGATGTGGAAAGTCTTCTTGGGGCCTGGTATGGGGGTGAGGGGGGAGGTGTAGGGCAGGTGTAGTTGCAGGGAAAAGTGCTGGGTGTGGTGGGGCTGGAGGTGAGCGTGGAGCGGACAAGGGAGTCCCGGAGACAGTGGTCCCTCTGGAAATCAGATAAGGGTGAGGAGGGAAAAATGACTTTGGTGGTGGGGTCGGATTGCAGATGGCAGAAGTGTCGGAGGATGATGCGTTGGATCCGGACGTTGGTGGGGTGGTACGTGAGGATGAGGGGGATTCTGCTTTGGTTGTTATTGCGGGGAGGGGGTGTGAGGGATGAGTTGCAGGAAATGCAGGAGACATGGTCGAGGGCGTTCTCGACCACCGAGGTGGGGGAAGTTGCGGTCCTTGAAAAATGAGGGCATCGGAGATGTACGGGAGTGGAATGCCTCAAAATCTCCCCTCCCCCTATCGCATCCCAAAACCAGCCCAGCTCATCCCCGCCTCCCTAACCTGTCCTTCCTCTCACCTATCCCCTCCTGTCACCTCAAGCCCCAACCCCATCTCCTACCTACTAACCTCATCCCACCCCCTTGACCTGTCCATCCTCCCTGGACTGACCTATCTCCTCCCTAACTCCCCACCTACACTCACCTTTACTGGCTCCATCCCCGCTTCTTTGACCTGTCTGTCTCCTCTCCACCTATCTTCTCCTCTATCCATCTTCTATCCGCCTCCCCCTCTCTCCCTATTTATTTCAGAACCCCCTTCCCCTCCCCCATTTCTGAAGAAGGGTCTAGGCCCGAAACATCAGCCTTCCTGCTTGGCCTGCTGTGTTCATCCAGCTCTACACCTTGTTATCTCAGATTCTCCAGCATCTGCAGTTCCTACTATCTCTGAAAGAATTCTGAGATAGTAGCTTTTGTAGCAGCATGTTTAATTTAGTGCCTAAGTTATCATACTTCCGACACAGAACCTCTGTCCTAATTCTACCTATGTTATTCGTACCTACATGAACAATTAACACTAGATATTCTCACTCCCACTGTAAGTTCCTTTCCAGGCCTGAGCAAGTGTCTGAAATCCAGACAGGTAGTGTAAGCATCTGGACTGTAAAGGATGGTAGTTTTTCTATGTCAACTTTCACTCACTGTCTGTGGAAGGGTCACCGGACCCAAACTGTTAACTCTGATTTTTCCTTCACAGACGCTGCCAGACCTGCTAAGCTTTTCCAGCAATTTTGCATCCGCAGTTCTTTTGGTTTTCACTGACTCTCGTTAGTTAACTAAAAATTCTTGCTCTGCTGAGGCCATGAATCTCAAACCACTGACAGCAAAAGCTGATTTGAGTAGCTGAAGATCTACACCTTTGTAGCTTGTAATCATGGGGATGCTACTGAAGAGTATTTACTTACCCCAGATTAACAAAGTGAGCTTCTCTCCCAGAAGATATAAAAGTAACACCAACAGAAGACTCACTGAGAAAAACAGCACCAGGCCTAGTCGATTAAATAGACCCAATAGGGGGTAGACCCATGCGCCAGCTGCATAGTAAATCCACAGGACCCTATGTTAAAAGAGAATACATTCTATTTTACTGAATTAAATTATCAGAAAGTTGTAACTGATTGGATTGTGTGTGAAATAGAGAGGAATCAAAAAAGAACAAAGAACAGTCATTGCAACATTGTGGTTGGATTAGAAATTTGTCTTATTTCAATTCCGATACCGGTGCTGTTGTTAAAATAATGTTTGCTATGTTCCATCAGTAAAGTTACAGATCAAAGATTTTTGTTTGAATTGGGAAGAACAATTCGTGCATTTTGTTAAAGCTATAGATACTAAATATATTAGAAACTGTTCATCTGAATATGATCTCAAAATGAACTACAGCTTAGTATGATAAGGCCAACATAGGTAGGAGCTGATCAAAGTATTTACTTTAGTAATTACAGGATCAAGAATGCACAGTATTATAAATGATCCCCTGGTTGTATAAGTGGATGCATAAACATTGTCTAATCATTTAAGAGGGAGTTTAATACTATAATGGGATGGGGGTATTATTGGGTTAATTTAAATGATTAAATAGTTTCTTCTCTCATTGGGTCAGAAAAGGACAACCAGTCAATTTAACCTGCCCCACATTCATGATTGGCAGGAATACCATGACTTGATACTTCCAGTTTGAAAATTGAGCGTAGCTTTCCTCTCACATTTTTTTAAAACATTAATTTACTGCACTTGTGCTCCCAATGCAGTGCCCAACCAGCAGCTGCTTTACTTTGTTATATGTGTGAAGCTGTTGATTTTCCATCCATTGCAAAATAAAAAAAATCAGACTTTCCAAGTATTCCCTCCTGAAAGACATTTCCAGAAACAACAGTTCAAAGCAGAAAATGTACCATAATGCTTAAGCTGATCGAACCTAGCTGAAAAGAAAGAAATGGCTTCAGCCAACATAACAAAGGGCTTTAAACAGACTGAAGTTGTTGCTTGTTAGTTGAAAAGTTAGAAATGGATTAAGACTTTAACAGTGGGACTTTTAAAGAAAATGGTTTTAGAAATGCAGTGGATGTTTCTTCACTTATTCATGTTCGCGTATCGGTGTACAGTTCTTACCACAGCAGGTATGAAATGGAAACAAGCCCGAGAATGAGAAGTCCTGTTCTTCGTTTTGGATATTGGTGTGGTGTATGGAACAACTCCAACAAGATCAGTGGCAATACTACAGTATGCTGCGATAAGAAAGAAAAAGTTAAATTTTTCTATTTCATTTAATGATATCATGATGTCTCAAAAGGTTTTACAGCCAATGAAATGCATTTGAGGGGGAGTCACTGTTATAATGTAGGATCAATGGCCACTAGAAACATATAGAATAGGAATAGGAGTAGGACATTTAGCCCTTTGAACCTAGTCCACCATTCATTATGATCATGGCTAATCATCCAACTCAATACTTGCTCTCACTTTACCCCAATATTCCTTAGTCCCTTTAGTTGCAAATGCTATATGCAGCAAATTCTTGACATTATACAATATTTTAGTCTCGACTGATTTCTGCGGTAGCAAATTGCACAGGCTCACCACTCTCTGGATTTCTCCTCATCCGAGTCCTAAATAGTCTACCACATAGCCTAAGACTGTATTTCCTGGTTCTAGACTCCACAGCCAGGAAAAACATCCTGCATCTAGTCTGTCCATCCTGTTCGAAATTTATGTTTCAGATCCCTTCCCAACTTCTAAACTTCAGTATATGCGGGCTTAGTCAAACTAATCTCACCACATGTCAGTCCTGCCATCCCAGTATCAGCCTGGAGAACTTCTGCTGCAGTCTCTTTATGGCAAGACTAGGAAGGCCAAAACTGCACAAAATACTCCAGGTGTGTACTCACTAGGCCCTGTTCAATTGCAGTAAGGCATACCTACAAATCATCCGCGGACAAGCAGAAACAGGGATGTTTGTTGGGGCCACTGGGAAATCTAATATAAAGGTTGAAGGATTGCAGTAACATGTTACTGCCTCAGGCATGTGAATTCCTGCTGCCCCCATGGACAAGTTGGTGGCTGCTATAGAGTGCCAGGTCCAGCACACTCAGTGTCCGCTGAATAGGCCACAGATCTATATTGCATGACTTTAGCTCAGCATCAACGCAAAGTAACTGGGGACGTGGGACGCTGAGCTCACTTGAGGATACTCCAAAAGTGGCTGGACTTCTAACTCAACCTTTTTCATGGCTGTGGGAGGTCAGGCCAATGAAGGTGCACTTGTCTCTGGGCAAGACACATTCAGGAAATCTGAACCCCCAGACCAAAATGCTACCAGATCACTTCAAAGCTCCAAGGCTAATGGGATCCATTGTACAAGTTCCCTCCAACTCAGCTGCAGACTCTGTAAGCAGCTCCCACAATTCCCCTAACTGTTTGTGCTGTCCCTACAAGGAGTGACCACCCCCGGACTGTACTGTGACAAACCTGGAAACATTAGCATCCCGAACTGATGACTGACCATGGCGAAACATTTGGCCTGTTGTGTGGACTATGCCTGTGACTGATGGTGCCAAGATCCCCTGACAATGTACCCCTACCCCTCTCCTGGACTGGACTGAGAAGTCACCCCCAACAGTTTCTGACATGGACATTTGTTTGTATGAATGTACAATGTGCTTGTGATGCAGGCAACTAGCACATACTGGGAGGTGCTAGATTGGTGTCTCAGAGTGTATTCACTAAATCTGGGAAAGATCTCTACTTACAAACCTGATGAGAAGCCTGTCTGTGTGTCTGCACAAAAGAGCACCTTAACACAGCAGTACTGATAGCTTTTGACCCAGGCTGAAGCACTAATGTGCTAATGGGTATGGCATGGCAAAACAATGCAGGTAGATGTTAAATGAGTGAGTTTTAAGATAGCAACTGGGCACCTCTGAAATGCAGCATAGTTCTGTCTGTGAGGTGGGTGCCTGTCCATACACACAAAACATCACTGCTGCAGCCTTTCAATGCTGGTTGCTGGTTTGCCCTGCAATACAAGTCTGAGCTTCCCAAGTGGCCTGCAAGTGTATCAGCAAGATGCCATGATCATTGAGGGGTTAATGAATGCCAAATACCAATGTCCACTGATGAGGTGTATGCATGGCTGGTACCTGTGTATTACACGCTGAGCAGCAGTAGGATTCAATGCAACACGGAGGGCATTTAGGCCAAGCTGAATCTATCATCAGGACTCACTCTCATTTCCATGTCAGGTTTTTTCAATGTCTTTGTTTGGTGAGTTTGGTAAACTAGGGAGTTAAATGTTGATGGGGCATCAACAAATTGTCTAATAATCTATAATTCCTCCTTAAATAGCAATTAACTGCTGCCTAGTCAGCAGTTACCACAGCACTTATGAAAAATGGTGCAAGATGCTACCAGTATCACTGGTCTTTACTGGTCTTCTCATCTGAATCTGCCCATTTCTGATGAATGGTCTAGGCCCGAAATGTCAAGCTTTCCTGCTCCTATGATGCTGCTGGGCCTGCTGTGTTCATCCAGCTCCACACCTTGTTATCTCGGATTCTCCAACATCTGCAGTACCTATTATCTCTGAATCTGCCACAAATCTTGCATAATCCACATTTCTCAGACTTCCACGAGAATCTGCTCATTTATGTTGTTATGAATGCTGGGCAAATACAGAAATAGAGCCTTTGGCTTTCTTTTTGTCATCTTTATAACATTCAGTCTTGATTGTTGGTATTTCTTTTTCTCCCTTTTCGACCAAGGTGGGGGTGATTGCACAGCAGTATTAAAAGTAGACGATTAATCCAGAGACCCAGGTTATATTCTGGTGATCTGGATACAATCTTCCTATGGCAGATGTTGGAATTTGAATTCAATATAAGAAAAAAAAACCTTGAATTGAGAGTCTAATGAGGAGTATGACATTTTCAGGGGAAAAATCCATCTGGTTCACTAAAGTCTTTCAGTGAAGGAAATCTGCTGTCCTTACCTGGTCTGGCTTACATGTGTCTCCAGATCCACAGTAATGTGGTTGACTCTTAACTGTCCTTTGGGAAATTTGGGATGGGGAGCAAAAATGTTAGCCTTGCTAGTGATGCGCACATCCAGTGGATGAATAAGACAAAAACCCCACATTTCCTATATTACTATTTTCTTCTCTACATCCACAATTATGTAGTTCACAGGAACCCTGGTCCCAGAACAGTTCAGTTGTGGGCCATCTGAAGGGTACAATCTCAAGTGTTGATGTCAATGCCCCATGAACCAGAACCCACTTCTGTCACGACAGCCTTTAAGCCACATATTCATTTATCTAATGTTATGTGTCCCATGACAATTCACACACAGCTAAGGTTAGAATCCTGACATAATAACCTTGTAGTAGTGCTTTTTAATTTTATGTCTGGCTAATTATAATCTCTATGCAGAACCTCTTTGTTAGTTCTACCTATGTCATTGGTACTACATGGACCATTACCACTGGATCCTCCATCTTCCATTTCAAGTTCCTTTCTGGCTCTGAGGAGCTGTCCCTATCACTGGGCAGGCACTACAGTGCTCTAGACTCTCATTCTTTGCTGCAGAGTGCGATGTAAATGCCCTTCATCATTCTATTCTTGACTGCTACATTCTTTATTGTTCCCTCCACTTGAATGGCTTCTTGTACCATGGTGCCATGATCAGTTTGGATGTACACTCTGCAGCTGCTGCTATCATCCAAACAGCCTGAGAAAACCTTAAACTTATTAGACAATTGTAGAGGCCAAGACTTTTGAACTCCGGTCCTCTGGGATCCTTACCTACCTCACTCATGGTGATGTTGATTAAGGATGCAATATGAGCCAAACAACCTGGAAGAATTTCTTTACTCTTCATGTGAAATTATGGGATCATTTACAATGTCTTGAGAATGTGGATAGCGTCTTGGGCATTGTCTTTCAATTGAAAGACAGCACCATCAAAAGTACAGCACTCCCTCAATACTTTCTCAAGCACTAGTCTAGATTTTGTTCAAGTCTACCATTCAGTTCAAGCAGGTTCTGAAAATAAACCATATGGTCAATAGCATGAACTGAATTAGAATTTGGAAATTATGTTTGTGGTGCACAATTGTTGCAATATTCAGTAAAATCCTCGTGATTCTGCATTACTCCAATTCAGTCAATCACTATTTCAGGCCAATAAGATGCCCCATGTACAAATAGTACAAGATCTAACATGGCAACAATATTTACTGCTGCGACAAAAAGTAAATTTTCCTCACAACATTGGAAAACTTGGCTAGATCCTAGTGAATAAGTAAGGGGTATCGCCACATGGCTTTTGACTTCTGCAGCTAGAGGACAATGCTGAATGGTGGTAAGTGGATAAAATAGCAGGGGTTAGTGCTGGGCAAGAACCCAACTGTTCTCTGCCATAGGCCACTTTTTCCAGAGGTGGCCAGTATGACAGTTCAACGATAGACCGAACTGGGATGGGAAGCAACCTTGCATTATTAAGAAACTCTGTTGTATTAAAGAGCAGTAGCACCGAATTTTACCAGGCATTTGTAATCACGTCAGGTACGCATGAGAAACACAGAGGATTAGAGAGTCAGCAAGTAAAAGAAGGTGTTAAATCAGTCAGCAATGGCAGGATGATCAGGTTGGGTGACTCTGCACAGGAAAGGCCTAAACATAGTTGCTTCTGCAGCAACGTGAGGTGTTGGTGGAGCTATGTGGCACAACAGAACAAGAGCTAAGATCTCTTGCATATAGCCAGTGGTGTTGAAGATTAGCAGTTAAGTTTTTCACCAGTGGCTTAGTCCAGAGATCATGGAGAACTGTAACACAACTCAGTAAGAAGCAGATCACTGCATGAAAGAAGTCACAGATGCTATGTACCTTCACGAATGCTAATACTTCAAGTTTACAGCCCATCAGGCCAGTCAAGCTGAGGAGGCTGCCAGTCTGATTTCCCCAGGCTGTACTCATGTGACAATCAAGGCTCCCTCATAACAACCAGATGCTTTTGTAAACAAAGGTGGTGTTTCATCTGCTCAGGTTTTGTGTGCTATTGCAGTAAGTACTTCATACAAATGTGAACAATGTTCCCAGAGTCCTGCCATGGCCTCTTCATCATAGAAGGTTGCAAATGGGGAGACGATGGCCTGGTGGTATTATTGCTGGACTGTTAATCCAGAGGCCCAGATAATGGTCTGGAGACCTGGGTTTGAATCCCACCATGGCAGATGATGGAATCTGAATTCCATAAATATCTGGATTTAGGAATCGAATGATAACTATGAATCCATTTTGATTGTCGGAAAAACCCATCTGGTTCACTAATGTCCTTTAGTGGAGGAAACTGCCAACCTTACCTGGTCTGGCCTATATTCCACAGCAATGTGGTTGACTCTTAACTGCCCTCTGGGCATTTAGGGATAGGCAATAAATGCTGCCTAGCCAACGACGCCCTCATCTCATAAATGAATGAAAATAAACTCAGCTCTTCAATTCACCTGAGCATCCTTTTGGCTAGATCCTAATGAATAAGGAAGGGGTATCGCCACATGGCTTTTGACTCCTGCAGCTAAAGAACAAGACTGAATGAGCCACATCCTTCAAGAGAAAGGATGATCATAACGCACCTGAATAGGTGACCAGTTGGTGAAGGAAATCAGTAAACTGCTGCTTGTAGCAAGGAGATACATAACTGTTTCATTCACAAGTACATTCCTTAAGCAGAAGTGGAGGAGATTGTTTAGCTAACATATTCCTTCCTAGAGAGTTGTGCTACTGGGCTGTAATAGGAGACGCCATCGTCTATATATTCCTGTGGTCGCAATGTGCAAAGGCCATCATATAAACAGGTGTTGTCAAATAGCTCACCTTTGAAATACATACGATGAATGGTTTAAATATCTGTATGATTTTGAATGCTGTATGAAAATAATTGTGCAAAATCATATCAGTTGGCAATTCAACAGAATTCCCTGTAATTAATCCAAGTTCAAAAAAGGTGTGAAAAATTAATATTACTCAGCAAAATAGTCCATGTGCTATAAGCACATGCTTATTTGAAATATCCGTGGGATGTTGTCCAGGGTGTGAAGGCTTTGGAGAGGGTGCAGGATGTTGCCTGGTTTGGAGGGTATTAACAATGAGGAAAGATTAGATAAACTTGGTTTGTTTTCACTTGAACAATTCACTTAAAGAATGAGGGGCAACCTGATAAAGTTTACAAAAACTTATGAGAGGCCTGTATAGAATCGAGAGTCGAGTCTTTTTCTCAGGGTTGAAATGTCAATTACTAGGGGACATAGGTTTAAGATAAAGGGGGTAAGATTGAAGTAGATGTGAGAGGCAAATCATTTTTTTACACCGAGGCTGGTAAGTACCTGGATTGCGCTGCCATAGGAGGTGGTGGATACAATAGCAACATTTAAGAGGCATCGCAACATATATGAATAGGTTGGAAACAGATAGGTATGGATTACATGGAGGCAAAAGGTTTTTAGTCAAGAAAGACATCATGTGTTGGCGCGAACTTGGTGAGCTGAAAGGCCTGTTCCTGTGCTATATTATTCTTTGTTCTCCTTGCAGTTTGAGTTGGCAAATTGAGTCTTCTATTTTCCTGATCGACAGCATTACAGACACTAAGGCCCAGCCTTCTGGGTTGGCCTACATCTGTGTTGGGGCCAATTAATCATCAGTTCGGTGTCTAGTCTTTGAGTGACAGCGCAAAGGCTGAGGAGGAGGTGGTAATGCCCTGAGAGGAGTTCCTCTCCTCTGCCTTTTGAAGCCTCACATTAACTTTTGTGATTACCCAAAGTATTATTCTCCCAGGAAAAATGAGATACGCACATGGCCTATCTTGTTCTCACATTTCTCTAAAGGCCTTCTGGATAATGCCTTGGTCTGCATATCCCTTGCAACCTCTGCTTCCAGTGCTTTTTATATCTGAGGTACTTGCCAATCTCTCAATAGAAAGTACAATGCATTCACACTCCAGAGATATGGAGCCACTCTTCTGTAATTTGACTGTGGGATTAAACAGATTCTGGAAAATCTTCCAACTCCTCTCACAGATGCTGCCTGATCTGGAGCCTTCGTTACTTGGCTTTTGCGACCCAAGCATCATCATCGACATGAAACTGTGGATGACTGGACGACTTCTTGCTACTTTGGAAGGAAGTGACCACAGCTTTCATTGCTGCTGTTATCCCTTCTTGCACACATTGCTCATCATATAGTATCAACCATGTTATACATGCAACAGAACACATCAACATGAGCGTATTTATGTTGGTGCATAGAAATGAAGTGATGTAATCTGTTTGATGACATGTAACACTTTACAGTTTCTCACTAGATACTGAACCTGGTGAAGATACAATATTGAAGTGCCACAGCTGGTTCTTGATGCCTCCATCCTGAACTTGATGAGGAGCTTCCATCAGTATTGAAAGGCCTCATATGAGCCTCAGGTCATACGAGATCCAGAAAATGTCGGATACAACAGAACCTTTAGAAACTCTCCATATCTGCTTTGCCTGCCTCACCCTCAGGCTGGCCAGCTACTCCAATTTCCATAACCTATTCCTCCATCAGTTACAATTCAACAAAAATGGCTATGCTATCTCTTGTCTACTGGTACTTCAAGGCATTCTGAATGTGTTTGTTCTGTAAGCATGAACATGGGCAATGTCAGTTGTGCCCCATGGCACCTATGTGCTGTTTAATCTGAGGCTATGTAACAATGTTCAGTACCATGCTAATGGCATGATATAGTGAGGAAACCATTCAGCTATCTCAGTGCAACTTCCATCCAGGTCTGAAGTGGTTTGTGGTACAACATTACCAGGCACTTGAATGTCAATATTGGTGCTTGATTTTGAACAATGTGTAGGTCTGCTACTTAGCCTCAGTTTTATGGGAAGCCTTCATTTAATGCTGAGCTTCTAGGTGCCAACTACTGTCTAACGAGACCTCCCTAGACCTAGGATCTAGCTCTGCTCATCACCTGCTTACCATTTCAGCTACTTCCATCCACACCTTTCTGTTTGTGACTGATGGCCTCCTATTTCTGTCTTGTGATTAAGAGGACCTTCCCCCTTTTACAGACTGCTTGTACAATAACTTCATGGGACCGTCCCTGAAGCATGGGGCACCCCTTACCTTTTCTTGCTATCATCTCAGCAGTGCCTTCCAAGGTTGTCCATCTCCTTCAATCATCTGGACACCAGAACTCTAGTTCAACATCTTACCATGGACTAGATAAATCTACCCAATAAGATTGTGCCAATATATCTTGTATATCCATCACTTGAAAAAAAATAATTTGGTCAAGTATTGGTCAATAATCAATTGCTTGCAACAAGTATTTCTGCTATAATGCAGGTTTTGTTAATGTGAATTGGCTGTAACACGATTGATGAATAATGGACACAGTTTGGATAACGCAAACTTTCTGCTGTACAGGTACCGTGATTTTCTATAGTGCAAGGTGACACAAGAACACCTACACATCCACTGCTCTATCTTAAAAAAAGTTTTTAAAAAGTGGTATACATGAATTTAAGTCAGGCCTTTGATAAGGTTCCCCATGGTAGGCTCGTGCAGAAGGTAAGGAGGCATGGGAAAGGGGGAAATGTGGCAGATTGAACATAGAACATAGAACATAGAACATTACAGTGCAGTACAGACCCTTGGGCCTTCGATGTTGCACCGACCTGTGAAACCAATCTGAAGCCCATCTAACCTACACTATTCCATCATCATCCATATGTTTATCCAATGACCATTTAAATGCCCTTAAAGTTGACGAGTCTACAACTGCTGCAGGCAAGGCATTCCACGCCCTGACTACTCTCTGAGTAAACAATCTACCTCTGACATCTGTCCTATATCTATCACCCCTCAATTTAAAGCTATGTCCCCTCGTGCTAGCCATCACCATCCGAGGAAAAAGGCTCTCACTATCCACCCTATCTGATCATCTTGTATGTCTCTATAAAGTCACCTCTTAACCTTCTTCTCTCTAACGAAAACAGCCTCAAGTCCCTCAGCCTTTCCTCATAAGACCTTCCCTCCATACCAGGCAACATCCTGGTAAATCTCCTCTGCACCCTTTCCAATGCTTCCGCATCCTTCCTATAATGCGGTGACCAGAACTGCACACAATACTCCAAGTGCGGCCAGACCAGAGTTTTGTACAGCTGCAACATGACCTCACAGCTCCAAAACTAAATTCCTCTACCAATAAAACCTAACACACCGTACGCCTTCTTAACAACCCTATCAACCTGGGTGGCAACTTTCAGGGATCTATGCACATGGACACCGAGATCTCTCTGCTCGTCCAGACTACCAAGAATCTTACCATTAGCCCTGTACTCTGTATTCCTGTTACTCCTTCCAAAGTGAATCACCTCACACTTTTCCGCATTAAACTCCATTTGCCACCTCTCAGCCCAGCTCTGCAGCTTATCTATGTCCCTCTGTAACCTGCAACATCCTTCCGCACTATCCACAACTCCACCGACTTTAGTGTCATCCACAAATTTACTAACCCATCCTTCTACGCCCTCATCCAGGTCATTTATAAAAATGACAAACAGCAGTGGCCCCAAAACAGATCATTGCGGTACACCACTAGTAACTGAACTACAGGAACCACCACCCTCTGTCTTCTTACAGTTAGCCAATTTCTGATCCAAACCGCTAAATCACCCTCAATCCCATGCCTCCGAATTTTCTGCAATAGCCTACCATGGGGAACCTTATCAAATGCTTTACTGAAATCCACATACACCACATCAACCGCTTTACCCTCATTCACCTGTTTAGTCACCTTCTCAAAGAACTCGATAAGGTTTGTGAGGCACGACCTACCCTTCACAAAACCGTGTTGACTATCCCTAATCAAATTATTCCTTTCTAGATGATTATAAATCCTATCTCTTATAATCCTTTCCAACACTTTACCCACAACCGAAGTAAGGCTCACTGGTCTATAATTACCAGGGTTGTCTCTACTCCCATTCTTGAACAAGGGGACAACATTTGCTATCCTCCAGTCTTCTGGCACTATTCCTGTAGACAACGACAACAAAAAGATCAAAGCCAAAGGCTCTGCAATCTCCTCCCTGGCTTCCCAGAGAATCCTAGGATAGATCCCATCTGGCCCAGGGGATTTATCTATTCTCAGACTTTCCAGGATTGCTAACACCTCCTCCTTATGAACCTCAATCCCGTCTGGTCTAATAGCATGTATCTCAGTATTCTCCTCGACAACATTGTCTTTTTCATTTTTGAATACTGATGAAAAATATTCATTTAGCGCCTCTCCTATCTCTTCGGACTCCACGCACAACTTCCCACTACTGTTCTTGACTGGCCCTAATCTTACTCTAGTCATCCTTTTATTCCTGACATACCTATAGAAAGCTTTAGGATTTTCCTTGATCCTACCTGCCAAAGACTTCTCATGTCCCCTCCTGGCTCTTCTTAGCTCTCTCTTTAGGTCCTTCCTGGCTAACTTGTAACTCTCAAGCGCCCTAACTGAGCCTTCGCACTTCATCTTTACATAAGCCTCCTTCTTCCTCTTGACAAGAGATTAAACTTCTTTAGTAAAGCACGGTCCCCTCGCTCGACTATTTCCTCCCTGCCTGACAGGTACATACTTATCAAGGACACGCAGTAGCTGTTCCTTGAACAAGCTCCATGTTTCAATTGAGCCCAGCTCCTGCAGTTTCCTTGCCCATCCTATGCATCCTCAGTCTTGCCTAATCGCCTCATAATTGCCTTTCCCCCAGCTATAACTCTTGCCCTGCGGTATATACCTATCCCTTTCCATCGCTAAAGTAAACGCGACCGAATTGTGGTCACTATCACCAAAGTGCTCACCTACCTCCAAATCTAACACCTGGCCTGGTTCATTCCCCAGTACCAAATCCAATGTGGCATCGCCTCTTGTTGGCCTTGTTGGATTCAGAATTGGCTGACCCTTAGAAGACAAAGGGTGGCAGTGGATGGAAAATATTCACATGGCGCTCGGTTACGAATGGTGTACCTCAAGGATCTGCTCTGGGTCCTCTTCTATTTGTGATTTTTGTAAATGTTTTGGATGAAGGAGTGGAAGAGTGGATGAGTAAGTTTGCGGACGATACGAAGGTGGGTCGAGTTGTGGATAGTGCGGAGGGCTGTTCTAGGTTACAAAGGGACATTGATAGGATGCAGAGCTGGGCTGAGAAGTGGCAGATGGAGTTTAACCCTGAAAAGTGTGAGGTGATTCATTTTGGAAGGACAAACTTGAAAGCAGAATACAGGGTTAACAGAAAGATTCTTGGCAGGGTGGAGGAGCAGAGGGATCTTGGGGTTCATGTCCACAGTTCCCTGAAAGCTGCCACCCAGGTGGATAGAGTTGTTAAGAAGGCGTATGGTGTGTTAGCTTTCATTAATAGAGGAATTGAGTTCAAGAGCCGAAGTTATGCTCCAGCTATACAAAACCTTGGTTCGGCTACATCTGGAGTATTGTGTCCAGTTCTGGTCACCTCATTAAATGAAAGATGTGGAAGTGTTGGAAAAGGTGCAGAGGCAATTCACCAGGATGTTGCCTGGAATGGAGGGAAGGTCTTAATGAGGAAAGGATGCGGGTGCTCGGGCTCTTCTCTTTAGAACGAAGGATGAGAGGTGACTTGATAGAGGTGTACAAAATGATCAGAGGTATAGATACAGTGGAAACGCAGAGACATTTTCCTAGGGTGGAGGTAGCTATTACAAGGGGGAATAGTTTTAAAGTGAGTGGAGGTAGATATCGGGGAGACGTCAGAGGTAGGTTCTTTACTCAGAGTGCTCGGGGCGTGGAATGCATTGTCAGAGAGGGTAGTGGAGTTGGCCTCATTAGGGGCATTTAAGCAGCCATTAGATAGGCATATGGATGATAGTATGAGGTAGGGGTGGAGGTTGGATAGACCTTAGGATTAGTGTAAAAGTTCGGCACAACATCGTGGGCCAAAGGGCCTGTACTGAGCTGTGCTGTACTGTTCTATGTTCTATTATAGGAGAAATACCTGTATATTGATTTTCTTTTCTTATCATGCCTATTTGTTTAATTGTAGGTCAGAGGTAGTTCTCCAACTTTGCACTGTGCTTAAAGACATCATTTTCTACTGAAACCACTCAAGAACTTTCTGTAACTAATTATCTCAAAGTAAACGATCTCATGAGAATCTATTTCCCCGAAGCAAACCTGTCAACGCCTACACTGTACCACTGCTTACATCATTTACAAAATTCAGCATTTAGTTTATTCAGGGTATGAACTACATCTGAGCTGATAAATGGCTGGACCATGTAGTAGATGTTGATTCATAACCTCAATTGTTAACAGTAAATGACCACAAAGCAGATTGCTCATAGTGAGACAGTTTCAGAGACATTGGTTTAAATTCCAGTCATAAATTGTGCACTTAGTCCTGGTTTAACTATTTGTTCTTATTTTCACAGTAGACACAATTTTTGGTAAGAAGAACTAATATAAGGTAAATTTGATGAATTTTCACTTTGTGCACATAATTTCACCCACTGGGACAGCTTACAAGAATTTAGCTGCATGTTCCCCTTGTTTTATCATCTATTCAGATAATGAAATGGGCTGGGAATGGATGGGGGAAAGCAGCTCTCAGTGAGGTCTTATCTTTGACCAGTAACCCTTTGAAGCATAGTTTCCCCGCTAGAGAGGATTGATATCACCTCAGCAGGCATAGCTCTATAACTGAAATGCAACTTTGTAAAATGATATTGTTAGTGTTGAATCAGGGAAAGTTCTGTGCTGTGGACATCACATTTGCTTCCACTCACATAAACATACTGTCATTAAGGTGAAGACATATAAAGACATGAAAACTGACAGCCCACATACTGGTGCAATTTGCACTCTCATTGTTACATGACCTCAATATTGAATTGATCTAGTCAAAGATCTTTGGTCTTTGTGTGGAGACTAATACATTACTTAATTTAATTTATTTACTTGTTCACAGGCTGCAGGGAATGCTGGTGGATTGGATTTCCGGTAGATAGTAACTAAAACAAAGAACGGCAGATGCTGGAGATGCGAAACAAAACAGAAATTGCTGGAGAAACTCAGCAGGTCTGGTAACATTTGTGTGATGAGAGCAGAGTTAAATCTTTCAAGTTTGGTGACTGTTGATGCTAGCCTGCTACCCTTATCTCGATGTTTACCTACCCCTTTCATATTGTTATCTCTCTGGTCTCCATCTCCATCTATCCTCTCATCCCTCCCCTTACTCCCAGCCTCCCCCAACTTCAGCATTAATCTAAAATACCACTTTTTCCTTGCTGCTAACAGTTCTGAGGAAGAGTCACTGGATTCGAAATGTTTACTTTCTTTCCACAGATATTGCTAGAACTACTGAGTTTCTAGATGAGAGTAAGATGTTTCCCCTGGGACACATGGAATACCACTTAAAAAATAAGGGGAAATGCCACTTAGGACAAGGAGAAATTATTTTTATTCACAGGATGATGACTGTTTGGAATTCTCTACTTCAGAGGACTGTGGAAGCTAAGTCATTGAGTATAGTTAAAGTAGAGGTTAATAACTTTGATTATAAATACAATAAATGGGGATGGGATGGGTAAAATGCATTGAAGTGCTTGATCAGCCAAGACTATGGTGAATGGCAGGTCAAGCTCAATGGGCTGACTGGCTCACTCACATTGCAATGTTCTTATTAAATGACCAACTTTGTCAACACAAGTACCGAAAACTGAAAACCTTGTTTGAATTTTCTGTAATAAAGATCGCTTTTCTGTGATCTCTCCTTTCATTGGCTGCATGTTAATTTGCACAAGACAAAGAAGTGCTAATTGCTTTTAACTTCTCTTACTTTTACTGTTGACTGATAGTCAACAGAAATTGTTGACTGATAGTTTTATAGTGTTGTAGTAACAGTAGTTGCTTTTGAAAAAGGAAAGTTAAGGATGGGTGTTTTTAAGCAGTTATACACAAACTCATTGTTACTACAGGGTTCATTGATTCTACATTGAGCGTATAGTGGATGAATTGGTATGGTGGTAGCATGGATCAGAATGGAGGGCATGAGGGGCCATTGGGATTGTTGATGGGCATGAATTAATATGGTAGATCTGGCTAAGATTGTTTGAACTTACCTCCCCAAGGTTTTCCAGTCCAGGCTATGGTTCACATCTCCTCAGAAGGGTTGTGAACTGTACACCATGCAGGAGCTTAACCAACTCCACAAAACCTGTGCAGTTGGCCTTGTTGAAAGTGTAGGGTATAGTGTTGGTGATTACATGCCTATTGTTCACCACCAACAAAGGGTTGCAGATATCCTGGAACAGGGCGGCACCGTGGCTCAGCGGTTAGCACTAGGTATCCGGGTTTGATTTCGGCCTCAGGTGACTTTGTGTGGAGTTTGCACATTCTCCCAGTGTGTGCGTGTTTTCTCTGGCTGCTCTGGTTTCTTCCCACAGTCCAAAGATATGCCGTTTAGGTGGATTGGCCATGCTAAATTGCCCACAGTATTTGGTGATGTGTAGGTTAGGTGGATTAACCACGAGAAATGCAGGGTTACAGGGATAAGGTTGAGAAGTGGGTCTGAGTGGGTTGCTTTTTAGAGTGTCAGTGTTGACTTGGTGGGCTGAATGGTCTGTTTCCACACTGTAGGGATTCTATAATTTGGGGCCCCCTCCCATTTTTAAATGGATCCAGAGTCTTTCTGACTCCAGAGTCTGGGGACTGCTTGTAATCCCCATCCTGACCACTTTTGTTGCCACTACAGAGTTGCTGGCCCAGCAGATTGGCTGACAGCTCTGAGGTGGGATTTTCATCCTATTGAGGAGTGGACTTTACCATCTAAAATCTCCCACACACTGGTTCTATTTTAATGCTGTATTTCTTGGACACTGATACCTGACAATTTATAATATTCGGATCCATGAATGTCAGTGGAAGATGCAATTGCTAGTGAAGACTATACATTTAAAGAGAAACAACTGCCATCATGAAAGAAAATTTCATGATTCAGCCCTTCCACCAGGGAGCAAATCTTTGAAATAGCACATTTGCACTAATTATTTCTTCCTAATTTGCTAAAATATACTTCCTGTGAAGGTCATTTTCCAGTGAAAGATCTAAATTATGAGCTAGCCTTTAATATATGTTGATTTTCAACAAGTCACATTAAAAGGTACAATGAAAGTGTAAAATTTTGTCCAATGTTGCTTCATGCAGAAACCGAATCGTAGAATCACAGAAACTCTACAGTGCTGAAACAGGTCACTTGGCTCATTGAGTCTGCGCTGACCCTCCAAACAACATCCCATGCAGACCCACGCCCCCTACGCTATTCCCATAACTCTGCATTTCCCAAAGCTAATCCAATGAACCTATACATTGCTGGATGCTTTGGGCAATTAATCATGGCCAATCCACCTAACCTGCATATCTTTGGACTTCAAAGGAGCTGTTTCAGAACTTACAATTTCTACCAATATTTGGGGTCAACAGCTCAAAAAAAAAAGAAATTTCCAGCTTTTGGTTCACTAGTGCTAGGTCTAGACCAGCAACAACACAGAAACTCAGGTGAGACTCCACCCTATTTTTCCATCATTGCTTTACTTTGCCCTGTACTTTGCCTTGCTGTCCTTTAACATTGTAATAACAACCTTTATCAAACAATTCTCCAAGGTCAGTTAATACATAAAGTGATACATAAATACATAAAGATTAGATGGAGTTAATTGTCTGAGGAAGAGGCTTCAGAAGCTCACTCCACAGTGCCACACAAATAGCCAGAGGACGCACCAACAATGTGACAGCTGACACTTAAAAATAGAATGAGACATAAATCATAATAATGAATGTTGACACAAAATAATGATCAAACAAAAAGAAATACTAGCAAATAAAAAACATGATTTCTAATTTCAATTTGAAATACAACCAGAGCAGCACGAAAGAGTAGTCTGATATTCACAACTTCCTTTCCTTGATAGCAAGATACAGGTGACTGCATCCCAGCATCAACACCAGCCCCAAGAACTCCCAGTCACTTCTGGTCTGATCCTAATTGATTACCTATTTGCCTTTTTCAGCTAGGGGCTGATTTTAATTGCTCATGTGGATCCATCAATCACAACAATAGAGATTGAGGATAACAAGGTGTGGAGCTGGATGAACACAGCAGGCCAAGCAGCATCATAGGAACAGGAAAGCTTGACGTTTCGGGCCGAGACCCTTCATCAGAAATGGGGGAGAGGAAGAGGGTTCTGAAATAAATAGAGAGAGATGGGGAGGCGGATAGAAAATGGATAGAGGAGTGGATAGGTGGAGAGGAGACAGACAAGTCAAAGAGGCGGGGATGGAGCCAGTAAAGGTGAGTGTAGGCGGGGAGGTAGGGAGGA
>JAHRHZ010000030.1:3033539-3208262 GCA_024137785.1 Ginglymostoma cirratum | reverse complement strand
CAGCCTGGGAACCCTGCAGCCCAATGGTATCAATGTGGATTTCACAAGCTTCAAAATCTCCCCTCCCCCAACCGCATCCCAAAACCAGCCCAGCTCGTCCCCGCCTCCCTAACCTGTTCTTCCTCTCACCTATCCCCTCCTCCCACCTCAAGCCACACCCCCATCTCCTATCTACTAACATCATCCCGCCCCCTTGACCTGTCCTTCCTCCCTACCTCTCCACCTACACCGCCTTTACTGGCTCCATCCCCGCCTCTTTGACTTGTCTGCCTCCTCTCCACCTATCCTCTCCTCTATCCATTTTCTATCCGCCTCCCCCTCTCTCCCTATTTATTTCAGAACCCTCTTCCTCTCCCCCATTTCTGATGAAGGGTCTAGGCCCAAAACGTCAAGCTTTCCTGCTCCTATGATGCTGCTTGGCCTGCTGTGTTCATCCAGCTCCACACCTTGTTATCTCGGATTCTCCAGCATCTGCAGTATCTATTATCTCTGATACAATAGAGATTGAGGAATCAGGTCTGTTCTCTTTAAAAAGCAGAAACAATTGATAAATGAGGCAGATGAATTCTGGTTGGAGTCATTGCAAATATCACATGTCTTAACATCAAGTAGCTAGGGAGAAGTTGGCAGAAGCTGTACTGTTATGCAACGTCAGCTAATATAACTGGAAAATGGAACAAAGATCACCTGTCATAGGGAATGGTTGACGGTTAAGCAGTATATGCCTAATATTTCGTCCAACTGTCGCACAATTTTAAACCCTGATAACCATGTAAATTAATAACCCAGTAACCAAAAGCAAATGGTTAAATCATTGTTGTGTGATTTGCACATCACACAAACCTGCCTAAAAGGAACTGCCAGAACTCAGGCATTTTAGCTTATTTTAAAGCATCCTAATTTATACTTCAGAAAGTACCACAGCTTGAAAACTGGAAGCAGAACTGTGTAAATAATTCTCTAACATTCATTCCCAGCAGATGAAAGCTCTCCGCTTCCACTTGGGGTTGCCCATTAAAATAACAGGTAGGAAAATAAGTTAAGATAAAGAGTGACTCTTTGTAAAGTAAACTATCAGCGTTTCTTAACATCCAAGATAAGCATTGAAATATATATTTCAAATAATTAGTCCAAGATTATTCTGCTTGCCTGCGAGCAGATCATATCAGAAGACTGATACAGTCAAGTGAGCGGTGAAAGTTTTTCTGGGTATTGAACCAGCTGAATGCAGCAAATATTGAAAAATTGGTAGGCATTAATGCATGTCAAACAATTTGTCAGATTTCCTTTCCATTAACCTAAATGATGGAAAACACAACAGATTACTTCACAGGTGTGTGCTGTCATCCAGTTTTCTGTGCCATGATGATTTAGTGCCCCTGGATGCCAGCCCAAGAAATGTTTCGCGAATATTTTTCATGTATGGAACATGGAAGTGGAAAATTTACCTAACACATAATTAATTGCAGCCTAGGACTAAACAAACCAATTTGCTCAAGTATATCAACCTGCAAATTGCCATTGTCTGAACTCAATCATTCAACCGTTTCATACTTCATTCTTTGGTGGTTTAAAAACTCAACTTAAAGTTTGATAACCAGCCAAATCTCTTATGCACCACACTGCTTGACTGTGGGCAGGATTTTCCTTTCAGGCTTCAGGACTCCTCAATCAGGCTCATTTCAGAGCTAGAAGTCTGCATTGTGTGTGACAGTTATTTGCAATTATTTACCCCCAGTTGACAAATTATTCAGAGGGAGGACTGACCATCCTGACAGACCCTGAAAGTTGGAAGGCCAACTGTAGGTGTAGTGAAGAGAAAGCACACGGGGTGGCACAGTGGCTTAGTGGTTAGCACTGCTGCCTCACAATGACAGGGACCTGGATTCAATTCCACTTTTGGGCCACTGTCTGTGTGGAGTTTTCACATTCTCCGCGTCTCTGCATGGGTTTCCTCCGGGTGCTCCGGTTTCCTCCCACAGTCCAAAGATGTGCAGGTTAGGTGGATTGGCCATGCTAAATTGCCCATAACATTCAGGGATGTGTAGATTAGGTGGGTTATAGGGGAATGTGTCTGGGTGGGATGCTCTGAGGGTCAGTGTGGACTTGTTGGGCTGAAGGGCCTGTTTCCACACTGTAGGAATTCTATGATGAAATGGAGATACTCTGTCTCACTCTAACTTTCAAAATCTTAAATAAAAAGACCTTTGTGGCCAGGCCATGACAGTGAAAGAGGTCCCCTCTACAAAGTAGCCAGTGGCTGCAGCTGAAGCAGAAAAGGTAAGGCCTAGAAGCCTGTCTGGAGTACAGGCCTTTCTGGTTTGTTACT
Organism: Ginglymostoma cirratum; assembly: GCA_024137785.1. Taxonomy (NCBI): domain Eukaryota; kingdom Metazoa; phylum Chordata; class Chondrichthyes; order Orectolobiformes; family Ginglymostomatidae; genus Ginglymostoma; species Ginglymostoma cirratum. The sequence goes on along the minus strand of JAHRHZ010000030.1, from coordinate 3,205,933 downwards.
AGGGAGCCACTTCTGGCATCTAAACTATCCTCACTATGTTTGGGGATTTGGAAGTCAACTAGAAAATCCCAGTTAGCCTCTGGCTATGGCCAAAGGTGGCCATTAATTATTTCAATTAGCTGCTGCCAAATTCACCTTCTGTCAAATGGCTTAGGGTGGGATGGAACTGATGCACTGACCATCAACACAAAGTTCAGCATGCCCCATATGATGCCTGCCCCCTTTAAGGCCTTAATATTCAACACTGTCACTCTCGGAAATGCTCCACTATTCACACTATGGCCGAGACATTGCAAACAAGAAAGGAGTCCCACCACAGCTAGAAAGAAACAGCCAGCCCTCCAGAGTAGCCAGCTGAATTAGAGAGGCAGCAGATGATTAGCTTCAGGGCCACCAAAAGGGCACTGCTGTGCCAGCACTTGAGGAAGTGGCTGCATGGCTGCCTAGCACACAAACCCAGGTAAGAAGAGTCTGGTCATTAGAGGGGCCTGTCAGGCACACCTTCAAGGGGTATGAAGGTCAGGTAGGGCATGCAGTGTCAAAGTTGTAAGGGCAGCTATTGCTGTCAGGGACATCTCCGCGAAATGAAGAGCGCTCAGAAAAGATTCACCATCCCACAGACAACTGGGTGACCAAGCAGGTTTTACTGTACACTATCCACACAGTACAGAAGGCATCCCATCTCTGCCTCTCTTCTCCCCACCACCGCTGATAAACACCAAAGGAGGTTATTAGGCCCTTAGTTTGAGCCACCTTCCGACCTTCCCACCCATGACACAACACTATCAATTGAATTGGGATACGGTATGGAGGTACAGTAGGGTTGAGGCACAGACAAGTATAGAAGAACAACCAAGTCAGTCAAGAATGCAGTAGGAATATAGATAATTTAAGGCAAAGGGGATAAAAGCAAGGTTGGATGGTATTTATTTTAAAGCACAGAATCTTGCAAGTAGTGCAGAGGAGTTGAGAGTGTTAATTAATGCACGTGGATGTGATATCAATGCTACCAAAGAAACATGGTTGAAGGAGGGACAGGTCAGGAAGCTCAATAATCTGGGCGTAGAATATTCAGGTGAGCCAGGGAGTCAAAAATCAAAAGTGGTGTCCCAATATTGATCAAAGTCAATTACTGCTGTAAAGAGGATGATATTTTAGAAGGTTCCTCAAATGACGCCAACTGGATAATACTTAAAATAAAAAAAGGGGGCAATCACTTTGCTACAGGTGTACTATAGACTCCAAGCAGTCAGGAAGAGATAGAAAAGTATGTAGAAAAATCTCAGAACAGTAAAAATATTAGGATAATAATAGTAGGGATAGCAAATTCCTTGATATTATCTGGGATAGAGAAAGTACGAACGTCTTAGATGTGGTGAAGTTTGTAAAATGTGTCCGGGGAAGGTTTTTAAGACAACACATGGAAAGTCCTACAAGAGAAGGGGCAGTGCTGTACCTAGTTTTATGGAATGAAGCCAGACAAGTGGTAGAAGTGGTAATGGGGGTGTATTTCAGTGGTAGTGACCATGATTCAGTAAGATTTAAGGTAATCATGAATTAGGACAAAGATGGACTGGAAAGAAAAGGTTTGAATTGGAGAAGGGCAATTTTGATATGATAAGACAGGGTCTGACAAAACTGAAGTGGGAGCAGCTACTTTCAAGAAAATCCACATCAGAAAATTGGGAAACATTCAAAATGGCAATAGTGAAAGTGCCATAAAATCCAAAGATGTGCATGTTGGGTAGATTGGCCATTCTAAGTTGCCCCATAGTGTCCAAGGATGTGTAGGTTAAATGGGATATGCAGGGTTACAGGGATTCGGTGGGATGCTCTTTGGAGAGTCAGTGTGGACTTGATGAGCCAAGTGGCTGCTTCCACACTGTAGGGATTCTATAATAAAGATGAAGAGTGGGACTGGAGGAATGGTTTAAGTTATAAAGGAGAAGCTGGATAGGCTAGGACTTTGTTCACTGGAGCGTAGGAGGTTGAGAGGTGACCTTTTAAAAGTTTATAAAAGTCATGATGGGTATAGGGAAAGGTGAATGGCAGGTGTTTTTTTCCCCCTAGAATGGGGGAATTTCAAGACTGGGGGGGCATATTATTAACATGAGAGAGGAAAGATTTAACAAAAGACATGAGCATCTTTTTTTTAAAAACGCAAAAGAGTGGTTCATGTGTGGAATGAACCTTCAGAGGAAGTGGTGGATCTGGGTACAGTTACAACATTTAAGAAACATTCAGGTAAGCACAAGAGTAAGAAATGTTTAGGGGGATATGTGCCATATGCAGGCAGGTGGGACTAATTTACTGTCAAATTATGGTTGGCATGAACTGGTTGGACTGAAGGGTCTATTTCTGTTCCATATGACTATAACAAGTCCAAAAAATCCTGGATGTCATGGGATGTACAAGAATGAGTAAGGAATAAAAAGGAAAATTATGGTAGCTTATGATACCAAAGGCACGAAGGATAATTTTAGAGGTGTATAGAAATGCAGGGCGTTGCTTAAAAAAAAAATTAGAAAGTGAGACGGGACATGAGGAAACACTGATGTGGAAAATCCAAAAGGCATTTTATGAATATATTAGGGGCAAGAAAATAATCAGGGAAGAAGGAAGGCCCAGTAGAGGGCAAAGTGGCAAAGTGGCAAAGTGGCAATCTGTGTGTGGAGCCAGAAGACACAGCTCAGATTTTAAATGAGTATATTACATCTATGTTCACTATAGAGAAGGATGGTGGTATAGAAAACAATGAGGGGGACTGTGAATAAATTACCATTGAGGCAGAAGGTATTAGCAGTTTTAATAGGCTTGGAACTGGATACATCCCAATACCAGATGAGATGTATCCCAGGCTTCTGTGGGAAGTAAGGGAGGAGATTGCAGGAGTTCTGATATTAATTTTCAAATTCTCTCTGCCCATGGGAAGGGTATCAGAGGACTGGAGGATAGCTAGAGTGGCATTATTATTCAAAAATAATGTTGGGGAGAAACGTGTAAACTTTGGGCCAGTGAATCCAATGTCAGTGATAGGAATGCAATAGGAAAAAAATCTGAGGTGCAAAATTGATCTCCACTCAGAGAAGTAAGGATTAAATCAAAGATAATCAGCGTGCTTTGCCAGGGAGATCTCATCTAACAAATTTTAATAAACTTTTTAAGCAGTGGATGAGATGTGTAAGTGAGAGTGGTGCAGTTGATATAGTCTACATGGACTTCTGTAAAGCTTTTGACAAGGTCTCCCATAGTCGACTGGTTAAGAAGCTAAGAGCCGGTGAGATAGGACAACTTGGCAAATTGGATCTAGAATTGGTTTAACAAGGGATAATACAAATCTTCTGCAGGGAGTGGAGGGTGAATAGTTGAAGGATTTTTGTGTGATTGGAAGCCTGTGTCCACTGGTATACCACAAGGTTCAGTGCTGGATCTCTTGCTGTTTGTTCCATTCATTAATATTCTTAACATGAATGGAGAATGTATGATCAGCAACTTAGCAAATTACTTGAACATAGTGAGGAGGAAAACCTTAGAATTCAGGATCATATGGCTGGGCTGGCCGAAGGGACTGAACAGTGGCAAACGGATCTTATTCCTGTAAAGGGTGAGGTGATGTAGTTCAGGAGGACTAGCAGGGCAAGGAAGTACACATTGAATAGCAGGACCTCAGGCAGTACAGAGAATCAGAGGGACCTTACTGTGTATGCCCCTAGATCCTTGAAGGCAGAGCAGAGGTAGAAAAAGGTGGTTAAGTAGACATAGGATTCTTGCCTTTATTAGTCAAGGCTTTGAATACAAGAGCAAGGAGGTAATGATGGATCTGCATTTAACATTAGTTGGGCCACAGCTGCAGTGATATATGCACTATTGAAAGGCTGTGATTGCTCTGTAAACACAACTGGTCACAGATTTCCAGTCAGAAAAACACCCTTCCACCACTACTTTCCGTCTTCTATGTCTAAGTCAGTTCTGTATCCATCTTACAAGCTCACTGTGGATCCCATGTAACTTCACCTTCTGTATCTGCCTGCAATGAGGGACCTTGTCAATGTAGACAACATCCACCACTCTGCCCTCAACCATCTTTCTCATTTCTTCAAAAAACACAATCACGTTTGTTAGGCATGACCTTCTCCGCACAAAGCTATGCTCCCTATTGCTGATAAGCCCACAGTTTTTCCAAATGTGAGCAAATTCTGCCCCTTAGAATCTTTTCCAATAATTTCCCTACCACTGACATAAGACTCACTAGTCGGTAATTTCCAGATTATCCCTGCAGCCCTTCTTAAACAAAGAAAAAAAAATGGCTATTTTCCCATCCTCTGGGATCCTTCCTGTGATTAAAGATAATACAAAGATTTCATACAGGGCTGCAGCAATTTCCTCCCTCACCTGTCTCACCATTCTGGGATAGATCACATCAGTTCTGGGGACTTGTCCTTCTTAATTCGATTCAAAACACCCAACATCTCTTTTTTAATGTCGATATGCCTGAGAATATCAACATGCCCCCTCTAGACTCACCATCCACTATGTTTTTCTCTGAGTGGCATGGTGGCTCAGTGGTTAGCCCTGCAGCCTCACAGCACCAGGGACCTGGGTTCAATTCCAGCCCCAGGTGACTGTGCGGAGTTTGCACATTCTCCCCGTGTTTGCTCCGGTTTCCTCCCACAGTCCAAAGATGTGCAGGCTAGGTGGATTGGCCATGCTAAATTGCCCATAGTGTTCAGGGGTGTGAGAGTTATAGAGGGATGGGTCTGGGTGGGATGGTCCAAGGGTCAGTGTGGACTTGTTGGGCCAAAGGGCCTGTTTCCACACTGTAGGCATTCTAATTCTAATTCATGAATACCAAAGCCATAGCACACAAAGATATAGGCCAACTGCTACAAAATGGAACTACAATAGATGAATGGTTGACCAGCAAGTACATGATGGGCCAAAGGCCCTCTTTCCATGCTATTAAGACTCAATGACACTGCTCACTTACAAGTAGCCAATGATTAAAACAAATACCAATAGATTGATATGTTCAAATTTATACACTGTAAGGTTGGAATATAAACAAGACGGAGATTTTCTGCAGCTCTAAGAACGTATTTTTTTTTTAAATTCTGAAAATTGCACCTTGGAAAGTTAATGTTAGAAGAAATGTCTTTCTATTACCACGGCTCTAAATGTTAAATTATGAGAGATTACATAAACAAGCTTTTTACTCCCTGGACTATACACAGTTAAGGGTGATTTAATTGAGGATTATAGGATACTAAATGCAATTGGTAGCTGAGAAGTGGACTAACATTTTCCAGTCATGGGGGTGCTTAGGGATGTCATTTTGTCTACAAGAGGATTTTTTTTTCCCGATGCAGAAGATTTGTATTATCCCCTGTTACATAAGAAACTGGCCATGGTTATTGTAGAATTAAAACATCCAGAGGTTTGTTACAACTAACAATTTTATATCAACATTACATTCATCAGACACACAATTGTCTGAACTAAAATTCAGCTGTTGATTTACAACAGAAGGCCTTGATTCCAGAACAGCATCATATTTCAAGACATTTAGCTAAGATGGAATGAGAGTCTTTTATACCCTCAGGTCACAACCTATGGATAGTGATGTTATGAACATGGCTCTTAAATGTGTACTGACATAATGATCACAAGTCACAACACAACTTGGGGTGGCACGGTGGCACAGTGATTAGCACTGCTGCCTCACAGCACCAGGGACCTGGATTCAGTTCCACCATTGGGCGACTGTCTGTGTGGAGTTTCCACATTCTCCCTGTGTCTGCGTGGGTTTCCTTCGGGTGCTCCAGTTTCCTCCCACAGTCCAAAGATGTGCATGCTAGGTGGATTGGCCATGCTAAATTGCCCGTAGTGTTCAGGGATGTGTAGATTAGGTGGGTTATAGGGGGATGGGTTTGGGTGGGTGCTCGGAGGGTCGGTGTGGACTTGTTGGGCCAAAGGGCCTGTTTCCACACTAGGGATTCTATAAAGAAAAAGTAAAAAAGACTTGTAGGAAGAGGTTACTAGCCTTAAAATCATGGCCAGGTCATTCAAGAGTGAAGTTGCAGGTGGAATTCTGTGGTTCCAGAGGTGGAAAGGCAGAATGCAGGAAGTTTAATAGTTGGGGTGGTGGCATCTCTGATCCTTGCTGCCTTCCCTTCTCCTCTAGAATTAAGTTCTGGCAGGAAGACCCATAGTTGACCCTCCTATCCTATCACCAGTTGAAGCCTTTAGTTGGCCTTTTGTCACTGCTACTTGGATTAACCCAGCTAATAATGGGCTAAGATCTAGCAATCATGAAAACTCTCAGAGTGTAGCTGCTAGTTAGAGGCTGGAGTGCCCCCAGATCAATGATTTGCATTGGTTGATCAGGAACATCTATATCAGGCTTCATTTCATACGACCATAAAATATAGGAGCAGAATTAGGCATTTGGCCTATCGAGTCTGCTCTGCCATTCGACCATGGCTGATATGTTTCTCAACATCCCTCCCCCTTCTCCCCATAACCCTTGATCTCCTTACTAATTAAGAACCTATCTATCTCTGTCTTAAATACGCTCAATGATTTGACCTCCACTGCCCTTTATAACAATGAGTTCCACAGGGTAGCCGTGCCCTGGCCAAAGAAGTTCGTCCTTATTTCAGTTCTAAAAGGTGATCTCTTTGCCCAAAGCTGTGGTCCCAGGTCCTAGTCTGTCCTAGGCATGGAGTACAGACCTAGGGTCCTCAACTGCTCCTGATAGGACAAGCCCTTCATCCTCAAAATCATTCTTGTAACCTCCTCTGGGCCCCTTCCAATGCAAGCATATTTTTCCTTAGGTACAGGGCCCAAAAATGCTCAATATTCCAAATGTTGTCTGATTAGAGCCTCAAAAAGCCTCAGCAGTACATCTCTGCTCTTGTAATCTAGCCCTCTTGAAAGGAATGCCAACTTTGCATTTGCCTTTCTGACCACCAACTGAACCTACGTGTTAACCTTAAGAGAATCCTGAACTAGGACACCCAATGCCCTTTGCTCTTCAGATATCCATAACAGTACCTTCCCCTACCACCACTGGCTCTTATCTTATTTAGCAGCCTCCTGTGTGACACCTTATCAAAAGCCTTCAGGAAATCCAAATAGATCACGTCCACATGTTCTCGTTTGTCTAACTTGCTCATTAGCTCCTCAAAGATTTCTAACTGGTTTGTCAGGCATGACATCCCCTTAATTAAGCCATATTTTACCATGTACTTCCAATTACTCTGCAATCTTATCCTTCATATAGTGGTCTCTAAAATCTGACCAACAACTGAGGTCAGGCTAACTGGTCTATAGCTTCCTGTCTTCTGCCTCCCTCCTTCTTAACTAGGGGTATTACATTAGCAACTTTCCAGTCCTTTGAGACCCTCCCTGACTCCAGTGATTCCTGAAAGATCACCATCAATGCCTCTACAACGTCCTTAGCTATCTACTTCAGAACTCTGGGGTGTAGTCCATCTGGTCTGGTTGATTTATTCACCTTCAGACTTTTCAGCTTCCCCAGCACCTTCCCCTTAGTGAAGGCACTACAATCATCTGTGCTCCCTCACTCTTGAAGTTCTGGTATGTTGCTGGTATCTTTCACTGTGAAAACTGATGAAAAGTACCTATTCGGTTCCTCCACCATTTCTTCGATTCCTGTTACTACTTCTCCAACCACATTTTCCAGTGGGCCAATGTCCACTCTTGCCTCTCTCTCACTTCTTATATATCTAGTTGTCACAGAAACGCTATACTTCATGAGTTTTGGTTTATCATAACTGATTTACATATGAAGTCAGGCGTAGGCCATTCAGCCTCTTAAGCCTGCTCCACTATTCAATAAAGTAATTGTTGATCTGACTGTCACCTGAAAACCACATTTCTACCTCCCCCAATAACCTTATAATCTCTTACTTAAAGACTACATTTATTTTCAATATTTGGCTGCTTTTCTACTAAGTTATACATGCTCTGATTTTTTAAAAAAAGTCCAAAACTGCGAATTAAAACAATCACAAAATATTTCTATCCCTTTTGAAAATCTTTTGCAATCTTTTTATGCAGCGTGGTCATGCAATCTGAATGAGTGTTAACAGTTGTGAAAGAAACACTTTAAAATGGATGATAAATATGTGCAGAATGATCAACACAAGAGCTATTTGCAGGAGTTAAGTTCTATTTCCTATATCTTTCAACAGGTGGAACCTCACTTTAAAACTTCATCCTGTGCTTTCCCATTGCACTGCATTGAAATGTCAGACTAGGTATCTGTCATGGTCTGAAGGTTTTGGAAAGGGTGCAGAGGAGATCTACTAGGATGACAAAGAATTTCAGCTAAATGGATAGATTAGCAGAGTTGGGATTGATCTCATTAGAACAAAGAAGGCTATGGGAATATTAAAGGAGCTATTAGCTATGAAATTAGTAAATTATGAGAACTGTTTTCACAGGCACGAGTATCAGTAACAATGACCATGACAACAAAGATTTAAAACAATTGGTAAAAAAGAGCCAGAGGAAAGACGATGGGTTTTTTTTAAAACTAGTACGAGTAGTTGAGATCTGGAATGCACAGCCTGAAAGGCTGGTGGAAACAAATTGTCCAGAAACTTCCAAAAGAGAACTGCATATATACTTAAAAAGATAGATAAGCACTGTAGGAAAAAAAAACAAGGCAGTGGAACAAATTAGATTCACTCTTTCAAAGAGCTGCTACAGACAGAATGGCAAATAGCTTCCTGTATTTAAGATTCTGTAATACTAAGTATTGTTATGAGGTTTGGATCTCAAGAACTAGTACAAACAACAACCAAGCAAAAACATGATCACAGCATTTGTTTGTATGGCATCTTTTAAATGATTTCAAGGCATTTCGAGGGCATCTTATCAGACAGATTTGACACCAAAAGCTGATAAAGGTTGGGTGTCCATTATTTGTACGTCCAAAAATGGAAAAGACTTAAAAACTGAAAGTCTCTTCAGGAATGTGCTAGAAAGAACATGTGGATACACCGAATTTGAACTCTTTGGAGAAAAGAAAACTTTGCCCGGGTTTGGATAAAACCTTTTGGACCTAAAAGCCAGTTTTCCTTCTAAATGGCTGAGCTCAGCATGTTCACGCTCTATGGAAAAAAAACTTTTAGGCCCATTTGCATTAAGCGAAGTTTTTTCCCCCCAAAAGGGCCCCAATGGACTACAGAGGGCCCAAAAACTGAAAATATTGTTGAAAGAAGTAGGTTTTAAGCAGCACCTTAAAAGGATAAATCAAATTATAGAGATGGAGAAGTTTGGGGAGGAAATTCCAGATCTTAGCACCTTGGCAGCTGAAGTAATGGTCAGTGAAGACAACATTAAAATTAGGAAGGCTCTCGAGGTCAGGATTTGAGGACTATTGTCTTGGAATGTTATGTAGTTGAAGGAATTTATAGCGATGAGGAGGAACAAAGCCTTGGAGAGATGAGAAAACAAACTGAAAATTTTAAAATCAAGGCATTGCTTATTAACCAGGACCCTGTAAAAGTTAAGGAGAGAGGTGATGAACAGATGAGCCTTAGTGCAAATTAGGGCATGAGACAGTACACTTTTGTACCTCAAAATTTAGAAATGGAATATGAGAAACAAGTCTGGAGTGTGTTTTAGGAAAGTCAAGTCTAGAGGTAATAATGACATGGATGAGGATTCCGAGCCTATAACCCTTGACAAATTCTACACTGTTCTCATTCTGGCATTTTGCCTGTCCTCAAATTCCTTTATTCACCACTTTTGACTCCGTCTTTAGTTGTCTAGATCCTTTGCTCATGATGTAATTCTTTCCCGAAGCTCTCCATCTCCTTCCTCTTTTAACTTTGAATCTATAACCTAATTTTTTGATCAAGCTTTGGTCAATTGTCCTAATATCTCCTTCTGAGAGACTGTCAAATTTTGCTAAACACTGAGACATTTTGATATATTAAGAGTACTACATAAATGAAAGTCATTGTTACAATCAAACAATTTAAACATGCATTAATTCCTAAAAGTGTAGTGGGATAATCAGCACAAACTGTCACCAGGAGCTAGAATCCCTACATAGCAAAGAGGCCATTTGGTCCATCAAGTCTGCATTCACCCTCCGAAGAGCATCCCACCTAAATCCAAACCCAGCTCCCCACCTCTAATCGCATAAACCCACATTTACCATGACTAAATCACATGGTCTACACATCCCTGCACACTACGGACAATTTAGCATGGTCAATCCACCTAAACTGAACATAGAATTCATAGAATCCCTATGGTGTGCAAACAGGCCCTTCTGCCCAAAAAGTTCACACTGACCCTCAGAACATCCCACCCAGGCCAACCCCTATAACCCACCTAATCTACATATCCCTCAACACTACAGGGAATTTTCCATGACCAATCCACGCGGCCTGCACATCTTTGGACTGTGGGAGGAAACTGGAGCACCCCACACAAGGGTGGTCCCTGGCGCTGAGAGGCAGCAGTGCTAACCATTGAGCCACTGTGTCACCCAAACCTTCAGTTCAAGGCATCTGGGCCAACAAGACATCCCAATCTGACCCAGGCCCGTATGTCTCTAAACTCTTCCTATTTATGTACCCTTCCAGGTGTCTTTTAAATGTTGTAATTGTACCCACCTTCAGTATTTCCTCTGGCAGCTCATCTATATGTGCACCACCCAGAGTCAAAATGTTACTCCTCAGGCCCTTTAAATTTTTCTCCGCTCACCTTAAACCTATGCCTTCTAGTTTACCACTCCTTCACTTTAGGAAAAAGGCTTTGGCTATTCACGCAATCTATGCCCTTCATGAATTTTAGAAGCCTCTACAAAGGTCACCCCTCAGCCTGTGACACTCCAGGGGTAAAAACCCCAGCCTATTCAGCCTCTCTCCATAACTCAAACCTTCCAGTCCCAGTAACATCCTTGTAAATCTTTTCTACACCCTCTCAAGTTTAACATCATCTTTCCTTACATTAGGGAGACCAGAATTGCATACAATATTCCAAAAATGCATGATCTTTGGACAGTGGGATGAAAGCAGAGCACTGGATGGAAACTCACGCAGGCACAGGGAGAACATATAAACTCCGCACTGTGACCTATGGCTGGAATTGAATCTGGGTCCCTGGACCTGTGAGGCAGCAGTATTAACCACTGAATCATCAGTCCACCTTAAAATTGAGAAGGAATTCTCATTTGCAAGACTGCCACCCCTAATGCAGCACCTTCAGAGATGTAATTTAAAATGAGCAAATGGTTTTCCTGCCCAATCAGAATCAATAAAGCTCCCCCAGGTGTAAAGAGAAATAAAACATAGGCCTTATAAGGCTAGATGTTTATTTCTGTCTGTTTCATATTTTATCCTCTGGAAAGCTAACTTCAATTGAACTATCTTGCATGACGTCAGTAAAACAGTTAAAAAGGGACACCTACATTGACTTTTGCAATATAAAATTTTACATGAACTTAGAGAGTGACAAGGGACTAAGAGAAAGCTCTTGAAACATGTGGCAGTTCCCAAAAAAGTTAAGGTTAATGATGTAGATTGGATTTGAAACATACCAAATATACGATTTTATGTTTGAAAGGCAAGCTTGGATTTCTATAAAATGCTTTCAAATTTCTATGAAAAGTCTCACAGAGCTTCATTTGTAATTAAAAGATAACAAGGTTTAGAGCTGGATGAACACAGCAGGCCAAGCAGCGTCAGAGGAGCAGGAAGGCTGATGTTTCGGATCTAGATCCTTCTTTAGAAAAATGTCCTTCTTCATTTGTAATTAGTCGCTTTGAAGCGAAGAGCAGTGAAGATGGGAGGCGATCCTGTAGAAGGCTATGCTATGAAAGGCATTCAGCAGCCTGAAAAAAAAATCTGACACGAGGGTGCTATTCAATATTTAGTTTAATTAAGCAGAAAACATAAACAAGTCACGTTGCACATTGAATGCAGCCACAGGCCAATACCCTAGATCTCAAAGCTTCACAAATATGGAGCTGCCACAGAACATACATGCTAACGAGTACTTGAAAATGAAATGATCATTTTATGATTAGTAAATAGCAAAGCTAAATACCTAGGTATATGAAGCATCTTACAAACACTGGAATAACAGAACGAGAATGGTGTTGCTGCTTTACTGCCAGTGCAGAATGATATAGACTACATCTCTAAGGTTTGTTATTGATGTGATTTCTACATCAAGCTGTGTATTTCACTTGATGCATTGATGTTTGTTTTATCTCCCTTAATGAAAGCAACTAGGAGTGGATATCATGATATTGAAGAATTGAACGGATATTTATTGGAGCCATTACACAGAAACATTACATTCTCAGAGGTGCAAGTGTCTGGGTTTGCATTAATTTAGTAGGTTACAGAGGAACATGCTTTCAGTAGTACGTCATGCTTCAAGAGGTTCCAGGGAAGATAGAGTAGGAGACCTTCATACCATTGGGTCACATGGTATGATGCATTGATAACATGAACAAATGTCTTAAAAAGCATACATATGTAATGACATACAGATAAGGAGATGTTTCACAGAAGTTCAGATTCCATTTTGGAACATAGCCAAATAAATGTGAATGGATTAGAATGATTGCATACAGCCTGGCTCAAGGTGAACTACCACATGTCTTTTTCAAAAATGAATTGAATTCAAAAGAGACAGCTAGTCATATACTGTCCGCAGTGACTGGAAAGGTGTCCAGAAAGTTTAAAACCAAAAAGGACTCTTCCAGGGAAGCCACCACCAGTGGAATATCGGCCAGTAGGAGCCAGCTCAAGGCATCCACATTAGCCACTTGGCTTCTTGAACAGTGTTCAAACTTGTACATGCTGAGAATAAGCGTCCAACACTGAATTCTATTGGAAGCTGCAGGCAGCACCACCTTGTCTTCCTTCAGTGGCCCGAGCAGGAATTTGTGATCTGTTACAGTGACCAATTCCCGTTCATAAAGGTACTCGTGGAACTTCTCCCCACTAAAGATGACCGCCAAACCTTCATTCCCTACCTAGGCATAATTGCATTCAGCATCAGCCAAAGTCTGGGAAGCATATACTATCTGTGGTTCCTCTCAGTTGGGCCACTGGTGAGCAAACACTACCCCAATACCATACAAGAAGGCATCACATGTCAGTACAACTTCTCGCTTCAGATCCTTTGAAAGGGAAAGTGAGAATAATCAACAAGTGAAACCCAGTTTTGTCGACTCTGTACCCCAAGTATGTCACTTGGGATGCCGACACGCACACGCACTTTTCCTGTCAAAGGTGTACGCCCACCTTGGAGAAATGTTTAAGCACTATGTCCAAGTTCTCCAAGTGCTCTTTGTTGGTCTTCCGTGTTCTTAGTATGACATCCAGCTAAATGGCTACCTGGAGTAGCTCTTGTAAAATGTTCTCTATGGTTCGCTGGAAAAGGGCGCAGGCTAACGATACCCCAAATGGCAGGCTTGTATATGGATATAAACTCTCATGCATATTAATTGTGGTGCACTTCTGGCACACCTCATCCAGTCGCAATTGAAGATAGGCTTGTCTCATGTCCAGGTTCATAAAGGACAGCACCGCACCACCCCCAGCCCCCACCCACCACCACTGCCAACTTTACGTATGAGTACTCCATGCGAGGGATTGCATATTTACCCAGCTGCACGAAGCAGTTTAATGTTTGCTTGAAGTCCGCCCAAAGGAAAACCGAGCCTTCAGGCAACAAGCGGTAAAACTTGTGCTGCACGTTCTGCAAACGGCACTGGTTTGATGATTCCATTGCTCTCCAGCCTCCTGATTCTGTCTCTAATTTTGACCACAAGTCAAATGGCATTGGGCAGGTCTTGCAAAATCTCAGAATTGCATCCTGGTCAACATATAAAGTGGCCCCCTCGATAATCCCAAGCCCTTCTTGAAAAACTCCTGGACATTTCACAAGGACTTCATTAAGACAGCTATTTTCCAATTGAAAAATATTCAACCCATCAAGGTGAATCTTTCTCAACCAATTCTACCCCAATAGTCTTCGGCCCAAGCCTTTTACTACTATCAGTGGCAACTGCACCAATTGCTTCTCATAGGAACCGAAGTTGTACTCTTAACACACACCAGGGAACTGTTGCAAATTATCAGTCTGGCTGAGGTCTTGTGCAAGCTTGAAGGTTGGAGTCCCATGCAAATCTTGTTAAAGACAGATTCTGCAGCCACACATACAGCTGTGCCAGTATCGACCCCTGTGGGAACTGGGTGACTATTTAACCAAACATTAATTTTAATTGGCTCTGATTTGGGCACCACTAAGCAGTTTAATTCTTCCAACCCACATGTAGGAGAATTTTCCAGGGTGTGCACTCTCCTGGATGCCAGTCGACAAGTTTTCTTACTGAAATCAGGTCTTGTAGGGCTACTTTGTTGTCTCGAGTCCATACACTGGCAGCAATTACAGTGGCTTGCCGGCCCAGATCCAGAAGAACCTTTAGCCACTTAACCAAGGCTCGGAGTTGTTGTGGGGTTCTTCTATGGGTTGGCATAGAGTCCTTCTGCTCAGGTCATGCCCTGTGTCAGGCTCTGTGATTGCCTATACTCAAGTGATGTTCTCCAATCTCAGTTGCGCAGGCAAGAGTGTCCACTTCAATTGTGATTCCTTGTAGTTCCGATGTTCCACTTGCCACAATTTGTAATGACAAGGCCAGCTGCAGTGCTTGTTTCAAGTCCAGTTGGGCTTCAACTAGTAGGCACTTTTGCTTGATTACATCATTAATCCCATATACCAAACAGCGTCAGCATCTCATTCAGGGTTAACCCAAAAATCACACACTTCTACCAGTCGTCATAACTTCGTCAAAAATCCTGATACGAATTACCCCGGTTTGCTAACAGCTGAATAAAACCGATAGCATCTCAGGATTAGAGGAGGTTTCGGTTCACAACATTCCTTACCCAACTCTGTCAACTCTTGAAAGGTTTTAGTGTCTAGTGCTTCTGGGAAAGTTAAGACCCATATGCTGCTGGTCCACAAGCAGTTGGAAAGATTACTTATTACTTTTCATCTGGCCCATTGTCATTTGCCCAAAGGGAAAAGAAAAATTACATTCTTTCGACATGCTTGGCCCAGTCTACAATAGCAGGATCAAATGAATCAAGCTTCCCAAATAGAGGCATGATGCCAGAAGAGCTTACCCAAACTCGAAAGTGACTGTTGCAGGTGATTATTCTTCAGGAACATTTGTTTTCTCCTGTCACCACCAAAATAACTGCATTGAGGCTGACGTCCCATCACCAAGTCACTCTTTATTTACTAGTGTACAGTACAGTGGCTGTGGTCACCCAGCTCAGAGACAGTCCACAACAGAGGAGATTCTAATCCCCTGGTTATACTTGCTTTCCTTCTTTTTTCCTTCCCTTTTAAAAAAAAAGCAGCTCCCCACTGAGAAATAAAATCCAGCAGCAATACTGGCTGCAACCTAGCCAGCCTGGAAATCAGTTCTCAAAAAATAAAAATGAATCAACAGTACATTGGCTACAGCCAACCAGCTTGGGAGTCAGTCCTCAACGGAGGAGATTCTAATCTCCTGGTTAAATGGTCAGCCAAGGCTTTCCTGTTTGGCCCGGGTTAACAAGCCCAATCAAGAACCTCATAGTTAACAAGGTCCACCAGGTTCCAATTTCATAGCCCCTTCTCACCTTAACTGCAGGTTCCTGAGTATTATACATTGCAACTCAAGGAAAAAGA
Organism: Ginglymostoma cirratum; assembly: GCA_024137785.1. Classification (NCBI taxonomy): domain Eukaryota; kingdom Metazoa; phylum Chordata; class Chondrichthyes; order Orectolobiformes; family Ginglymostomatidae; genus Ginglymostoma; species Ginglymostoma cirratum. Next base: position 3,190,189 of record JAHRHZ010000030.1, on the reverse strand, counting down.
TTCTGACCATCAACCCTATCTATGCATCTCATAATTTTATAGACTTCTATCAAGTCTCCCCTCCTCTCAGCCTCCGCCGCTCCAGAAAATGATCCAAGTTTTTTTCTATCCTGTCCCTATAGCTCATACCCTACAATATAGGCAGCATCTTAGTAAACTTCTTCTGTATCCTCTCCAAAGCCTCAACATCCTTCCTGCAATGTGGGGACAAGAATTGAATGTAATATTACATGTGTGGCCTAACCAAAGTCTTATAAAGCTTTTATTTCATTTATTCATTCACAGAATGAGGGTGTTGCTGGCCAGGCAGCATTTATTGTCCATTTCTAATTGCCCAGAGGGGAGTTGAGAGTCAATCACATTGCTGTGGATCTGGAGTCACATATAGGCCAGATCAGGTAAGGATGGCAGTTTCCTTCTCTAAAAGGACATTAGTGAGCCAGGTGGGTTTTTCCTGACAATTGATCCCTGGTCATCATTAGATTCTTAATTCCAGATATCTATTGAATTCAAATTCCACAATTTGCCATGGTGGGATTTGAACCTGGGTTCACAGAACACTATCTGGGTCTCTGGATTAACAGTCCTGTGATACTACCACCAGGCCATCACCTCCCCCATGCAACATGACATCCTGACTCTTGCACTCAGTTCCCCAACCAATAAAGGCAAGCATGCTAAACACCTTCTTTACCACCCTATCTACTTGCCTGGCTACTTTCAGGGAGTTTTAGACTGAACCCCAAGTTCTCCCTGTGCATCAATGCTGTTCAAGTTCCTGCCATTAACTGTATACTTTTCCTTAACATTTGATCTCCCAAAGTCTAGCACCTCACACTTACCAATGTTAAACTCCATCTGCCATTTCATAGAATTTCTCTGTCCATATCTGCAACTGATCTATAATCCAGCTGTATCCTTTGACAACCTTCTGCACTATCCACAACTCCACCGATCTTTGTATCAAATGCAAACTTACTAACCCACCCATCTGTATTTTCATCCAAGTCATTTAAAACATATCATAAATAGCAGATGTCCCAGTATGGAGCCCTGCAGAACACAAGTAGTCACAGACCTCCAACTTGAAAAATGCCCTTCCAACATTACCATCTATCTATTATGGGCAAGTCAATTCTGAATCTACACGGTCACATTACCGATAATCCCATGCATCTTAATCTTCTGGATGCACCTATCAAGAGGGACCTTGTCAAAAGCCTTACTAAAATCCATGTAGACAACATCCACTGTTCTACCCTCATCATTCACCAATTTTTCATCCTCGAAAAATTCAATTAAGTTAGTAAGACATGACCTGCTCTGCACAAAGCCATGCTGACTGTCCCTATTTAGGCCATGCTTTTTCAAATGAACGTAAATTCTGTCTCTAAGAATTCTCTCCAATAGCTTCCCAACTGCTAAAGTGAGACTCATCAGTCTACAATTTCCTGGATTATCCATATTTCCCTTCTTGAACAGAGGAATAACATTAGCTACTCGCCAGCCCTCCAGAACCTCTCCTATGGCTAGAGAGGATACAAAGATCTTGGTCAAGACCCCAACAATCTCCTGTCTTGCCTGTCTCAATAACCAGGGTTAGATACCATCAGGCCCTGGGGTCTTATCCACCTTAATGCTTCAGGAAACCTAACACCACTTCTTTCTTGATCTCAAAATGCCCTAGCCTATTAGCATGATCCACACAAATCTCACTATCATCTATATTCTTCTCCTGGGTAAGTATTTAATTAGGATCTCACCCACAGCCTTTGCCTCCAAGCACAAGTTCCCTCCTTTATCCTTGAGTGGTCCTACCTTCTTCCTATTTATCGTCTTGTTTTTAATGTATGTATAGAATGCCTTGGGGGATTCTCTTCAATGCTACTTCCAAGGTCATTTCATGGCTCCTTCTTGTTCTTCTAATTCCCTGCTTTCTTTACGTTCCTCATGTGCCCTGCCTGATTTTAACTTCCTAAACCTTACATCTGCTTCTTTTTCCTTTTTAACTAAAACTCACCTCTTAACTCCTAAAGTCTGTCAACCATCTACAAGGCACAATTCAGGAGTGTGATGGAATACTCCCCAGTTGCCTTGATGACTACAGCTCCAACAACACTCAATAGCATCCAGGACAAAACAGAAACAAAATCAGAAATTACTGAAAGAACTCAGCAGGTTTGACAGCATCAGTAGAGAGAAAGCAGAATTAACATTTTGGATCCAGTGATCCTTCTTCAGAACAAAGCACCCCATTTGTCTGGTAGCCAATCCATCACATTCACTTCTTTCAATAATGCACAGGGGCAGCAGCGTACACCATCTACAAGATACACTGCAGTAACTCATCAACTTCAACAGTAACTTCTAAACCTGCTAATTCTACTACATAGAAGGATAAGGGCAGCAGAAACCACCATTTGCAAACTCCCCCCCCCCACAAAGGATCACACCGTCCTGACTTGAAACTATATAGTCATCCCTTTACAGTTACAGGGTCAAACTCATGGAACTCCTTTCTTAACAGCACTGCGGGCATGCTTAATTGCCTCACCCCAAAGAGTACAGCCGTTCAAGAAGATAGCTCTTCATTACCTTCTCAAAGCAAATGGATAAAGGCAAGGTATGCTGGCACATCCATACATGCACATCCTGTGAATGAATAAATAAAAATCTATCTTAATTCCATCTCCCTGCATCATCAACATATCCCTTAATTCCCTTCATCCTAAAATCTATTCATCTCTGTACCGAAAATTCCAATACCTAAGAACTCATAGTTGTCTGGGATAAAGAATTCCAACATTCACAACTCTGAATGAAGAAATTTTTCCTCATCTTTGCCATAAATGATGGAGACAGTGATGCCTGGTTCTAGACTTGTCAGCAAGGGGAAGATCTCAACATGAAAAGTAATTTCTTATTAAATGCTTCATTATTTTTTTCTGAAAATGTTTTTAAAATGACTACATTACAATTCAAACTGGCTATGAATCAAACCCAGATGTCCCATTTCATCTGTGAATGACCAATCCACTCACTTTAAAGTGATCATGTTCAAGTTGACAGGAACTGTATCTGGTACAATAGTGTACTTAAAGTCAAGCATTGTAAGTTCAGAAATGTTCTGCTGCTTAAATTTATAAATTCAGCATGAGAACAATGAGGTACTGCTTTACAGAAAATAAATGTGAACTTCCCCTATCTTCTCCTCTTGCAGTCACTCCTCTCTTTGGTTTTTCAATTATGAAGCAAAAGTAGAGGCATCCAAAATGAGAACCTGCCAAATCATTAAAGATGTATCAGAGATAATAGGAACTGCAGATGGTGGAGAATCCGAGATAACGAGGTATAGATCTGGATGAACACAGCAGGCCAAGCAGCATCATAGGAGCAGGAAGCCTTCCTGCTCCTATGATGCTGTTAAATCATTAAAGATATTGAGATTAGATTAAGACAGAAATAGAAGAATGAAAATTTTTCAGGGATCATTTCATTATTACTTTATTGTTACACTCTTTTGTTCTTCTAGGGCTTGGGGATAAGCAGGTGACAGCACTTAGGTGTCAAAAACAGAAAGTCAGGAGACGAATGTGAAGGAAACAGGCGGTTGGTATTCATCAGCAACTTACATATCTTGGAAAATTGCAGAAGGATAATCTTGAGTTGTGAAAGAGCATAAAACAGGAAGATACCATCATCCTCAATGATGTCAGATGCTATGTATCAGTTAGCACAGTGATGCAGAGAAGTCTCTCCTCTGTAGGTCTGAGGAAATCACAGAATCCCTACAGTGTGGAAACAGGCCCTTTGGCCCAACAAGTCACCACTGACCCTCAGAGAATCCCACCCAGAACCATCCCCTAATCTAAGCATTCCTGAACACTATGGGCAATTTAGCATGGCCAATATACCCAGCCTGCGTATCTATGGACTGTGGGAGGAAACCAGAGCACCCAGAGGAAACCCCCACACACACGGGGAGAACTTGCAAACTCTACACAGACAGTCACCCAAGGGTGGAATTGAACCCATGTCCCTGGTACTGTGAGGCAGCAGTGCTAACCACTAAGCCACTGTGCCACCCTGAAAGTCCCTGCTGACTCTGCGCTGCTCCCTTTTGTTATTTACTAGCCATAAGGCAAAATGATGTGTCTGTCATAGTTGAATAACTGGAAGTAATTGGAAGTAGTGAAAGATGGGGTGAAGTTCTCAGCAGTGGTAGGTGTGAGAGAATGAAGTGGAATCTATGGATGGTAGATCAAAGTCCCAAGTTGCAGGATGTGTTGTTATGCAAATTAAATGGAAAGTAGTAAATTGAGTAGCCTAAGAGGCTGCTGGTGTGCTGTGTAGGAGAAGGCATGTGAAGGCATATTCACTGACACTGATCATCTGTGCAAAACCATAAAGGCACATTCTGATCCTCCTAAGCCCTCTAGAATTTGAACTTTCTGGCTACTTAGGCCTATTCCCTCCTTAAGGTGGTCCTTGAGGCTCTCATGGTCTCCTGTAAGTACATGGTGTTCACCCTCCTACCCACTGCACCACTAAAGCCTCCCAGTACTCTACTTGCCAGGCTGGATCCCTTTGTCTGACCTGGTGTTCAGTTTCCAAACATATGCATTGTAGACACCTTTTTATTTGCCTTCTCTTTAAGGCATTGCCTTTCTTTCAGAAACAGCAGGATAATTGTACAACATGATCTACAAAAAACATTGCTGTGTCCTCATTACCAAGCAACTTTTGAGGCCTACTGGGTAGCACCACAAACATTCACATGAGGTGGGTAGACAAATTATGTGTCATTACACCTTGATCTGAACAAGTACAGAAGGTCGTGAATCACAGTTTACACACCCAAAATCAGGGCAATAAATTTCTAACCTAGAATCCTCAACAGTCTAACATTTCCTCAGAGTTACACTGAAATATAAACATGAAGTCTCTGGAGTCGAGTTGAATCACAATCGTGGCTCAGAAGCTATAGTATGCTATCACTGAACAAAACTGACCCCAAGAATGGAGTCATTAAATTAAGCCATTTTTAAATTGATTGTCTAAAACTAACAAGATCGGAGCATTTATCCAACTACAGTGTAAGTTCATATGGTAACTTTAAAAATTCTTCAAATGACTCCAGAGTCTTGGTTACCAAGAGTTCCCAACTATGTTTGCTCCATTTGGAGATAGCTTCGAATTTCACCCCATTCGGGTCCTGACCTGAAATGTCAACTTTCCTGCTCCTCTGATGCTGCCCTACCTGCTGTGTTCCTTCAGCTCCAACTGTGTTGTGTCTTATGTTTGCTCCATTTCTGTTTTTCTGCCCTCATACCTTCCCGTCCCCCTCAAATCCATGATAGAGTTCCCACTGTCCTCACATTCCACCTCATCCACCTTTGTATTAAATAGTTCACCCACCACCATTTCCACCACCTACCCCATGTTTCCACCAAATACATCTTTCCCTTGCCTTCCCTTTTAGCATTTCAGAGAGATTATTCCCTCCATGGTACCCTGGTACACTTCTCAATCAAGTTTTCACGTCAGCTTTCTATAAAAGTGCGGGAGATCGAATGTTTAATCTTTTCTCCAATCTTGATTTTAACCTAGGCTGCAAACATCTCTTCCAGGTGAAACAATGATTTACTTGCACATTTTTTTCAATTTAGCTTATTGTACATTTTTTTAATTCATGCATGGGATTAGGGCAACGCTAGGTAGGCCAGCATTGATTGCCCATCCCTAATTGCTGTGAGGACAGTTAAGAGTCAACCACATTGCTGTGGGTCTGGAGTCATATGTAGGCCAGACCAGGTAAGGACAGCAGTTTCCTTCCTTAAAAAGGATATTAGCGAACAAGACGGGTTTTTTCTGACTATTGACAATCGTCATCAACAGACTCATAATTCCACATATCTTTTATTGCATTCAAATTGCACCATCTGCTGTGGTGTGATTCACCCTGGGTCCCCAGGACATTACCTGGGTCTGTGGATTAACAGTCCAGTGATAATACAAAAATGCTATCATCTCCGCTTGAGGAAACCAAATACAAGTTGGGTCACTGCTTAGCAGGACACTTCCATTCTGTCTGTAAACATGACCCTAAGCCTCCAGTTGCCTGTCATCTTGCTCACAATCTATCTATTCTTGATCTCCTGAAGCTTGAAAAACTACCAATCTTTCAGTTAAATATTTGACAGAGTTCTAAACTCAATACCGAGTTTAACAATTTCAAAATGCAACCTCTGCCCCATTTTGCCACTTCTCTCATTACTGGTTTCTGTTTTCCTCTCTGCACTTTCTCTTGTGTCTTCTCTTAGGAGCAGATGTTCATTTTTCTGCATTCCATGCCCCATTTAGACACATCTGTTGCTTCTTCACTTGTCCCATTATCGTTATCTTTGGCCTTAGTGCATCAACAATTTTGTCATTTTGTCTCCAGTTTTCAGTTGTTTCACAGGCTTTCCCTTTGCTCCATTTTCACAGCCTCCCACCTCTGATTTGATTAAAATTAATTACATTTCAAACTTTTCCCACTTATGGTGAAAAGTCGTTGACCTGAAATGTTGGCCCAGATTTTGGTTGAGTTAGGATGCCTTTGAAAATAGCATACAAAGCCCAAATCATGGACTCATGTCCCTAATTTTATTTCTCGAAATTTTTGCAAGATAAAGCTCGGGAAGCAAATCTTATGTAGCATGCTTGCTCATGCCCATTGTGGAGATGGACATTTCAAACCCACATCCCAAAATTTTGCTGCAGACAGGCCATTCTGTTAGTAGATGAGATTCATCTCAGAGAATCATGAACATGGAGGATTCCTGGGCCCAAATTGGAAACCAAAGGTAAAACAGCTATTCAACTTTCCTTGTCAAATACACTGTTGCCTTAATCTTCTCATGAAGTAGTCAAACAATCAAAACCATTAATAGTATCAATGCCACAAAACATTAATCCACATCACATCTCTTAATTTCGGGAAAATAAAGTCAATGAAAGGCCATATCAAAGGAAAATCAGATAATTACACGATAATAATGCTTTTAGTTAAATAAACCTTCCACCTGCTTCGAAGCAGTGTCAGTATTATCAGCTGAGCCAAGCATTATATGCATTCTTGGAGTTTAGCTATTTAGTGATAATGAGACCTTCTTGGGATTGTAACCACAGGAGCAGTTAGAACAGATGGCCAAATATCTGCTTTCCTAGATGTCCCCATTTTTTTGTAATTGATAGTATGAATACCTGTGGTTGATTAATATTGTTATCAAGTTGTAAGTTGAGCATTTTCCTCATAGATTTTGTATTGTCAGTTTTATAATCATTTCAAAGATTTGCCAGACTTATCAAGATTCATTGATCCTGTATGAATACTCAAAATATATGGTGTAGCAGGTGAATCCATTCCAAAATACCCAATCATTTTGGAAAATTCATTCACAGTGGCAACCAGAGAAATGTTAGCCACGCGAATATAATGGAAGGTAATGGTGAGGAGTCACTCCTTCCATTCCAGGTTGGTTCTTTCCCACGCTTGCTGCTATTATGCTCACTAGGGAGTCCATCACACGAAACAACCTGTGATTGGAGGAGCAGCAGCCATCCAGTCACTGAGAGCTGAGACTCTGCAGCCATTTTAAGGCCAAGAGTTGGGGGGGGTTGGTGTTGGAAGCCATCATTTTACTAAGGTGACTTTATGGCCATTGAGATTGGGAGGAAGAAGTAGGAGGCAGGGAGTTAGGAAAGCTGCAAGTTTGGCAGTAGGCAATGGAAGATTGGAAAGCCTAAGGCAGGTGATAGAGAGAGAAAGACAGAGAGGCAGCAACAAGGATGGGAAAGAAATAGAAAGAAATAGACACAGTGAAAGATAGCAACAGGCATGGAATAGAGAGAGGGGTGGTAATAAGTATGACGGAAGAGAGAGGTAGCTGGGGGAAGACCGAGGCAGCTAGGAGGATCAGAAAGATTGAGCAAGGGGTACAAGATAGAGTAATAGGCAGCAAGGGAAGTTGGTGGGGGTGGGGGGAAGAGAGAGATTACAAAGTAGAGAGAACAGTTTCAATCTGTTAACAAAGGAACACTTAATTAACTAGGGCTAGGAGAGCTTTAAATCATTAAGGTAATGAGTTATTTGCAAATGAATATGACATGCCTAGCTTAATGTTTCTGGAACTTCTATATGGGAAAAATATGGTACATGGTATTTTAGTACACACTGTGTCAATTGCTAAATTTAAATCTGAGATTGAGATCTGAGGTACAATTTTTAAAAAAGTAGTAACTACCTAGTCAAAATGTTTCAACTTTGAAATATGCAATGAAAACACATTAGCTGTGACCTCACTAATCTGCAATGAATTTCTAAGCTGTTAGTTTTATGTGTTTGTAGACATGTGTGCCAATGATTTTGGGCAAAAGAACTGCTGCTATCTTATACTTATTATTTATGCCAATTTAAATCTGGTGCCTATGAAATTAATGGTTTCGCAGTGTTGTAGCTTTAAATTTAAATGGTGGTTAATTATTAAGAATACTGATGTGGTCTTATTCTACTTCTTTATCAGTCCAAATGTCTCATACAACAACATAACTATAGAAAATAATATTGCTATGCAACTATAGTGTCTAATGCAGAAATTAGTGAGAGTGTAAAAGTAACCACTGAAAACCATAAGTGACTTTCAAGGCGAGGCCTAGATCAGAGAATTAGGCCTTGTTCTGTATACAGTGGACACGAGGTGAGGAGGATGGCTGGTGGCATGGAAGGGGAATAAGGGATATAAGGGGTCATAGGTGTGCATGTGGGCGTCAGAGGAAGTGAGGGTGCTCAGGACATGAGGCCTTGGCAGCCGTGATTACAACTGAGCTGTTGTCCCAGTAAACAGAAGTGGACCTCTAGCTTGCTGGCCTTGTTCAGCTCCATTTCTGCTTTAGCCCTGACTCCAGAGCTGGCAATTTCCTGACTAATGCCTACACTCATCTCCCCAGGTGGGAAGAGGCAGACAGGGAACTCCTTAATGGAGACGTGTTTGCAGAGTCAGGAGTATAAAATGTGCATAGTTCTTGTTCTCTTCGCAAAAGTCTGACCTGCCTAACTTTGTTTCTCTGCAGCTGCTGGTTGACCTGCTGAGTATTTCCTGTTTCTATCATTTAAGATTTAAACACGTGGATTACTAAAACCCATTGCTTGTCTATAGATAAAAGAAATAAATGTTTAATGTTTCGTTAATTGTTTTTTGGGAAAACTATATTTAAATACTTATGATCTCTAATGAAGACAGTCGGTTACCTTTGCATCGCACCTCGGTGTAGTGACATAGGAAGAGGAATAGGTATTCAGCTCATCGTACCTGCCCCACAATTCATTATGATCATGACCGATCAAACACTTCAATGCCTTTACCCACCCCAATCCACATTCCTCTAGGCCACTGGTAATTAGAAATCTATCAATCTCTGCTTTAAACAAACTCAAAGACTGAGCCTACACAATGGCGGCACAGTGGCTCATTGGTTAGTCCTGCTACCTTACAACGCTAGGGACCCAGGCTCAATTCCACCCTTGGGCAGTGCTCTGTGTGGAATTTGCACATTCTTCCCATGTCTGCGTGGGTTTCCTCCCAGTGGTCCAGTGTCCTTCCACAGTCCAAAGATGTGGAGGTTAGGTAGATTGCCCATAGTGTCGAGGGATGTGTGGATTAGGTGGATTAGCCATGGGAAACGTGGGGTTATGAGGGATAGGATGGGGGGATGGGTCTGAGTGGGATGCCCTCAGAAGTGTGGACTTGATGGGCTCAATGGCTTGCTTCCATACTGTAGGAATTCTATGAACTGTCTGTGGTAGAGAATTGTAAAGGTTCACAACCCTCTGGTTGAAGAATCATTCTTCTCATGTCGGACCCTAGTGGCATTCCCCTTATTTTTAAATTGTGCCCCTGGTTCTAGCCTCTGTAGTCAGGGGAAACATTTTACATGCATCCACCATGTCTACATTTTTATGTATTTTCTTGTCTTCAATGAGATCATTCTTCAAAACTATAGAGATTACAGTCCCAGTTTGCCTAATCTCTCTTTATAAGGCAGTCCCACCATCTTGAAAACAAATCTGATGAAGCTTTTTTGCACTGCCTCTATGGCAATAATATCTTTCCTCAAGTAAGGAGATCAAAACTGCACACATTACTCCAGATGAGTCTAATCAAGCTCCTATACAATTGAGGGATGGCTTCACTACTCCTGTACTCAAATCCACTTGCAAAGATTCCATTAGCCTTCCCAATTCCTTTCTGTACTTGCGTGTTAGTTTTCAGTGACTAATCAACAAGGATATCTAGGTCTTTTTGAACATTTACACTTTCTAACCTCTTACCATTAAAGAAATACTCTGCACATCTGTTTTTCATACTAAAGTAGATAACCTCACATATTTCCGTATTACTGTAGTATATTTCATCGACCACATTTTTACCCATTCATGAAGCCTGTCCAAATCATGAAGCCATTTTACATCTTCCTCACAACACACATTCCCACTTAACCTTGTATCATCCTCAAATTTGAAAATATTACATTTGACCCCCAACTCCAAATCATTGATCTATATATTGTGAACAGCTGGGTCCCAAGTACCGATCCTTAGTCACAGTCTGGCAATGAGAGAATAACCCATTTATTCCTATTCTTTCCTGTCTACTAGTCGGTTATTAATCCAACACAGTATAGTACCACCTATCCCAAATGCTTTAAATTTTTCTATCTAGCCTGAGGGACTTTATCAAAAGTCTGTCCACGTCTAATTACTCTCACTTACCACTGCATGGTTCAGCCACAGAGGAATGAATGCATCAAGATCTTCAGGGTATACCAATGCTCTGTCATACATGAACAAAAGCCAAAAGGATGTGACAACGAACTGAAAAAGGTGACATTAAAAATTAAGAATACAGATTCTGAGTTATAATAGTTTCTAACATTAATTCACATAAACTAGAAGCTATTCAGTTTGAAATTGCAAGTGACTCATTTAACTATTCAACTGAATTTTTAGAAATGCAAGTTAAGAAATAGAATTATAAAAACTATTAAGTCTAAGATGAAAGTGTGCATTCAATGCATTGACCTGTTGTTTCTGACAGCTATGGAAATACTAATGGCAGAGTTCTCCTAGAATTCTGGGTAACATTGCAACGCCAGTTGAACGAACCTATTTGGCTGTACAGTGATTTGTTCTTTACCGACAAGGTATCATTCCCATTTACTCAAAGAAGAAAAGTGACTTCTCTTCAAAAGTAATTAATCAATGGAGAAACATTTTCAGATATTCAGAGATACCTGCCATATAAAGACACATTTCTTCTAGTGCCTACATGAACCCGCTGTGTGTGTTCCTTACCTGAATCCAATATATTGAATTAAGATGTTACAAATTAGATGCTGCAATTAGAAAAAAAAAAGTCCTGGTAGAACTTACACTGGGAAGGATATTGAATTAAGTGGTGACTTACCTAATGCTCATTACCATCCTGCTTCCACTAAATTTATAATTCCAGGAAGGGGAAGGCTAATGGTTGACCTTCCCATCCTGACTTCATTTGCGGCACTTAGGTGGCTAATTAAGGACACTGTGAGCCTCCCCATCAACATAGCTTCCATTCACTCCTGCAGGCCTTTCTTTCTGCAATCCATAATCAAAAAATCCCCCTATAGGGTGACTGTAAGGTTACTTGTTGCAGGCAAGAGACTACATTACTGAAAGTAAAATCCACACACAAGCAATCCTAATGATTATCATTTCAGCAACTTGCTGACAAGCAATTTAAGGAATTCACAGTATCATATTGATTTTCACCAGATCGCCAGATCACCAAGATAGTGGAGCAGAAACCAGACTGCAAATGGCAAAGGCGTTTTTTATCAGAGAATATTTGTTTTACATGCTTTGATCACTGTGTAATACCAGTTCAAAATAGTTTGCTCCAAATGGGAAGGAGGCTGAAAACTCAACTTTCTATTCTCCCACATGCACTCAGGTTGCATCTACAAACAGAGGGCATGAACAAAGTGAGGGAGAAAGAAAAGAATGGTTCTAATTAAGAGGTACAACAACCATCACAGAAATGTATAAAACCTTGATCCAATGTGAATTTATGAACAAACTTATCATGATCAAGTGATTAAACTAACATCACGCCCATGGGTCCAATATCAGAACAACTTTTTACACTGTTGAAATAATCAGAGTTTGACAGACCAGAGATACATGTTCAGTAACAGACACAAATGACAGCCTGAATGATGAACTAGATTCATCAGACAATTCCCAACAGAATCCAAAAGTACATATGGAGGACTCAAAATCTCATTTTCTTCAAATTTAAAAGAGCTGAAGACATGGAAGGTAGACTAGTAAAACTGTTACAGTGGTAATTACTTGGGAGGGTTTGGAATATAATGAGATGTGCAATGGGGTGGCATGGTAGCTGAGTGGTTAGCACTGCCACCTCACAAGCATCAGGGACCCAGGTTTGGGTGACTGTCTATTTGGAGTTTGCACATTCTCCCCATATCTGCATGAGTTTCCTCCGGGTGCCCTGGTTTTCTCCCACTTTCCAAAGATGTGCAGGTTAGGTGGATTGGCCATGCTAAATTGCTCATAGTCCCCAAGGATATGCAAGCTAGATGGATTAGCCATGGGAAAATGCAGGATTAGAGGGATAGGGTAGGGTGGTCGGTCTGGGTAGGATGCTCTTTGGAGCGTTGGTATAGATTGGATCGGCCAAAAGGCCTGCTGCCATACTGTAGGGATTCTATACTTCTAATGTTAATTAGCACAGGCAGTCACTTGAGGGATCACGTAGCACAAGGAATTACTGTGAAATGTGCAGATGAGACACAGTATGTATCATCACAGGAAGTGATGGAGTATCATATGACATGATTATGCTCTTCCTCCCTGACAGCAAGTTAACATGATGTTTGTAAATAAATGCTTATGGTTTTTACATTATCACAGCAAGCTCTGTAGATTGTCTTTGGCCACACAAGACTAAGAATATTCTAAGACAACCAAAGATAGCATATAAATTATTTCTGAAAAGCATTTACACATGTGAATTCTATTTAGGTGCTGCGGGTTAGGGTCTCACATCCAACCTAACTGTTCAGGAATTTTCATTTTGGAGTTAAAATGTGGCAATAGCTTCTTGGTGCCATCAATTTTGCCATGGTCCATAATGGGTTTGTTTATGTAACCAGTTGCGTTTCAGATGATTTCGTATGCAAATGATTGAGTTAAATAGAGAATCACATATAAGTAATGGGCCCAAATCTTCATCTCTATTGGGACATCTTGAAGGTTCTGGTACCATATTTGAAAGTCACCTAGGCACCTCTTCTCTCAATGCAACAGAACAGCCTAGAGTCATCAGTCCCACAGTGCTTGCGTACCCTTCCCACTCGCAGACGTGTCTCCAATTTGACAAAAGATGACTGCACACATTAATCATCCCTCATTAAGCATCATGTTCCAGGCCACCTCGGTCAGACTGGGAATCTTCCTCCCTATGATGGGCAAAAGAAGTCTGTCTTAGGCAGCCTTGGGTGAGCTCACATGGGACATCAGTACCGTATGCAAAAAGAAAGAAGCTGAGAATGAACACTCTCCTCAACTCTGCAATGGTAAGTGTCACCACCTTCTCACTATGACCTCAGACTACTCAGGCCATCACATATTCTAACTCTGGTATCGTACACCAATGTCACTGAAACATATTCAGCTCACCACCTCATGCAGGATGTGCTCTGAAGAGCTCACAGCCACCTGATGCTGGTGAGCTCCTAACACTTACAACTTGTGTATTTAGGAGGATCCACCCAACTGGTAAGGCTCTACACGCTCAAGACCTCACACATACATTCCAATCACATTCAATCATTTTCTTTATCTCAGTGTAGGATAAACCCACATGCAAGAGCAATGAGAGTGTCGGGACTGGTGCAGGACTGTCAGATCTCTGTATTCTCACCAACTACAAAGATGGGGCAATTCCGCTGACAAGTGAGAACCAACACCAGTCTTGTTTTGATGGAAAAACCAGTGAAGAACAGTGATGTACAGCTAGGGTCTTACATTCCAATACACAATGATTGCACAGCTATGCTATTTATTTTTCTTTTCTTTCTTCCACTTGCAAGGGCAGCCATAATACAAAATTAAACAGAATAAGGCATAGCAGCCACCTGGCAGCACCACCTCTGAGAATAGCTGTGAACCCTCATAGAAAGCACTGGCAAGGCATTCAGCTGCGTCCGCCACCAAAGAGACATTCATCTCAGTGTGTTACTCAGCTAGATTAGACTTGGGGATTGGTGGGGGGGCCGCATAATACCATCTGGTGAACCCAACACTGACATCTGTCTGCAGCTAATGGAGCAAGAAATACCCTAAGTTTTGGACATTCAGAGGACTGCTGGGGACCAAGTACATGCTAAGCCTCAGGCAGAGGATATGTCCTCGTATTGAACAATAACTGACATGCTAAACCTGCAGAGACACACATAAGACAGGCAAACTGGAGGTCCTCATGAGACTTGAGCAAAAGATGGAGGAGTCTGTCCATCTTCTGCCTCCTGTGTGGGTCTGACAAGTGAGTGATTGTCTGCCTCCATGGAAAGGCTAGTGGCTACCTTGGAGACCCAGATCCTCCAGAACCTGAAGTCCCAGACAATGCCCACAGGAGTCTTCATAGTTACGACAGCATATCAGTCAGCAGGTTCCCAACATGTTTGCTGCAGATGTCAGGTCCCCACCTAGACTTAGTGGTGGGTAAAGGAAGAAAAAATCATTTTGAGGGCACTTTGGTTGGTATGGTGTTTATACAATCTGTAAATTGTGTACTAATATCTAAATCATGTTTCTGTTCTAAAATTTCCTCACTAGATGCTGACATGGCTGTCTGATATCAAAACAGTGAAATATCCTCCTCCACTAAAAGGAGATGCTGCTGTTCCAACAGGATACCTTTAAATGTTTCACTGCATCAGCAATCATGTGCCTGACCTTCCTCTCGTAAACCAGCAAGCCATGGAAATTTCAGCAGTGCAAACTCTGGTCTGGAGGTCACAGTCAGAAACTAACACTTTCGCTTATCAGTTCAATGGCAGGATTTGGATCTGGGAGGGCCACATACCAGGTCCTGTTTCGACAATTCATTAGAGTGATGACTGGTATCTACAGATGGCAGGGACCTAAGATCCTTAGCTTTTAGCAGTGGATGTCTGAGAAGTGTCTCTCACATTCTTTAGTGGGTTAAGTGGGGTAGTATTAGCATTTGAGCACCTTATTGAATACATGCTATCTTGTTATCTCTTTTCTCACATTAACACCTCTCTGAACTACTTCTTTTAGGGTATATGCTAGCGATCCTCTCTATGGAATGTGAATTTCTCCTTCTAAATGTATTCCTGAATACAGACTGAAACTGTGTTTTCGACTTCTGTACTTTAGTACTCCCTGCTGCCAATCCATGGTCCACATGCCCTGTATCTTGGATATTTATTCAGCTTTTATATTTCCCTGTAGATTTCCCTGTACATGCACTGTCATGGCCGACCTCCAGTCATCTAATTCTGCAGACCTGTGAGCCTATTTTGTGCAAATGATTCTGTCAACCTTCACTGGGATAGCAAGCCCTGCTATTCCTGGAGTCTTCACAGAAGTGAAAGATCTTTTAAAAAGTATGCAAAGCTCTCCAATTTATCTGTATTTTGGACCCAGATTTATAGAATTCAAGGACTGGGTTTCTTGATTTTACTATTACTATTGATTATAAGTACAGTAATCAGACTTAAGCTATAGGTTAACAATTAGAAACTATCAGCATATAACCCTACCAACTAAAACTCCAATCCCTTCATAAATTCCCTTTTACATTCACAGACGCACATACACAAAGAAAACAAAATATGCGTGCTATGGATGGAAGGAAAGACTAGGAAGGCAGTTCAGAAGGGTTCTAAGATGACTCTTATGTTGGCTAGAATGCTGCTTCTCAGTTTTCATTCTCTGGGTGTTTCCATTGGTTTGTAAGACACACAGAATAGTTGGTTCAATCGTAAGTGGTCTTTGACTTACTTAAATTAAAAGTCACAATTTAGAACAACTAAAGGAAAGATAAGTTGGTTTTCTTCAGGCTTAAAGTGGCTTTTAGTTTACAGATTTGTGGGAGCTCCTGAGTCGGTGTACATCTCATGATTTCTCTGGATCTTGCAAACTGTTTAGCTACCAGAGAAACAGCCACATAATGTTGGCAAGCAGAAGCCCTTGTCATTGATAATTGATCAATAGTTAATAGACCTATCAGATATTAGTACCAAGCAAAACTCCATCTGTACACAACCTATTGGCTTCATTTCATCTGCAAGTACTCATTTATCCCTGCTTGCACTGGTGGCCATGTAAACAGTGCTTACAATGAATGTCAGGTTACTTGCCTTCAAAATATGCAGCAATTCTACAGTACTCCTTCATTTTTAAGAAAACTTTTCTCATTTTAGGCCACAATTAGAAATACTGTTTTAAAAAAAGGCACAACTTTTACAATCCCCATATAAGATTACTTTTTCACATACTTCACAATCCACTACACATGTTGATATGTCTTTCCCTGCTTTTAAGCCCTGCCCCTGTATCTATCCTTATCATATTTACCCTCAGACCTGAATGTTTCATGAGTTACTTCAAATACTTGACTCCTTATCATCTTTGGACAATTTCTGGCATTGTGGTATTTAGTGTCACACCAGAAACATCCATTTTCTATTCCCCATGGATATCACCTATTGTTGGCTATCACCTGAATCCTGCATTTTCCCTTGATTCAGAAATCTGTTAAAGGTATGACACCTCCTCAAAATGTCTTTCAGCAATTTCATTATTTTCTTTTCACATAGAATCCCTACAGAGTGGAGACATGCTCTTCAGCCCAACAAGTCCACACCGACCCTTGGAGCATCCCACCCAAACCCATCCCCTTATAACCCACCTAAGCTACACATCCCTGAGCACTACGGGCAATTTAGCATGGCCAATCCACCTAACCTGCATATCTTTGGACTGTGAGAAGAAACTGGAACACCTGGAGGAAATCCATGGTCTTCATAATCGTGAGTATCACTAATATCATTTTCACCAATATCACAATTATCATCACACCCCTCCACCATCCCCAGACTCCCCACCCCAAGTCCAAATCTCACAAGTCAAGATGATCTGGAATTCTGACTGACTGCCCAATCTGATGCACTTGAGTTCAACAGTAGGGCAATGGTGTTGTACCATGTCTGGAATAGTTGTAAAACTCTGTCCATTGCCTGATGTAGAATTGGTATGACTATCCCAAATTCTGTGATAATCATACTCATCTCACTTCCTGGCCCAAGTAAGATCAAAGCTTTCCTGTCCATCCTGAATCCTCTTCAGGCATTTTGACAATTTTAGATCTCAACTGATCTGATGACAGTCACTTTTGACTTTGAGTCCCTTAAAGCCAAGGCAGAATGTCTAGTTAAGGTTGACAGAGTTTTTGCTCTCTATCTGCCATTGTGGCCCCTCCGCCATTTCTCTAATTGTCTTACCTTCTCCTGAGTTTGAAAAGTAATGATTCGTTTGATAATACGTTGTAAAACCAATACATCTGGTTTTAGATTTCTCGTAATTTTGCTTGGAAGTTTCCATTATTCAATAGTGTTTCTCTGCACCAGAGTCGGGCTAATTCCATGAAATAACAAGGTGTAGAGCTGGATGAACACAGCGGGCCAAGCAGCATCAGAGGAGCAGGAAGGCTGACGTTTCAGGCCTAGAGCCTTCCAGCTCCTCTGATGCTGCTTGGCCTGCTGTGATCATCCAGCTCTAGACCTTGTTATCTCAGATTCTCCAGTATCTGCAGTTCCTACTATCTCAGGGCTAATTCTATGTTTGAGTTCTTACACATCAGTAACTTCAATGTCTTGACTGCTTTATCTGCTTTCCTATTCAACTGAGAATGCAACAGAGTCCTTCTCACCCAGCTAATCCCTGTCACCAAAGCGAATGCCTTGAAAACCTTAATCATTGATGTCTGTTACCTGATACTAATTCTTTCAGAAACCACTTATCAAAATGATCCTTTATGGAGCTCTGATAATTGAGTCTGCAGTGCTGGATTTAGATTTGCCACTTGAATCCATCTTGAATGTTAGCCGATTAGGGTTAAATATATCTTCCCTCTAAAATTGAACAAATCCATTTAGCCTTTGGAAATTGTCACAAAATTATTAGCTCTGTGAACATAGGTAATGTGTAACACACGAGACGTGATAAAAAGTTGTCCTAAGCATCTTTCAAAATGACTGGCTGCCAAACTAATGTCTGGGCTTTTGCTCTGCACTTTGTGATGCCTAGATGTCCCCATGGAGTCGCTAGCATTTCTCAATACATTGACTTTGGTGTAATCATTCTATGATCATAAACCAATAAATCTTCCGCTAATTTCAAGTGTTGTTTATGCTTAAGGTACTCTTTCAACACTTGTTCTTCTGGATTATGTTTTAACTACCCTTGTAGACAGAGTTGTCTGATCTTTTTGCACCTTTTGTCAGACTTTGAAGCTGCACAGATCAGTAAGTTTATCCCCAGTTGATGGTAAATTATTAGCTATAGCCATGGAATAAGGTTCTATTTCTTCTACAAACAGAAGGTCTTCTTTTTCTGCTTGATCCATTGCTGGTCTCAAGACGATATCTGCTGTTACTTGGGCCTTGTCTGGTCTATATCTCTTTAGCCATGCTTGAATTCTTCTATCAAAGAAGTAGCATTTTTTAAAAACTTTTTTGGGTCCGAATAACGTTAGTAAAGGCTATGGGCCCACCTCAACCTGGAATTTAAGTCCCCTGAAATAGTCAGTGAAATTTTCACATCCCCGTGTAACCACTAACACTTCCTTTGTTTTCTGCTATTTAATCTCTTGTCAGAGCTATCAACATAAAATGAATCAGTTTTCTTGTTCCATCAGTTTGCACTTAACCAAAAACTGCTCCTGGTCTTTCTCATGAGGCATCTGTAATTATTTTTTTGAATAAGCCTGGATTGTAATATGCTAAAACATCAGTAAAAAGTAGCTTCTCTGTAATCTTTTCAAAAGCAGCAGTCTGCTATTGAAAAGAAAAAGTTTCTTGTTAGTTTGCTATTGACTCCAAGATCATTGTTGCCATTTTATTTTATCACGATTTCTTGTTCTTGGAATTGTAAACCCTAAAAATGTATTGGTATTTTAGAAAAATGGTGTTTCTTATTTAGTGCAAGTCTTCTATTCTGTAGAGCCTCTGACATGTCCTTAACACTCTGGTCATGTTCTTTCTTCATTTTACCATGCACTGAGCAATTATTCATTTGGCAGATGGTTTCCTGTTTCCTTTCCTGGATTTTAAATGTCACCTTTTGAAAAAGTTCTGGTGTGGGGGACATCCCAAATAGTAGAAACAATAACATCCAAATTGTGATAAATACAGTCAATCGTGAATCTTGATTCAAGCTTATCTGCCAGAACTCGCTGTTTACGTTCAGTTTTGTGAAAATTTTGCCAAAGTATTGTCATCTGACAAAAAAAGGATGGATTTTTCTTCTAATTCTTTTATTTATTATTAACTTTATTAATTTATTAACTAAGCAAAATCCACACTATCTTCATTCAGGAATAATTACCAGCCCTGAGCATCGTTGTGTCAGTTTTGGCACTGGCAATATTGACCACTTTCAATCATGCTTTCCAACTAAAATGTTACTTGCACTCTTCAGCCCAAGCCTGATTATTTTCCAAGTCTTATTATATTTGGACATGGACTGTTTTACTGTCTGAGGAATGCTGAACATTATGTAATCAATCATTGACAAACATCCCCACTTCTAGGCTCATGATGAAGGGAAGGTTGTTGATGAAGCAGCTAAAGATGGTTAAAATGAGGACATTACTCTGAGAAACTCCTGCAGAGGTGTCCTGGAGGTGAAATGATTGCCATCCAACACCATAACCATATTCCTTCATATTGGTATGACTTCAACCAGTGGAGAGTTTCCCCCGACTCTCAACGGCTCCAGTTTTATTGAGGCTCTTTGATGCCACACTGGATCAAATGTGGCCTTGATATCAAGGGCAGCCACTTTCCTCTCATTTCTGGAATTCAGCTCTTTTGTTTATGTTTGAATCAAGGCTGTATTGAGGTTAAGAGCTGAATAGTCCTGGCAGAACCCAAACCCATCAGTGAACAGGTTATTGCTGAGCAAATGTTGTTTGATAACTTGTTGATGACACTTTCTGTCATTTTACTGATGATTGAGAGTAGACTGTTGGAACAGTAATTGGCCATGTTGGATTTGTCCTGTTTTTCTGTATGGGACACACCTGGGAAATCTTCCACATTGTTGGTTAAATGTTGGTGTTGTGGCTGTACATGAGCAATTTGGCTCCATGTGCAGCAAATTTTGGACCACAGATCTTCAGTACTTTTTTTTTCTTCAGTACTATTGCTGGAATGTTGTTAGGACCCATAGCCTTTGCAGCATCCAGTGCCTCCAGCTATTTATTGATATCACATGGTGTAAATTGATTTGATTGAAAACTTTGATGCTGGGGAGGAGACTGAAATGGATCATCCACTTGACTCTTCTGGCTGAAGATTATTGTGAAAGGGTGATGGCATACTGGACCCCCCATTATCGAGGATGGTGATATTTGTAGATTGTCATCCTCCAGAGAGTTGTTTAATTGTCTACCATTGTTCCAGAGAGGGTAGTGGAGTCAGTCTCATTACGGACATTTAAGTGGCAATTAGATAGGCATATGGATGATAGTATAAGGTAGGGGTGGAGATTAGATAGACCCTAGGTTTAGGTTAAAAGTTCGGCACAACATCGTGGGCTGAAGGGCCTGTACTGTACTGTACTGTACTGTACTGTACTTTTCTATGTTCTATGTTCTATTCACAACTGGCTATGGTGTGATTTGAAGAGTTAAGACCCGATTTCTTGAGTGTGGAACATGATGGTACAATGGGTCAGAGTATAAAGGCTGTGTTTTGTCTTGTAGAATGTATGCGGGGAATTCTACTGAAAGTGAAGAATGATTTGTAAGAAAACATTGTAATATCTATCACTGTCATTCAGGGTTTCTTGGCAAAAATCACTGTTCAGCATAAAGTGGTGTCCACAAAAATTATAAATGTCTTAAAGAAACATTAGCAAAAAAAATAAATTTCACAGTTTTGAAGTTATCAGCTAAATTCTTCAAATAGTGCATTCTTGCTTCAACTTCCTAACTAATTGTGTACTGGATCTAGGGAATTCACAGTTACACATAGAATAATAGGATGTAGTCAAGAGAACAACTAACAGCAGCACATTCTTTCAGATCTAAAATAAATTATAACTGTGGTTACATAAAACATTCCTTGTTCCAAATCTATGGAGTTCCTCCCCACAACTCTTTCTGCAATACATCGATGACATCATCAAAACTGATTTCATCTCTTGTACAGAATTGAAAAAATTATCAATTTTGCTTACAATTTCCAACCTGCTCTCCCTTCACCTGGTCCATTTCTGTCTTCTCCCTCATCTTCCTCAAAAATCTCTGTTTCCATTTCAGGGGGTTAGGCTGTTCACCAACATCAATCACAAACCCATCAACTCCCACACATACCTTGACTATACATTCTCATGTATTGCTTCCTATATGGACTCCATTCCATTCTCCCAGTTTCTGTCTCTGTTGCATCTGTTCTGATGATGTCATCTTCTGCGCGAGGGCCTCAGAAATATCCACCTTTTTCTTCATACAAGAATTCCCACCACTATGGTTGACAGGACCCTCAGCCATGCCTGACCCATTTCCCTCACTTCTGCCCTCTTCTCTTCCCTTCTACAACGCAATAGAGTCCCCCGGTCCTCACTTACTATCCTGCCAGCATCTACATAAGGATCATACACAGCAATTTCATCAACTCCAGTGGGATACCACCATTAGACACTCCCCTCTCCTCCCTTGTCAACCTTCCACTGGGATCGTTCCCTCCAGGACACCCTAATCCACTCCTCCTCCACTCCCAATACCTCCCCACAACCACATGGTAATTTCCCATGCAATCACAGAAGATGTGATATGTGTCCCTTTACTTCTTTCCTCTTCATTTTCTAAGGCCCCTGACACACCTTTCCAGGTAAAACAGTGATTTGTCTGCACTTCGCTCAATCCAGTCTACTGCATTCACTGCTCACAATAGGTCTCCTCTGCATTAGAAAGACAAAATATAGGCTGGGTGACTGTTTTGCACAATACCCTCATTCTGTCTGCAAAAATGACGCTGAGCTCCCGTTTGCCTGCTACACTACCACACCACCGTATTTCCGAGCCAACCATCCTGTCTCAGGTCTGCTGCTGTTCTCCAATGAGGCTCAGTGCAAGCTAGAAGAACTGCATCTAATTTTCTGCTTGGAGACCCTGCAGCCAGAACTTCATAATTTTAGGGCTGATCGCCTTCTTTCATGTCCTTTATCCAGACCCACACCCCAGGTTTTGTCCTCACGTGCGTTGCTTTCATCGCAGCCAACTAATTTTCATCCATCAATAGTCCCCATCAACAGTTTTTTTTTCTTACCTCACCATTATCAATTCTCATGTCTGTCCAATTGTTCTCTCCCTCTAGGCTCCATCTCCACCAATCATTTATTCCTCCCTCCATCTTCCCACCACATCTTCAGCATATATACCACATTTTTCGAGCTACAATCAATTCTGAAGAATTGTTACTGGACCTGAAACATTGACACTGCTTTCTCTTTACACATGCTATGAGGCTTACTGAGTTTCTTTAGCAATTTCTATTTTTGGTTCAGATTCTGAGGTTATTGAGTTCAATAACCTCAATTCAAGTTGCTGATCAACTTCCAGGTCAGGTGTCAGATCTCTTGGTGGGACAACATTTTGGTGATAATGATCACAACTCCCTGACCTTTACTGTAGTCATGGAGAGGGACAGAACCAGACAGTATGGGAAAGTAGTTAATTGGGGGAGGGAGAATTACAATGCTATAAGGCAAGAACTACAGAGCACCAATTAGGATCAGATGTTCTCAGGGAAATGCACGATAGAAATGCGGAGGTTGTTTAGGGAGCAGTCGTTACAGGTACTGGATAGGTTTGTCACACTGAGGCAAAGAAGGGATAGTAAGGTGAAGGAACCTTGGATGACAAGACATGTTGAACACCTAGTCAAGAGGAAGAACGAAGCTTACTTAAGGTTGAGGAAGCAAGGATTGGACAGGGCTCTAGAGGTCTACAAGGTTGCCAGGAAGGAACTGAAGAATGGACTTAGGAGAGCTAGAAGGGGGTATGAGAAAACCTTGGTGGGTAGGATCAAGGAAAACCCCAAGGATTTCTATACTTATGTGAGGAACAAGAGGATGGCCAGAGTGAGGGTAGGGCCAATCAGGGATAGTGGAGGGAACTTGTGTGCAGAGTCAGAGGAGGTCCTTAATGAATACTTTGTGAGAGGGACGTTGACATTTGTAAGGACAGCATGAAACAGGCAGATATGCTCGAACAGGTTGATGTTAGGAAGGAGGATGTGCTAGAAACTTTGAAAAACACGAGGATAGATAAGTCCCCTGGGCCAGACAGGATATACCCAAGGTTACTACGGGAAGCGAGGGAAGAGGTTGCTGCCCCTTTGCCAATGATCTTTGCGTCCTCACTGTCCACTGGAGTAATACCAGAAGATTGGAGGGTGGCAAATGTCATTCCCTTGTTCAAGTACAGGAATAGGGATAATCCTGGAAATTACAGACCGGTCAGTCTTACTTCTGTGGTGGGCAAATTATTGGAGAGGATTCTGAGAGATAATATTTATGACTATTTGGAAAAGCACAGTTTGATCAGAAATAGTCAGTATTGCTTTGTGAGGGGCAGGTGTGCCTCACAAACCTTAGTGAATTCTTTGAGGATGTGACAAAACTCATCGATGAAGGTAGAGCAGTGGATGTTGTGTATATGGATTTTAGCAAGGCATTTGATAGGGTTCCACATGGTAGGCTCATTCAGAAAGTAAGGAGGCATGGGATTCAGGGAAATTTGGCTGTCTGAATGCAAAATGGCTGTCCAATAGAAGACAGAGGGTGGTAGTAGATGGAAAGTATTCAGCCTGGAGCTCGGTGATCAGTGGTGTCCGGCAGGGATCTGTTCTGAGACCTCGGCTCTTTGTGATCTTTATAAATGACTTGGATGAGGAAGTGGAAGGGTAGGTTAGTAAGTTTGCCAATGACACGAAGGTTGGAGGAGTTATGGACAGCGTGGAGGGCTGTTGTAGGTTGCAAGGGGACATTGACAGGATGCAGAGCTGGGCAAAGAAGTGGCAGATGGAATTCAACCCAGAAAAGTGTGAAGTTATTCATTTTGGAAGGTCGAATTTGAATGCAGAATACAGGGTTAATGGCAGGATTCTCGGCAGTGTGGAGGAACAGAGGGATCTTGGGATCAATGTTCACAGTTGCTACCCAAGTTGATAGGGTTGTAAAGAAGAAATATGATGTGTCAGCTTTCATTGGCAGGGGAATTGAGTTTAAGAGCCATGAGATTATGCCGCAGCTCTATAAAATGCTGGTTAGACCACACTTGGAATATTGTGTTCAGTTCTGGTCACCTCATTAGAGAAAAGATGTGGAAGCCATAGAAAGGGTGCAGAGGAGATTTACCAGGATGCTGCCTGGACTGGAGGACAGGTTTTATGAGGAAAGGATGAGGGAGCTAGGGCTTTTTTCATTGGAGTGAAGAAGGATGAGAGATGACTTGATAGAGGTAAACAAGATGATGAGAGGCATAGATAGAATGGATAGTCAGAGACTTTTTCCCAGGGCGGAAATGACTATTACGAGAAGGTATAATTTTAAGGTGATTGGAGGAAGGTATAGGGGAGATGTCAGAGGTAGATCCTTCACACAGAGAATGGTGGGTGTGTGGAACACGCTGCTGGCAGTGGTCATGGAGTCAGATACTTTAGAGACTTTTAAGCGACTCTTGGATAGGCACATGGAAAATAGTAAAATGTAAGGTATGCAGGGTAGATTGTTCTTACTGGGTTAATAGGTTGGCACAACATCGTGGTCCGAAGTGCCTGTACTCTGCTGTACTGTTCTATGTTCTATTTTCTCCGTTCTCCTTTAACCCATCTCATTTTTTCCCAAGACAAAGTTGTAACCATGCATCCCTACATGGATCCCAGCTATGCTGTCTCTATGTGAGCTATGTGGAACAATTCTTGTTCTGATCCTACTCTTGACCCCATCCACAACTCTTTCTCTGTTGTGTCAACGAGGTCTTCATTGTTTCTTCCTGCTCTTGTCTGAAGTTGGAAAAATTCATCAGTTTTGTTTCTAATTGCCATCCTTTTCTCACTTTCACTTGGCCTGTCTCTGACTCTTCCCTTCCCTTTCCTGATTTCAGCATTTCTATTTCTGAGCATGGACTGTCCATGAATATCTATTACAAGCCCATTGACTCCCACATTTACTTCAATGACACATCTTCATGCCTTGCTTCCTGCAAGGATGCCTTTCAATGTTCCCAGTTTCTCCATTTCCGTTACATCTACTATGATAATGCCACCTTCCACTGGGTTGCCTCTGACATAACTGCCTTTTCCTTCAACAAAGGATTCCCCCAAATTGCAGTTGGCAGGCCTTCAGTCTTGTCTGACTCATCTTCTGCACTTCTTTTCTTACCTCTTCACCCTCTTTCCAGAACAACTACAGGGCTTAATTTGTTCTTACTTTACAATCCATGGGTCTCCACATTCAGAGGATTATCCTTGCGACCTCCAGCAGGGTGCCACCACCAAACACATCTTTCCCACCTGTTTACTGTCAGCATTCCACAGGGACTGTTCCCTCGGTGATACCCTGATCCACCCCTCCATCATTCCTAATGCTTCCTCATCCCCATATCACACCTTCCCATGCAATCACAGAAGGTGTAAAACTTGTCCATTCATCTCCTTCCTCTTCGCTGTCCAAGGCCCCAAGTGCACCTTCCAAGTGAAGCTGAGTTTCGCTAGTACTTCTTTTAATCTTGTCCACTACATACATTGTTGAGAATAACTGCCAAAACTGACTGCTTTATGTCAATTCTCCACTTTCTTTCAATTTTTCCATGCCCCCCTCCCCCTTCAAGCTTTCCCCACAGCCATGTCCTGTTCGTATCTTGTGTACTTTGCACTTAGTAGCAAAAATAGTTCTCTCCTTTCACACCTTAATCTACAGAGATAGTAGGAACTGCCGATGCTGGAGAATCTGAGATAACACGGTGTAGTGCTGGATGAACATAGCAGACCCAGCAGCATCAGAGGAGCAGGAAAGCTGATGTTTCGGGTCAAGACCCTTCTTCAGAAATTCATTAATGGTTGGGGAATTCACATGCACATAAAATAATAAGGTGGAGACGAAAGAACACTGAACAACAATGCACTCTTTCAAACATTAACTGGGGAGATGATGACACAGTGGTCATGCCACTGGATTAGTAATCCACAGCTCCAAGATAATGTTGTGTGATTGTGGGTTCAAATCTCACCATAGCATGAACTGAATTTGTATAAGACACTGGTGAGGCCACACATGGAACATCATGTACAGTTCTGGTCACCACATTACAAGAAAGACAATATTGCTCTGGAGAGAGTGCAGAGAAGATTTACCAGAATGTTGTCAGGGCTGGATAATTGTAGCTATGAGGAGGGATTGGAGAGGTTGGTGTTGTTTACCTTGGGAAAAAGAAGGGTGAGGGGTCACATGATTGAGGTAATCAAAATTGTGAGGGGTAGGGACAGAGCGTAGGCAGGAGAAATCTGTTTCCCTTGGCAGAAAGTTCAATAACTAGATATCATAAATTCAGTTAAGTGGCAGAAGGATTGGAGGGATTGCGAGGATAAACTCTTTTTATGCAGAGGATGGTAGATGCCTGAAATTTGCTGGCCGAGTTGGTGGTGGAGTTGGAGACCTGAAACTCTTAAAACATACCTGGATCTACACCTTCAGTGTTATAAGCTACAGGGCTATGGGCCAAGTACAGGAAGATGGCCTTAGAAAGGACGTCCCTTTGTCTTTAGGTTGGCATGGACAAGATGGACTGAATGATTTTCTATGGCTCTATACGACTACTCATCCAGTCCAGAATACAATGCCCCTAGTGGAAGATACTTACTGTCCTACATGTGTTTCCAAAGCTTCTTGAAACACACAAAAATAGAAATGGTTGGAGAAACTCAGCATGTCCGGCAATATGTGTGCAGAGAAAAGAGAGTTAATATATCAAGTCCAGTGACTTTTCTTCAGAACTGATAGTAACTTTGAAGAATTTGCTTCAATCATCAGACAGAAGCGTCACGTGAATGATCCATCTCAGCCTCTTCCTGAAGTTCCCAGCAGCAGGGACACTAGTCTTAAATAATTTAATTCATGCTATGTGACATCAAAACATGGCTAAAGGCGTTGGATTCTCTAAAGACTCTGGGATCTGACAACATTCCAGCAAGAAACGTAGAAAAATACAAGTTAGGAACAGGAGGAGGCCATTTGGTCCTTCGAGACTGCTCTGCCATTCTTCACAATTATGGCTGATTGTCTAACTCAATAGCTTAATCCTGCTTTCTCCCCATAACCTTTGATCCCATTTGCCCCAAGTGCCATATCTAGTAGCCTCTTGAATACATTCAATGTTTTAGCATCAACTACTTCCTGTGGTAATGAATTCTACAGGCTCACCACTTTGAGTGAAGAAATATCTCCTCATCGCTGTCCCAAATCGTCTACCCCGAATCCTTATACTGTGACCCTGGTCCTGGACAGATCCACCATCAGAAACATCATCCCTGCATCTAGTCTGTCCAGCCCTGTTAGAATTTTATAAGTCTCTATGAGATTCCCCTTCATTCGTCAGAATTATAGCAAAAACAACCCTAACCTAGTCAATCTCTCTCATACGTCAGATCCACCACCCCCGGAATCAGCCTGGTAAACCTTCGCTGCTCTCCCTTGAGAGCAAGAGCATCCTTCCTCAGATGGATGGGTTAGGGTTAAGAGCTGAAGAGCTGAACTTCAGAGAGGCACGAGTAATTGCCCTTGAGATTGTGGCAGCATTTGACAAAATGTGTAATCAAAGAACCTCAGAGAAACTGAAGTCAATAGAATTTAGGGGCAAACTCTCTGTTGGTTAGAGCAGAGAAAGATTGGAGGATAATCCTCCCAGGCCCAGAGCAACACTGCAGCAATTTCTTGGATTAACGTCATAAGCCCAGCCATCAATGACCATCCCTTCATCATAAAGTCAGAATTTGAGGTGCTCGTTGATGATTGCACAATGCTCAACACCAGTCAACTCCACAGATAAGGGAGAGGTCTGTATATATGTGCAACAAGATCTGAACAATACTCAGGCTTGGGTTAATACACGTCAAGTAACATTTGTTTTATATATGTGCCAGACAATGATCAGCACTAGTAAAAGAGAATCCAACCATTACCCCATGATGTTCAATGAAATGACAACTGCTGAATGTCCCATTACCAACATTCTGGAGGTTACCATTGATCAGAAACTGAATTAGACTAGCCATATGAATACTGGCAATAAAAGCAGGTTAGAGGAAGTAGATAACCTCCCAACTCACCATAGTCTGGGAAATTCATAGGACCCCTCAGTGTGGAAGGAGGCCATTCAGCCCATCAAGTCCACATTGACCCTGCAAAGAGCATCCCACCCAAACTATTCCACCCCTACACTTTCCCTGTAACCCTGCATTTCCCATGGCCATCCACCAACTTGCACATCTTTGAACTGTGGGAGAAAACCGGGGCACCCGAGGAAATCCCCACAGACACAGGGATAATGTGTACACTCCATACAGTTGCCCAAGGGTGGAATCAAACCCAAGTTCCCTGGTGCTTTGAGACAGCAGCACTAACTACTGAGTCACTGTGCCGCCCTATTTTATTTTAGGAATTCAAAGATCCCCTCCTCCTGGCCCAGGCAACCACATACGCTCACTGTTGCACCCTGCCCCTCAATGTGATCAACAGTCCTGTGGTTCGATGGTGGTGTCTAATCAAGATTGTAAGCGACTACCCTGTATCTTCATGTGGCTGACCACATCTTTGGACACATAGGGCTGGTTGTCTCATTAGATAATGGGATCTGGATGACAAGATTTGCTTCCTTTTCTTTCCTTGTCTGCTGCCGCATCATTAAGACATGGGGTGTGAAAGACTAATACAACTAGATGGTCAGGTTGTCACCATTCTGAATAAAGGGCAGCAAGCTCTGCTCAGTCTTTCCAAACAATTTGCCTCATGTTTCCAGACTTTGGATTTCAAAATATAGTATATCAATGTTATAAAAAAAAAACACTTCTTTGTTCCTGGTTTCTTGTAAAAGCGTGTTTTCAATTTCCAGAACACTGAATGCAATATCCACTTACAGTACCAACAGGAAAAGCCAGGACTGAGAAGAGGAGATCTCTAAGTGACCGAATCCACAGCACAGGTCCCAGTGCATCTACGAGGATACTCAACCCATTGAAAAAAGTCTGCAGAAACTAGAAAAATAATTAGAGAAAAATTGAGTGCAGTATGCAAATAGCATTGTTGCAAGGTAAAGTGCAGAGTCCCAAGACTGACTTTTTCCAGTTATTTAGTTAATCTCTCCTGATGTCAAGAGTGAGCCCTTCAGGTCAAACTCTATGGAAAGCAGAACAGAAGAGGCAGGTGGAGGAACAAAGAAATGATTCTTGACTGAAGTTGAGGGTATGGGAGAGAGACGGTGAGAGAAAGACAGGAGCTGAGAAAGAGGATAAAAAGCAAGTGAGTAACCTGGGGATTAAAGTGAAGGGAGGAGAAGAGGTTGATGAAGAAAGAATTGGAAAAATGTTTGAGTGACAAATAAAATAGGTGGGCTGAAGACAGTTTGTATGGACTCGAAAGGAATCAAGAATTAAGGTTGGACGTGAAGTTGAGGTCAAGGAACAGCCATGATCTTATTAAGTGACAGAATAGGTTCAAAAGAATGTAAAGTCTATTCCAGCTCCCATTCTTACGGTGTCAGAATGTGAAAGGGAATGGCAAGATTACACTAAAAGAAGGAAAGAGATTCTGGAGAAAAAAAATCAATAGGTATAAAAGATATATTAAAGGAAGTTAAAAGGCAAGCCACCTGCTCCAGACAGAATGCATCCAAAGTTAATGAAAGTCACAAAGGTAGAGATAAAAGAGGCATTGATCATAATCTTTCAATTCTCACTATATTTAAGAATAGAACCAGAGGAGTGGCCTTCACTAAACAGAGGGATAACTCAGAAAAGTACAGATCGAACATGCTAACATCTGTGGCGGGGAAATATTTGAAAACAATATAAGGTGCATAAAAGCTTTCATTTGAAAATGATTCAGTTGATCAAGAAGAAACAGCCGGAATTTGCTGACAATAATTTGGGTCTCATTACCCTGATTTTACACATCTGTGAATTCAGAGTATTGGTCAAAGTAGCACAGTAAATTTTGTAGAATTATTATTTCTGAAGGCCTTTGACCAAATGCATTCTAATGAAGGTCATCATCAAACTGAAATATTACTTAGTTTCCACAGGTTCTGAATAATTCAGGTATTTCTGATTTTATTTCCAATTTACAGCATCTGGCTTTGAATTTCACAGACCCCATAACAGACAGGATGCTATAAAACTGGGTGCCAAGACTGTGGCACAATGCTCACCAACCAACCACCGCAATGCCATTCAACTGATAACAAAGATACATTCGGTGGTTCACTCAGCTATAGTCATTTATGGAAAGTTTAGGGCGTCCTTTGGTAACTGCTGAGATTTTGCCCATGTAGGTGAAACCTGGCAGAGTGATGGATGAGCAAGGGAGGATGCCTTCTATTCAGGCTTGCTGTGTCCATCAGAACCAACTCACTCACCCCTCTCCAAGATATGGTTTTGACCATAAAGCTTCTCTTTATAACTCCCATCTCACTCTGCTCACTAAGGTCTGCCAATCTGGCCCTAATGGAACCCCAGACTTAACTTCATCCTGATCTGCGGCAAGTCTTCTTCATGGGACTGCCATTCCCATCACATCTGATGACACTGCTGGAAACAGGGGTTGTAAGCTATTTTATTAGCCAGCAATTCTCAAATGGGAGTCTGAAGTCATGCCTCAATCACATTAATGACCTGACGACTACTGAATAGCTGTGGACTGAGCCAGCTAACAAAGGCAGACTCACTCCCAACAGCATTTGCAATTCAGCCCCTGCTAAAGTGCTTTCTGCCTGTATTAGTATACAGAAGTCTTGTTAAAAATTTAGAACTCCGTCGATTTAGGGTGAATGTGGCTGTATCAGTACAAATAGCTCAATAACAGAGTAAAGGCTTTTAAGATAGGGGTTGGTTTGTAGTGCTGTTCCAGAAAAGTCATATGTTTTAATGTTCGTGAATGACCTGTATGTTGGGGAGCTGTGGCATTGTGATAATGTCTAGCAATCCAGAACCGAACAAAATATTCTGGGCATGCGGATTCAAATCTCACCAAGGTAAAACTTGCAAGGTGTTGGTGCTCCCATGTATCTGCTGACTTTATACTTCATGATAGTGGTCATGAATTTGAAGGATCCTGTCTTAGGATCCTTAGTGAATTTTTGCAGTGCATCTTTTGGATTTTACATGCTGCTGCTACTGTGTGACAGTGGTGGGAGGAAATGAATGTTTGCGGATGTGGTGCCCATCAAACGGGCTGCTTTGTAATGGATAATGTCAAGCTTTAAGTGTTGTTTGCACCCATCCAGGCAATTCACTCCTGAGTTGTGATTTTTAGACAGTGAATAGGAATTGGGGAGACAGGAAGTCAGGTACAGGATTCTTAGCCTGTGACCTGCTCTAGTTATCACATTATTTACGTGGCTGATCCAGTTCAGTTTCTGGTCAGTAGTAACTGTTAGGATGTTGGTAGTGAGGAATTTAGTAATGATAATGCCTTTAATGCAAATAGATGATATTTAGATTTGTTCTTTTTTGGAGATGATCATTATCAGGAATTTGTGAGGCATGAATGTTGCTTGCGACTTGTCAACTCAAATCTGGATATTATCCAAGTCTCGTTGCATTTGTACATGGACTTCATCACTATTTGAAGGGTCGTGAATGGTGCTGAACATTGCGCAATCTTTAGTGGACATCCCAATTTCTGACCTTGGGATTGTGGGGTAGGGTGCGGGGGTGCAGAGAAAGTCCTAAATGAAGCAGCTGAAGATAGTTGGCCTCAGGCACTACCCTGAGGAATTCCAACAGCAATGTTCTGTAGCTGAGACAATTGACCTCCAACAGCCACAATCATCTTCCTTTGTGCCGGTATGATTCAAACAGAGATAAGATTTCCCCTGATTCTCACTCTTTCTAGTTTTGCGAGGGCTCCTTGATATCAGACTCAATCAACTATTGCCTTCATGTCAAAGCCAGTCACTCTCAATTCACCACTGGGGTCTCACATTGAAAACATAGTGCATTGTATATTCACCCAGCTGCACTCTGGCACTGAAGGCCTCACATCTAACATCCAGATATTCCAGGCAGGATTCCACTGTTGAAGTCATGAACTTAACTTTTGAATTGTTCATGGGTTGCAATCCTACATATGGATATACACGTGGATGGATGAAGAATGTATCACCGCCCTCAATTTTCCCGCCCACGAGTGAGCTGGAAGGTAGGTCTGGCAACCACTTCATGGTCAACAACAAAAACAGAAGTTTCTGGAAAAGGTCAGCAGCTCTGGCAGCATTTGTGAAGAGAAATCAGACTTAATGTTTCAGGTCCAGTGACCTTCCTCAGAACTGATGGTAACTTGGAAAATGTTCGTTTATATGCAGATGAAAAGATGGAGGAAGAGGGTAAGGAGTAAACAATAAGTGGAGATAGAGCCTAAAAAGAGTGAAGAACAGTTGAAGACAAAAGAGTGGATAACGATCTGGCTAGGAGAGTGAATAGCTGTTAACGGAGACTGTTAGTGGCTAACAACAGGTAGTGTGTAATGGCAGACTATATGCTAACAAGGCCTGGTATGTGGGGTTGGGGATTAGGACATGGGGGAGTTCAGGTCCTGAAATTATTGAACTCAATATTGAGTCCGGAGGGCTGCAGGGTCCCCAAGCAAAAAAATGAGCTGTTCCTCCAATTTGAATGGAGTTTTGCTGGAACGCTGTAGCAAGCCTGAGACAGAGATGTTGGCCGGGGAACAGGGTTGTGTGTTAAAGTGGCAGACAACTTCCAACAAATGAAGAAGGAAAGACAACAGTAATCGAGCCAGGGCTTTATTGATAAAGATGTGCTTTCAAAGCTTTTCATTTTGCTGCAAGAATACCATATTTCAAAGGAGACAATATTTATGCTACATGAAAGACCAGATGCTACTTTATTAGCCAGAAGACTGATTGGTTGAAATATGCCATGGAGAATGCACCAGCAAAGCTTTTGCATAATTTTAAAAGTGGCAAGTTGATTGCGATTGCTTGAGAGAACGCAGCAGAGTGAAATCGGGTTATTATTTGCAAGTATTCAATACTAACCAACCTAGATGTGTGTCATAACATGTCCAAAATAATTACAATGTCTGTATGCGTAAATGGGCACGATTGCTAGCTAAATGAAATTTCAACGCGGCATGTTTGTCTTGTGATTAACTGAATATAGATGACAAGTCCTCATGATGTTGAATACATTAAAATTGTTTGGACTGTTGCTGTTGTTGTTATACCTAACTTTCTCCTTCACTTGATTTTCAATTTTTCACAGCATTACTTGGATCGGTACCTACCCTGATGATACATCAACTTGGAGAGAATCAAAATGTATACTTTCCAACAAGCTCACAAACCGAAAATGGCCAAATGATTGATTCTTTTCCTTCAAACAAAGATTGCACTGAAATACAGTATTTGTCCTTTTTAGTTAAAACTGGGTCACTCTTCTCACGGAAGGCTTACAGCTGATTTCAAAAAGTCTTTAAAATACTTCCAACTGTGTGCAGTTCCTGTGAGTGTGACCAAGCTCAAGGTTTTCTATTACCATGAAAAAATTGTAGCACCAAATTCATCCGGGAGCCAGATGTAATTATATGAAATGATTTCACATGTCAACCAAGACTAATATAGAGTACAGGGATGCAAGTTTGAAAATATGTTATCAAAGTCAAGAAAGAGTTAAAAGTAAGTCAGCTTCCCACAAAATGTAACTGTTGTATAAGGAGTAATGCTGAGGAATGCTTTTAGCATTACCCAGTATATTAACGTCAAATGGATTTGGGCAGGGAAACAGCTTTAGATCTTGAAGGAATAGAATCTAATATCAAGTTCCCCCTCTTGGTCTCAGTAATAATGTCTATCATATTATTATACCTGTTTACAGGAAGAGTCTCTTCCCATTGGACCACTAGATGACTTTCCTAAACAACACTAGACCAATTAGGCCCTGTAGACCTCTACCTGGAAAGAGAACAGTGGCAGCAAATCTACCAGATATCCCTTACAATATAACGAGCAGCGGTGATAATTCATCTTACTACAGTAACTAAAATAAAAGAGAGTGTGACAGACTAAAGAGGTAAACATTTTGCAATAAAAAATGAAATTCTTGCCCAATAAAACCAAATGACAAATTAGGAATACGGGATCAGGAGTAGCCTGTGTCACCATTGAACTAGATGTGGCTTATAACACTTCACTGGGGTAACACTTGGAAGTGAAGCCCTGCTATTTCCAGAATTATCACAAATCTTAAAGATTTTATGAAAGTTTGTAAAAAGTTCCCCAATTTACTCGTTTGTTTAGATCTAGCTGAATCAAAAACTCAGACCAGATTTCTGTTCTTAACAAGCCTTATTATTTATTAAAATAAATACGTTCTAGCTACAGGTAAACAATAATGAACTGCCGACCACTAACTATATTAGTTGAAACTGCAACCCAATTATGAAACTGTCCCTGTACATATATAGACAGACAAAAACATTGGTGCTATGGTTGGAGGGAAAAACTGGAAATACAATTCAATGGCCCTGTCCACACAGTTCACTAAAATGCTCTTTTTGCTTATCAAGACTTGCTGTTCTTCAATATCTCCTCTCCAGGTACTTACCACTGCCTTGCAGCAGACAGAGTGACTGGTTCACACATTATAAAGTCTCTGACTTATTGGATAAAAATAACATCTTACAGCAACTGGTGATGGAAAATAAACTGACTTTCTTCAAGCTTTACTTATTTGCCATTATAGAGAGAAACACGGCCTCCTTTCCCAGAGATCCAAAGGCTTCAGATAATACTGTTCACGCCTACAAGCTGTTAAGCTACTCAGGAGCAAATCACATTATTTTTAGTATAATGGCTTTTGTCAATGAACAACTGGTGACTACTCCACAAACCAGTCAGCTGCTTGTTGCTAGATGAATCTCACTTTGTACATGCACTGGTGTCAGCCCATCTTCAACTAGCCTCCCCCACTGCTTGAACAAAACAGCAGGGTAAATATCATACACAAAATGTTTCAGCAACTTGCTTTTAAAAAGTGCAACAACTTCTTCCATAATCCTTTGTTTTAAAAACAGTCCTTTTCCAATTTCAGTCCACAACCAAATTTACAGCAAACTGAAAAGATGAGTCTTTACTAGTTGATCTATACTTAACTTTATCTGCCTGCCTAGTTTTCATTTTCTTGACCAATAAAAGAGAAGTCTATCAACATGAACTTTGAAATGTGCAATTGACACAGCTTCAACTGTTTTGTATGGGACAGTTCAGATTTCCACTCCTCTTAATGAGAAAAGATATTTCTTGAGACACTCCTAAATGTACTGGATCTAATGTTCTGCCTCTTTGTTCTGCATTCCCCCAATACAATTTCGCTCTACTTACAGTATGCATTCATTCAATAATGTTAAACACACAAGTTTGATCACATCTATAACTTCTGATAGAGTTCTTTAAGAACAAATTAGGAAGTAGTATTTAGCACTGACTGGTATTTCTCATTAGCATGATCACTGCACATGTGAACATCGTTGTTGAATCTTCACAGGTGCCAGGAACCTTAAATGCAAGAAAACATCTTGTATATAGCAGGAAATGCATTGGAAAAAGTACAAACTCAGTCCATGTTTGAAGCATGTCAAGAAGTGTGTGTCAATGCCACCTTAATGTGTTCAAAGAAGATGCTGCTGAAAAATTATCCTGTTGAAGGCCACCTGCACCATTTTCGGCAAGGAAACTATTCACTAGAAAAATCATTTTTTGGGCAATAGTACTTTACCATTGAATGGCTTCAGTTACTTAACATTTATTAAAAATTGTGCATCTGCAATGATGGTGCCTAATACAAATAAGGAACATAACCCAGTCCTGATGAAGGGTTTCGGATCAAAACGTTGACTTTCCTGCTCCTTGGATGCTGCCTGACCTGCTGTGCTTTTCCAGCTCCACATTTATTGACTCTAACTTCCAGCTTCTGCAGTCCTTACTGGCTCCAGGAACATAACCTAATTTTATTACATGTTTTTGTATTGGTTTGATGACAAAAGCATAGGCGCAATTTCTACACTGGCTGAGGTTATCATGAAGGTCCCACATTTTCAACCTTGCCCCTTGCCTGAGGTGTGATATTCCTTAGATCAAATTGACCACCAGACCCCCTCATACCACTTCCCCCCATGAGAAAGTGGCCCTATGGTCCACCTGGGAATATAGCAGCTTTAGCTTATTGGGTAAGTGATTTTCAGTTAACACATTTAGATTCAACACATGCTTCTTCAGGAATAGTTAAAGGAAGAAAAGATATACTTGGAAATACAAGTTTAGTTTGTGCAATCGGTTCTCGTAATTTAGTACTTTCAGTGCAATACTCATCTGGTACATTGCACTGGACACTCTCAAAAGGAAGGATATCCTTCCTGAGTTTCTATGTCTATAACTAAATCCAATGTTCCTGATGCACTTCAATATGAGTTCTATATAACTGCACAAATAGTTCACATAACTTCTACCCCTTTATCTTGTACTACCTTTTTGTGTGAGGGTAAAAAAACTATTAGTTCTACAAATTGTTTTCAATGTGCAAGGGGTTTGGACCCTGAAGCAATCTTGTGATGACGTCAAAAAGAGGTGCTCCCCCATTGGGCATAAATAGCACAATGATGGCAGTTAGATAGATAGCAGATGGATAAAAAATATGGAAGCATATGGAGAAAATAGCTTTGATAATGTAACCGTAACATTATAGGCCAGTATATCTCAGCTTACAGCGTGTTGTTTGATTTAATGTTTAATTTGCAATAAACATTATTAGAAAGAAGGCCAAGCCCGAAGACAGTTCTTGACCATTCTATTTCCTCCATCAGTCTATCTTGAACCCAATACTTTCAGAAATCATCATAAACTGACATGAAAGAATTTGTACCTGTCCTTTTCATGGGCTCCTAAATCTTTCCATTCCTCCTCAGTTGCTAATTTCTCACCACTAAGAAAAGATTCTGAATTATCATTTTTGGATACAAAATAGATTACCTCCTATTTCCTCACCTTAAATTCCAATTGTCACACCTTTTCCCCCAATCAAAATCTATCAATATCTATTTGCAACTTTCTGCTCTCATCTATACAATTTTGTGTCACCTAACTTGATGGTTTTTGAAAACTCAAATAAGGCTCTCTATT
The DNA here is from genome assembly GCA_024137785.1 of Ginglymostoma cirratum. Classification (NCBI taxonomy): domain Eukaryota; kingdom Metazoa; phylum Chordata; class Chondrichthyes; order Orectolobiformes; family Ginglymostomatidae; genus Ginglymostoma; species Ginglymostoma cirratum. The sequence continues at coordinate 3,152,357 of JAHRHZ010000030.1, read as the reverse complement.
CTTTTCTCAAGTACAGTGAAAATTAACACCCAAATACAGAGAATACTTGTTACAGTAACACTGTGATGATTTGAAAGTTTTGACCTATTACTTGAATAATAGTTCCATGTAAAAAGTAAAACTCATTACTGGAGACATTTAAATTCAATTAATTAAGTATGTCTAAAATAAAAAGTAAGCAGCAGTATTGCTTACTATGAAATTACAAGAATGAGATTCTGTTTGGCACACTAATGTTCTTCAGTGAAGGAAATCTGCTGCCTCTATCAAGTTTGGCTATATACATTTTGAGACCCAGCATAACATTGTTGACTCTTTAAAAACCCTTTGAAATGGCTTACTAAGATATTCAATTGTACCTAGCTGGTATAATAAATTACTGCAGTACTTTGAGACAAAAGCTCATCACCACCTTCTGAAGAACAGTTAAGGATGGACAATAAATGCTTGTATTTCTAACGATATTTAAATCCATTAAATAATTAAAAGACTAAATTCTTGCTATCAAGTGTTCCATTCTGTTAAATGGAGTATGTGGCTAACTTTTTTCAACTTTGTCACCTATCACCGAATCAATTCTCTATACATGACAATGGGTTCTCCCTAATTCCATGCACTTACTATTTTTACCAGTTTGTTTTATGGCACTTTTTACAATTCATGTAAATAAGATTGGAGACAAAGAAAGCTGAATACTGTAGTTCTGCAAGAGCTGAATATGCAGTATAGTGGTTAGATCACTGAAACTATCTATAGTGTGTAACAGTGACAAACAGCGCAAATATAACCTACAGACAGACAAGTAAACTAAAATCTCAGGGAATAATTTGAACAGAGCAAAGCTGTAGCCCCACCTGGAATATTACATACAATTCTGGTCAATGTGTTATTACAAAGTTATTCACATAACGAAGAAAATGAACTGCGTAGTAACTAATTTTTTTAATAGTTTTCTGTCATCAAGCACTGTATCCTTCCCCTGCAAATCTCTCGACATCACTTTACACTACAGTAAAGAAAATATCCCTGCCTTCTTCAGGCTGAAAGACCATAAAATATAGGAGCACAATTAGGCCATCAGCTGATGTGTTTCTCAATCCTATTCTCCTTCTTTCTCGCTGTAACGTTTGATCCCCTTGTTAATCAAGAACCTATTTGTCTATCTTAAATGCACTCAATGACTTGGCTTTCACAGCCTTCTGTGGCAATGAGTTCCACAGATTCATCACCCTTTGTCTGAAGAAATTCCTCTTCATCCCAGTTCTAAATGGTTGTCCCTTCACTCTGAGGTTGTGCCCTCAGATCCTAGCCTCTCCTAGCAGGGGAAACATCTCCACTTCCACTGAATCCAAAACTTTCAGTATTCTGCAAGGTTCAATGAGATTCCCCCCTCATCTTCCCAAATTCCATTGAGTACTGAATGAGTCCTGAACGATGGCTTCGTGGTTAGGACTGCTGCCTTACAGTGCCAGAGCCCTAGGTTCAATTCAACACTCCGACAACTGTGTGGAGTTTGCATATTCTTCCCGTGTCTGCACAGTTTTTCTCCAGGTGCATCGGTTTCCTCCCGCTGTCCAAAGATGTGCAGGTTAGGTGGTGGCCATGCTAAAGTGCCCCCATGGTGTCCAGCGAAGTGTAGGCTAGGATGATTAGCTATGGGAAACGCAGGGTTACAGGGGTTTGGGTCTGGGCAGGATGTTCTTCAGAGGGTTGGTGTGGACTGGATGGGACAAATGACCCCCTTCTACACTATCAGGATTCTACTCTATGCTTCTCCTATGACAGTACTTTCACGCCCGGGATCATTCTTGTAAACTTCTTCTGGGCTTTCTCCAAGGCTAGCACATCTTCCTTATATGCAGAGGCCAAAACTGTTCACAATATTCCAAATGCAATTGACCAGAGCCTTATAGAGCATCAGCAGTGCATCCTTGCTCTTGCATTCTAGCCCTCTCCAAATGAATGCTAAGACTGCATTTGCTTTCCTAACTGCCAACTGAAGCTGCATGTTAATTCAGGGAATCCTGAACTAGTCCCTTAGTTCAGATTTCCAATGCCTTTCACCATTTAGAAAAGAGTCTATGCCCCTATCCTCCCTACCAAAGTATGTAACCTTGAGGTAATGCATTTTGGAAGATCTAATTCAAGAGCAAACTATACAGTAAATGGAAAAGTCCTGGGGAAAATTGATGTACAGAGAGATCTGGGTGTTCAGGTCCATTGTTCCCTGAAGGTGGCAATGCAGGTCAAAAGAGTGGTCAAGAAGGCATACGGCATGCTTTCCTTCATTGGACGGGGTATTGAGTACAAGAATTGGCAGGTCATGTTACAGTTGTATAAGACTTTGGTTCGGCCACATTTAGAGTACTGCGTACAGTTCTGGTCGCCACATTACCAAAAGGATGTGGATGCTTTGGAGAGGGTGCAAAGGAGGTTCACCAGGATGTTGCCTGGTATGGAGGGTGCTAGCTACGAACAAAGGTTGAGTAGACTAGGATTATTTTCATTAGAAAGACAGAGATTGAGGGGGGACCTGATTGAGGTCTACAAAATCATGAGGGTTATAGACAAGGTGGATAGCAAGAAGCTTTTTCCCAGAGTGGGGGACTCAATTACTAGGGGTCATGAGTTCAAAGTGAGAGGAGGAAAGTTTACGGGAGATATGCATGGAAAGTTCTTTATGCAGAGGGTGGTGGGTGCCTGGAACACGTTGCCAACGGAGATGGTAGACACAGTCACGTTAGTGTCTTTTAAGATGTATCTGGGCAGGTACATGGATGGATAGGGAGCAAAGGGATACAGACCCTTAGAAAATAGATGACAGGTTTAGACAGAGGATCTCGATCGGCACAGGCTTGGAGGGCCGAAGGGCCTGTTCCTGTGCTGTAATTTTCTTTGTTCTTTGTTCTTTGTTCTCACACTTTCCCGATTGTATTCCTCCTGCCACTTCTTTGCCTTCTCTCCTAGACTGCCCAAGTCCTTCTGCAACCTCTTCACTTCCTCAACTCTACCAGTCCCTCCAACTATCTTTGCGTCATCTGCAAACTTAGCAACAAAGCCCTCCTGTTCCTTTATCCAGATCATTAGTGTAGAGTATGAATAGTTGTGATCCCAGCACTGATCCTGTGGAACTCTACTAGTCACTGGCTGCCATCCTGAAAAATACCCTTTTTATCCCCACTCTCTACCTTTTGCCAATCAGCCATTCCTCTAACCTTGTGTCTAATACTATGAACTCATCTCTTATTTAGTAGCCTCCTCTGCGGCATTTTGTCTCAAGCCTTCTACAAATACAAATACATCACATTTACTGGCACTCCTCGATACAACTTGCTTGTTACCTCTTCAAAGAATTCTAAAATTTGTTAGGCATGACACCCCACCTCTTTGATGAAGCCGTGCTGAATTAGCCTTAGCATGCACTTCCAATTACTCCACAATCTCATCCTTAACAATGGCATTGCAAACTACCACCCCATTTCAAACCATACTATCCTCTCCAAGAACCTTGAATGTGCTGTCACCTCCAAAAATTGATGCCTATCTTTGCTGGACTACCATGTTTCAATTCCTTCAAACAGGTTTTCTTCATAGCCATGAAACAAAAATGGTCCTCAAATGGTGTGTCATGTAAATGTGACCATGATAAATCAACCCTCCTGTCCTTTTCAATGTGAATTCAGCCTTTGACATAGTTAGCCACATCATTCTCCTTTAACATCATCCAGGCAAGCATGACAGAACTTGTCCGATTTCATTCCTATCTATCCAATTAACATCAGAGAATCGCCTCCAATGGCTTCTCTTCCCCCTGTCATATACTTACCTCTGGAGCCTCCAAGGAATTTCGGCCTCTATTTTTCACTCAAGTCTGATAGTGTTTTCCAGTGATATCATAATTACATGCAATACACTGAGGTCTATCTCACAATCAGCTCTCTCAATTCTTCTACTATCTGCAAATTGCTTGACTACTTGTCCAACAACATTGGATGAAGTATTTTCTCTGACTAGATGTGGGAAAGACACCAGCCATTGTCTTTGGTCTCTGCTACAATCTTCATTACTTAGCCAACAACGCCATCCTTTTTTTTTTGAGATTGAAACAGACTATTGACAAACTTGACCCAATATGAGCTTCCAACCTTAAATCTACTCCAACCTGCCTGGTAATCTTCATTCTTCTACCCTCAAGAAACTCGTCCTTATCCAAAATTCTAATGTCCTAATCCTCATTCACAATAAATCCATTTCATTCAGTAATCCCAAGCCTGTTGACATACATTGGTTCCTGGTGCGAAATCACCTCCCTTTTACAAGTTGTCATCCTTGATTTTAGTTCTCACCATGGCTTCATAACATCCTCCATTCCTATAGTCCTCAGAAATCTTTGGCCATCACTGATTCTAGCCATTTGTACAGGGTGAGACAGGGCATAAGTCTGAAAAAGAACAAACTATTGCTAAGTCAGGAACTTTGTAGAGATAAGAATTTGATGCAGAACGGGAAAAAAAATTGTAATTGTGTTTTTCAGCCCCCACTGGCTGATGAGTGCTCTTCTTTCATCTTTAAGGCAGGAAAATTTCTATTACTTTAGTGATCAAATTAAGAACACAGTGGTTAATTAAATAAGGTCAGACAGACATGGTAGGAATGGTGAAATGCTATGACTGCAGTATGTGGGCACCTATGGAATGCATTGTCATTCTGGACAAAATGTCTGTTTATTTGCAAGTATTTGCAATTTCAGTAAATTTGGCTCATGGCTGCTAAATTGGAATCTGAACTGCAGATATTGCAGACCATCAGGTAAGGGGAGAGTTAGCTGGACACTTTGTCCTGGAGTTAGACACTCCCCTTAGATTCTGTAGAGAGTTGGAGTTGGTCAAAGTCAGGGACAGGAGGTTGTGAGTCCTAATTGGATGGATATGGGATCTTGCAGGCAGTGATAAATGAACTTTAGCCTTTGTCTTTGGAGAAAAGCTCCAAGATTTTTACTACCTTTGTAGATGAGGAGGTCAGCAAATTGCATATATCACCATGGTGCACTATACTACTAAAAGTGGAGAAAGTGAAAAGGAATGTGGGGATGGGAGACATTACAGACAGGGAACATACAATGTTTTCTGGAGCCATAACTGGAGCTCTGAAGGCTGTATTGGCTTGCCCATGCCAAGGATAAGCATGTCACAGCTAGTGATAAAACTGGAACGGGAAGTGGATAATCAATTTATCATAGATCCCCGTTAAGACTTTCTCAACAACAGGGTTCCGACATTTCACCAATGTCAGCTAGTTTTGTTCATTCAAAGAATATGGGCATCATTGGCTGGGCTAACATTTATTGGCCCAAATCTGGTTGCCCTTGAGAAGCAGCCTTTTTGAACCACTGCAATCAATCAGCTGCAGCTGCATCCACAAATGCTGGGAGGGAATTCTGGAATTTTGACCCAGCAATGATAAAGGAAAGGTGATACATTTCCAAGTCAGGATGGTGAGTGACTTGGAGGGGAACTTGCATGGTGGTGTTCCAATGTATCTGCTGCCCTTGTCTTTCTAGATAGAAGTGGTCATGGATTAGTAGGTGCAGCCTAAAGATCTTTGGCAACTTTCTGCTGTGCATTTTCTAGACAGTACACATTACTGCTGTGTGCCAGTGATGTGGCGCCAATCAAGTCAGCTGCTTTTTATTAGATGGTGTCAAGATTCTTGAATGATCTTGGAGCTACACTCAATCAGGCAAGTGGGAAGTATTCCATCACACTCCCTATTTGTGCCTTGTAAGTGGGGGACAGGTTTTGGGGAGTCAGGAAGTGAGTTACTCAATGCAGGATTATTCCTAGCCTTCATCCTGCTCTTGTCGCCATTCTTTTTCTATCTCTAGTCCAATGAAGTTTCTGGTGAATGATAACCCCTGGGATGTTGACAGTGGGATATTCAGCAATGGTAGGACCATTGAATGTCTAGGGCATTGTTAGATTGTGTCTTACTGTAGCTTACTGCCTGGTGCTTGTGTGGCACAAATCATAGAATCCCTATAGTGTGGAAACAGGCCATTTGGCCCATCGAGTCCACACTGACCCTCCAAAAAGCATCCCACCCAGACACAATCCCCACCCTGTTCCGGTAACCCCACATTTCCTATGGCTGATCCACCTAGCCCGCATATCCCTGGGCACTATGGGCACTTTAGCATGACCAATCCACCAAACCTGCACATCTTTGAACTGTGGGAGGAAACTGGAGCACCCATAGGAAACTCCTGCAGATACAGGGAGAATGTGCAAACTGCACACAGACTTATTTCACATGTAAGCGCAAACTGGGATATTGTCCAGGTCCTGCTGCATTTGGACACAGACAGCTTTGGTATCTGAAGAGTTGCAAATGACCCTGAATGATGTGCAATGTCCGAACATGCTAGTTCTGAACTTACAAGGGAGGGTAGGTCATTGAAGCAGATGCTACTGGTTGGGTTTCAGGTGCTACTTGGAGGAACTCATGCAGAGACATCCTGAAGTTGAGATAATCAACCTCCAGCGACCACAGCCACCTTCCTTTGTGCAAGGTATTCTCAATGTGAAGGTAGGACTGTATCTCCATAAGGACTGTGCAGTGGTCACTCTCACTGTTACTGCCATGGACAAATGTGCTTGTGGCAGGCAGATTAGTGAAGCTGAGATCAAGTATGTTTACCTTTCTTGATGGTTCAAATCCATCACCTTTTCAATAGTTTTGTTTCAAATTGAAGTCAAATTCCACTATCTGCTTTGGTGGGTTTTGAATAGATATCCCCAGAACATCACCTGAGTTGCTAGAGAACTAATCTAGTGACAACACCTAACCCTAACTCCAATCCTAGTCCCATCATCTCCCTTAAAATGCCAGATTAGGGCAGCACGGTGGTTCAGTGATTAGCACTGCTAATAGGGTTATAGGGGGATGCTCTGGGGGTCAGTGTGGATTTGTTGGGCCAAAGAGCCTGTTTCCACAATGTAGGGATTCTATTCTATTAAAATGCCTGCAATTGTTTGTTGTTTTTCATCTCTTCTTTCTTGAAAATCTGTTGATTTCAAATCCGTTGGGACTGCTGTGGAATCTGGAAAATTTTAGAAAATCATGAAAAGCACACATGCTAAATCTGGTATTAACACTTTCAGAACTATAGGTTGTAGACCTTCAGGTCCTGGAGAATTGTTTGATTTTAGTCCCTTAAAGTTCTCTGATACAATTTCCTTGCTAATTTCAGTTATCTTCTGTTCCTCACCCTTATTAGCCTTTTGGTCAATTTGTATCTTGTTTTCTACTCCGAACAGTGTTATTGAGACACTTAAATGGCACATTGTTTTTTAGAATTCATGTCTATAAGAGTTATAAAATTTGGTTCATTTGAAGTACTGAGGAGATAAGTAGAATCATATGGCTCTACAGCATAGAAAAAGGCTCTTTGGCCTATCAAACAGTGGCAGTCAGAAGCAACCACCTAACTATTCTAATCCCATTTTTCAGCACAGTCCATAGCCTTGTTTAAAAACCAAAAAAACTGCAGATGCTGTAAATCAGGAACACAAACAAAGTTGCTGGAAAAGCTCAGCAGGTCTGGCAGCATCTGTGAAGGAGAAAACAGAGTTAACGTTTCGGGTCTGGTGACCCTTCCTCAGAACTGATGGTGGCTGGGAAAACATCAGTTTATATGCAGAAAATAGGGAGGTGGGTGGAGTAGGGGGTAAACAATGGGAGAGAGCCCAAAGAAGAGAAAGACGGTTGGGCAGACAAAGGAGTTGCTAATGATCAGGCTGGGAGGGTGAATAGTTGTTAATGGGGACTGTTAGTGACTAACAGCAGGTGGTGTGTAATGGCAGGCTACATGCTAACAAGGCCTGGTGTGTGGAGTGGGGAGCTGGGACATGGGAGAGTTTAGGCCCTAAAATTATTGAACTCAATATTGAGTCCAGAGGGCTGTAGGGTCCCCAGGTGGAAAATGAGGTGTTGTTCCTCCAGCTTGCGTTGATCTTCACTGGAACACTGCAGCAAGCCAGAGACAGAGATGTTGGCAAGGGAGCAGGGTGGTGCGTTGAAGTGGCAGGCAACTGGTAGTTCAGGGTCCTTTTTGGGAGCAGAACATAGATGTTCTGCGAAGCGGCCGTCAAGTCTACGCTTTATTTCCCCAATGTAGAGGAGACCACATTGTGAGTAGCGAATGCAGTAGACTAGATTCTGTTAAGTGCAGGTGAAGTGTTGCTTCACCTGGAAGGTATGTTTGGGGCCTTGGAAACAGGGGAGGGAGGAGGTAAATGGGCAGGTGTTGCACTTTTGCCAGTTACAGGGAAAGGTGCCATAGAGGTGTGGAGAGGTGTTGGGGGTGAAGGAAGTAGCCTTGTTTACTTTGGCATTGCAACTACACATCTAAGTACTTCAAAAATCTTACAAGGGCTTCTCCTTCTACCACCTTGACAGGCAGTAAAGACCAGGAGTTAAAACTTGTCCCCTGCACTTCTCTTGTAGCTGGTGTATGGAGAAGATTATCTTTCAGACAAGAATCTGCACTGTGCTTCTGGATATACCTGGACTGCAAGAAAATGAAGTCTTTTTAAACACGACCGAGTGAAGGCCTTCTCCACAACACTGAGTATGGTGCCCTTGTGTTTATTACGATTTCCTCTGGCACCATTCTTTTTGTAAATTATCATCAGTTTTGCAGCAAGTGTGTCCTGTGAACAGAGCCTTTCTTCCAATAGAGAATAAAGAAGTCACTAAGCTGCAACAGTGGATGGGTCTGGATTACTTTTTAAGGTTACTGAAGGGTCTTGTGGACCATTATTTCTTTTCAAAACTACTTACTGGAGGTCACATATTTTAAGTAAAGTAAACAGTCAAATTTTTTCAACTGCGGAGTTATGACTGTCAGGAGTTTTGGTATTTTAATATTGTTTTGGAGTTCAGTTGGAATGTAACCTGTGAAGAGATAAGACCCCACAAATTCAGCATGTCTCAATTTTCTGAAAATCACTCTTGCCGATCCCATGGGAGAGCTGAAACCCTGAAACAACTATTTTTTCGAGAAGCTTCTACAAGACCTCCATCAATGATTCCAGAACAAGTTGCATTTGAAAGGATCCCAGGAATAATTATGTGTATAATGATAACCATCTATACGTGCCAGACCAAAAGCAATCTAGAACATTCCATATCTTAAACCTTTTTCTCCAAAAACTATTTATCTTTTTTAATGCTAATATCCTCGGAAAAAGTTTCTTTTTATTTAATGGCATGTATATATACACAAGTGTCATATAGATTAACTAGGAAGATATATTCTTGTACTGTCTTATCTCAATCTGTATGAATGAACTTTGCATTGTTATTGAATGATTGTTGATTTATAATAAATCAATAATTTTGTTATTTATCAAAGAAATGTGGTTGGTAGATTTGTATTTTGAAATGAATATATAAGTGGCCATAACAATAAATGGGTGAAACCATTTTGAAAAATTAAATATTTGTTGTGACTAATGGGTAGTGGAGCTAAAGAAAGATAATGCAGTCTCTCACCACAGTTGCAACAACAAACACAAAGATCCAGATTTTTGCAATGACAAATTCTCTGCATTGTTATACAGGTTCAAATATTTGAAATTAACACCTATGGTTATAAGGATTTCTGCTGTCAAAAGAAGTCACATGAAATGATTGCTTTCATGTGTGTGAGTTTAAGAAAATAAAACTGCAATTCTGCCTATGGTGGATACTAAGTTGGCATATGACACAAGTTGAGAGATATGATAGTTTATGAGCTGGGCATATGGGTGCAATTTGACATGAAAGATAAAAGGGAGCTACAGAGGGTGGACGTAGTCCAGGGCATAAGGCAAAATTGCTTTGCAAGCATGTAACATGAGGAAAGTGTTGGGGGTGACAGGTATGAAAAGTAAGCAAAAAAGTATTTTTTAAAAGAAAACCAATATAGTTGCAGGCACAGGAGTCTTTTATCCAGGCTTTCTCTCCCCCCACCCCACCAGAATCCTCCACATTAATTTTGCGATCATTCAACCCAAGTCCCAGACACCCCACCACTCTAAAATCAAAATTCCAACTTCCAGGCCACATTCTCCAGGGTGAAGTTTAGAGCAGGGAACTACCCCAACTCTGAAATGACCAGAGATCCTGGTCTAGATGTTTGCTCAGTATCAAGTTGACCCTGGCAGCCCACGGTACAATCCATGGGTGTACCATGTTTAATGGAAAACTACAATAGTAATGAAATGGATAAAAGACAACAAAGCAACATTAAGAAGTATTTAAATAGGTACTCGTGATCACCTGGACCTGGCTCTGGATCAAGTGCTGGAAAATGACATTTAAATAGTTAGGTGACTGTTTTTGATCAGCATGAGCATGATGAGCAAAGGGCTTTTTTCCGGAGCTTCAGATCTTTATGACTAGGTGATGACCTAGTGTATTATTATTGCTATACCATTTATCCAGAAACCCAGGTAATGTTCTGTGGTAACAAGGTGTGGAGCTGAATGAACGCAGCAGGCCAAGCAGCATCATAGGAGCAGGAAAGTTTGACATTTCGGGCATGTACCCTTCATCAATTCAATTGACCCATCAACCATTTCTGATGAAGGGTCTAGGCCCGAAACATCAAGCTTTCCTGCTCCTATGATGCTGCTTGGCCTGCTGTGTTCATCCAGCTCCACACCTTGTTATCTCAGATTCTCCAGCATCTGCAGTACCTATTATCTCTGATACAATTTTAACCCCACTGCGAAGAAAAAAGCATTTCTGACCCTTCTAAGGGGCTAGGCCCAAAAGGTCAGCTTTCCTGCTCTTCTGATGCTGCTTGGCCTGCTGTGTTCATCCAGCTCTACACTTTGTTATCTCAGATTCTCCAGCATCTGCAGTTCCTACTATCTCTGTTTTTATAGTCGTGGATGGGTTACTCTTATAGTTCAAGTTATTTTTACCAAGTTTTTGGACCTTTTGTTGATTTCTAAAATATTACTAATTCTCAGACTTCCTAGAATATTTTGTAACATACCTCTTCAGGTTGAATATTACCCATAAATTCCTTGCTCGCGCATAGGTGGGCCTTTCTTGCTTTTCAAATATATATGTATATACACACACACACACACACACACACACATATGTTTCATGCATTTTTAATGAACATATTGTTGGATTGTTTTGTTTAGTGGAATCTTGTCAGGCTCTGAGTAACATGGGCTATGGAAAGGCAAGTGGTAGAATGGAGAGAAATGTCTGCATCATTGCAATGTTGAGAACATCTCACTGCATCTTGTTTACTTCTTTCAAGCTGCGTGGCAAAGATTTCACTAGGGCAGAAGTGAGTTCTCAATTGATGCTCGTTATTGCTTATGAAACGCCTTATTAAGAGCCTAAATTACTACGGGTTGCATTCTGAACAAACAGGCTGTACAAGTTAGCCATGAGGAAAACTTGACATGAAAAATACAGTCAGTTCAACTCACTGCTTGCTCCAAAAGATCTCCATGTAAGACATCAGGCATGTTCCACGTTCACTGGCCACATGCAATATACATGTAGAGATGTTGCTATTTAACATTTGCCAGCCTCTATGAATCCTCTGGCTACATCTCCAATCCCCTTAAAGGACAGTCCTGCACTTCAATGATGAACTTTGGGCTGCATCAACAACTATCATTGCAACGCTGCATCAAGGACATTTTCAGGGACATACACCCATGCTCATGGATGCGCCAAGCTGCATCTGTAGGCCTTTTACTTTTTGTCAAACCACTTGCTAACTCTTGGGCCTACCTCAATGTTCACAGCATCCCTGGCTTGCAGTACCTTGCTCCCTTAGCCATAGATTCTGGTTTCATAATACTACTGTCTTGCCGTGGCATTTAGCACAGGCACAGATCCAGGAAGCTTGCTACAATTGTCAGCAGGCCTCAGTCCATTCAAGGGAGATAGCCTTCACTCAGGTGTTCCAGCATAGTCAGTCAAGAGTAGCCTTGGGGCAGTCAGATTCAGTATCCAGTGCAGATAAAGGCTAAGGAGTCAAATGAAGGGCAGCACACCATCTGACTTGACTCTTTCTACCTTAATATGGGCTATTCTGCTCTTGGAACGATAAATAGGAAGTACTAAGTAGGATCGAAGTGGGAGGCAGAACTATTCCTATTGGTGCAGTAGGGAAGCTGCCCTAGCTGAGTGAGTAGGCCTGCCAGAGGCTATGCAGGATTAATTGTGTCATAGGTTGGAATGGGTGAATATGAATGGGGAAAATATTCCTCAATGGTAAAATTGGTAAAGCATGAGCCTTGGTAGAAAATTAGTCCAGTAGCAGAGATAGGTGTGTGTGAGGTATTGGAGTAAGGATGGTGGTACTTAGCTGGCTGTGGAGAGGGATTTTCTTTCCATGGTGCTGGCCATTCAACTCAATAGTTTTGACTGCTTTAACACAGGTGGCAACCTTGGACCAGGCTGGCATGGTCTGGGGTCATGGCCCCTTTTTTTAAAAAACTGGTTCTTGGTGAAGACGCCGTCCCACCCATATACCACCCCATCCAGCAGGCGCTCCAGGACCCTGCTCACATGAAGCCGATTTGTCTCTTTCTGCCATGTCTGAGATAAATGTCAGTAACCATGCAGGGAGAGGTCCAGACTGACAGTGCTTACTTGGGTGTACAACATTGTTTTAAATATGGTGCAGGTGGCAGGGTTGCTTTTTGATTCCAAGATCTTCAGTGAGTACAAGTTTCTCTAGAAATCAGATGTGATACTTACCATAAAGACTGAAATGCCAATTAATGCAATTAATTTAGTAAGATACAGTCAGAAAATCTGCTTGGCCTTATGAATCACTTCACCAAACTCATCATGAAACCAAACTCATCACAACTTGCACTTGGTCAAGAATCTACAAAATTCAGTCCTTTAAACTTTTCCAACTTTTTATTTATCAGAATGTTTTTTAGTCTCTTTACCCAATCTATCTTAGTTAGTCCTCCCTCATACCTCCACGATTGTCTTTTTTTTTGGTTAAGTTACTTGTTTAAGGATTGGAATATATTATTTTCAAACTTCATACAGAGTCAATTATATTAGGATTACTATTTCCTTGTGCATCAGCCAATATGACAGCACTAATTCACCCTACCTCATCGCATAGTGTTAGATCTAAAATTGCTTTATCCCTAGTTGATTTACCATATATTATTCTATAAAATTATCACAAAAGCATTCCGCAAATTCGTCTTACAAACTAAGTTACAGATTGATTGGTTCAGTCAAAATGCAGGTTAAAGTATTACACAAGAAGCTCCAATTATTTATTTCTTCATGGTTTGCCCAGCAATTGGAACTGGGCCCAGGACTATAAAGTATTCTGAACAGTGTTTTCTGACCATTGCCATTCTGAATCTCTGCCCACAATGTTTCAAGTGAAAATACCCCATCTTCTAAGCCAAGATCCTTTCTCAACGATGTCCTTATGACATCCTTTACAATTAGTGCTACTTTGTTCCTTTTCAATTCTGACTATCTCCTTAAAATATTGTATTCCCTAGAACATCTACTTCCTAACTTTGTTCACTTTGTAACTATGAACGAAATCTTATAGGGCTCTCAGCGACATGGCCTATGGAAAGATGTGTAGCAGAATTGGGTGACAACTATGATGAGGTGGGATCCTCTCTCTCCATGTTTCATGCTTTGCGCAAGCTGTGTGATGAGATTCTCATAGGGCATGGACAAAACGATTGATGGAGATCAACACTGACTAAATGCTTTGTTAACACAACAACTTTTCTCATTCATATTCAGTCTCTCATCTCACCAAATTCATGCAACAAGTTCAACTTCAGGAAAACTTGACAAGCAAACTGGAGTGAGCACCTGGCTGATTCAGATTGAAACTTGCTCCAAATGCATATATGTTGGAAACCGAGCACTAACATCTCAGGGTATATTCCATGGGCACTGCCCATACACACCCCATTCCATGGACATCGGCATCCAACATGTGCCAGCATCTAACACCATTCATGCCACATCTCTGATCCACTAACATAACAATTCTGCACCTCAAAGCTGCACTGATAACTATCTTGTAAAACTGATGTAAGGACACTGTGCCAAACCTGCTTTTTTTGCACATTGGTTCTTCATCTAGAGGGACCAGGTTCATATTATTGTTGTCTTACCATGTCAATTAACGTAGTCATAAAGCCACAAAGTTTGTCATAGCTGTCAGTAAACCTCGGTCAAGTTAACAGGAATCACAAAGTACCAGGGATCCCTCACAGGATCCTCTGCTGATAAGTGATGAGGAGCCAAAATGAAAAGCAGTACAGATTTTTTTTTCCCTCTATTGTGGGCAGTTTTCCTCATGGAATGAGAAGTAACAGTTACAACCACCAACAAGGCAGCATGGTGGCTCAGTGGTTAGTACTGCTGCCTCATAGCACCAGGGACCCAGGTTTGATTCTGCCCTCAGTTGACTGTGTGGAGTTTGCACATTTTCCCTATATCTGCGTGGGTTTTCTCCAGGTGTTCCAGTTTCCTCCCACAGTCCAAAGGTGTGCAGAGTGGGTGGATTGGCCATGCTAAATTGCCCATAGTGTCCAGGGATGTTTAGGTTAAGTGGGTTAGACGTGGGAAATGTGGGGGAATGGACTGGAGTGGAATGCTCTTTGGAGGTGTGGACTTGTTGGGCCAAATGGCTTGTTTCTACACTGTAGGGTCTCTATATCCCAGTGAGTGGCAGTATCATTACTACTGGTCTGGTGGGGAAGTTTCCCAAACAAGTGAGCAGATAACGTAAAGGGTGGCAGATTTAGTGGTGTTGCAATTTGGGGTGGATGAGGGCAAATGGGAATTTGTTTTATGCATTAGTGTGGGTGGTAGAACATGAGTCTAGTGTCATGGCTACATCTCATTGTCCTGGGAGAAGAGAAAGTGTGAACTATGCACCACCCCTTCCAGGAAGAGCTCGGAGACCATGCCCGCAACATGAGGTACCAATTTTCCCTATCTGTAATTCTTTGGGCAGCCATCAGGGCAGCTCCAGATCGACAGTTCTTGTAGGGCTGCACAAGGGCTTTTGAACTATGGTGCTGGCACCAGGGACGGTTTGAAAGACACCCATAACCCTATGGCTGAAAAGAATGTTTGCTCAAATTCCCTCTAAACCTCCTACTCCTTACCTTAAAATTGTGCAACCTGGTTATTGATCCTGTTACAAAAGGGAGAAGTTTCTCCCTCTCTACTCTATTTATATCCTTCAAAACTTTGTACTACTTTTTTAGATCCACCTCTTGGACTTTTCTGCCCTAAGGAAAATAACCCTGACATTTTTGATCTTTATACCTGAATCTCTCCACTGTAGGCAACATTGCGGTGAATCTCTTCTGCACCCTCTACAGTGTAATCAGATCCTTCCTATAGTGTGTCAACAAGAACTGCACACAACAACCCAGTTGTGGTCTAATTAATGCTATATACAGCTCCAGCATAACCTCCATACTCTTGAATTCAGTACCTTGACTAATAAAGGCAAATGTTTCATACGCCCTCTTTGCCTTGTTGGTCCTCCCAAAATGCATCATCTCACACTTATCAGGATTAAATTCCATTTGCTGCTGCTCAGCCTATCCAACCCTCCCGTCTATATCGACTGTAATGCAAGGCACTTCTCACTACTTACCAGACCACTAATTTTTGCGTCATCCGCAAACTTACTGATCGTACCTCTTATATTTATGTCAGGATCATTAATGCATACAACAAATTGCAAGGGATACAGCACTGAACCTTGTGGTAAGCCACTAGACACAGGCTTCCAGTCACAAAACCACGCTTTGACCATTACTGTCTGCTTCCTGCCATTCAGCCAGTTTTGGATCCAATTTGCCAAATTGCCCTGGATCTCTTAGCTTCTTGATCAGTTTGTCGTGCAAGACCTTGTCAAAAATCTTACTAAAGTTCATGTGGACATCAACTGCACTACCCTCTTCTACATACTTAGACACCTCTATGAAAAATTCAATCAAATTTGTTATACATGATATTTCCTCACAAAACCATGCTGACTATCCTTGATTCTTCCTTGCCTTTCCAAGTGAAGGTTAATTCTGTCCCTAAGAATTTTTTTCCAATAGTTTCCTGACTACAGTTTACTCAATGGCCTATAATGTCTAGTTTATCCATACCATCCTTCTTGAATAATGGTAGTACATTGGCTGTCCTCCAGTCTTCTCGCACTCCTCCTGTGGCCAGAGAGAATTTGAAAATTAATATTAGAGCTTCTGCAATTTCCTTTCTTGTCTCCCACAACAGCCTGAATTTCATCTCATTTAGGTCTGGACATTTATTCATTTCCAAGCCTGCCAAGATCTTTAACACCTCCTCACCCTCAATGCTGACTTGCCCAATCATATCACAGACCCTTTCCAATTTCTGTACCTACATTATCCTTCTCTTCAATGAATACAGAAGCAAAGTATTCATGTAAAACCTCAGCTGTTTCTTCCAGCTGCACACACAGATTGCCACTTTGGTCCCTAATACACCCTACTCCTTCCCTGGTTATTCTCTTGCCCTTATATGCTTATTAAAACTCCTTTGGATTTTCTTTAATGTTACCTGCTGGGTTTTTTTTCCTCATGTCCCCTCTTAGCTCTGCTAATTTCCTTTTTAAGCAAGCCCCTGCATTTTCTACACTCCTTTTGCCAACCATTGTTTTGAACCTTAGGCATCTACCATAAGCTGTCCTTTGGATATCCAAAGTTTGCTGAACTTATTGGTCCCACACTTCACCTTTACAGGAACATGAGGAAGGTGCTCTTTTCTTGTTCTTATATTGCCATATCAGTGCACTCAATGGTGCAGGATGACCTGGAAATCATTGGCCCAGAGGAAAGCCAGCACCACTGTAAAATGAGGGGATGGGATCACACCAAGCTGGGGTGCCTACAATACTGGTTACATCACTTCAACTCAGTAAAAATGTAGCAAGATGGGCTACTAAGCTTTTTTCCAAATGTTACATTTCTTCATATTACATGAAAATTTTCAACTTCTATCTCCCATCCTAACAGGTTGCTCTAGTTAATTTTCAACAGGAAGAAGCTCCATGAGAAAATACCTTAAAAAAAAGGACAAGGTTGAGGAACAATTTAAAGAATGAAACAGTAATTTTGGCAAAGTATAAATCAGGAACTTAGAGGCATACATAGGTCAATGTAGTACTGATGGGCAACTTCAATTATATAGTACAGATGGGGAAAACCAAATGGCAGCAGTAATGTGGCAGATGAGTTAATGGAACATGGTCATGAGACTTTCCTTGAACAGAGTGTCAAATAACCATTAAGTAACAAGACAGTTTAGATTCAGTATTGTGCAATGTGACAATTAATGAATAATCTTGTCATAACATTGAAATAAATTCTGCAAGGCATCTACCATAATCTTTCTTAGTTCCAGAACCAATCCTGTATGTCCCTTAATATCCAGTTATGCCAACTATAATCTGCAACCTCATGATCCTTTATAGCTCTCAAATTACCATTATCCTCGAGCCAGCAGAACAACCCTGGTTCAATGAGAAAAGTAGAACAGCATTCTAGATTAACCAAACTGATTCCAGGAATGAGGAGTTTATCTTCTCAGGAGGAATTGAATAAATTAGAGTGATGAAGGTGCACAATATATTTTTATCATTTCAAATTTGAGTTTTAAAGTAAAGGTAAATTAGATTTGTGGCTTCAGTTTTGTGAAAGTAAAATGTATTTTTACTAGAAAAAGAGTACAGAAAGTCATTGAACTGACTACACCATTTCCAAGAGAGCATATATCTTCAGTTAAGTGCCCAGCTGGATGCCTGTGCTTTAAGTGATGAAGCATTTATAAAGATAGACTTTTATGATAGACAAAGAAAACAGACCAGGAGCCAGTGGAGATTTGAACACAGTTCAGAATCAGGTTGCAGTTTACGAGAACAGTTTCACCGTATGAGAGTTTCAATTTGTGAAGTCTCCAAGCGCTCAAAGTGTGCGTAGAAGTGTTGCAACTGAGAAATAGTTTAAGCTATCAGAACTGAGAAAGAATCCAGGCCATCAGACTTGGAAAGAAGTCTCCAGACCATCAAATTAGAAAAATAGTCAGTTAAGTAAGGAATTAAAGAATTAAAATAGGTGTGACAGTTCCTTACATTGAATATCTGGAAAGGATATTGCTGGAACAAAGGTTGAACTGTTCTTTTAACCAACGTTAAGATCTTTCTAAATTGTATTGTGTATGCAGTTTTGTTAGTTTTTTTGTACAACAAACTTGTGTTCTATTGTTAAAGATCATTGTCAGCCTCTTATGAATAGGTTCAGCGACAAACCAACATGGTAAGCATTTTGAAAAGTTAAATCCTTACACGAGGCCTATTTGCCAGACGTGATCTCATTGAAATACTTAAAATTCTTATGGAGCTTGACAGTCTTTATGTTGGGTAAATATTTACCGTGGCTCAGGAGTCTAGAATTAGAGCTCACTGGCTGACAGAAAAAGATTGATCATATAGAACCGAGATGAGAAGAAACTTCTTCACTCCTTCTTGCTTTCAGCAGCAGCAGCGCGAGCCATGGTGCCGATGGGAAGGTAAGGTTGTTTTCTTTTCCCTGTATAAAAACTTGCCTCGTGCAGCAGCGGCCTTCGAGTTTTCAGCGGCGGGTGTGTGGAGAGAATGCGAGCCAAGAAGGAACTAATATATTCGGGCATTGGCTAAGCCCAAAACACTGCACATATAGTGTCTCCCACCCATCCTTCTCCTCTAACCAATAAAAAAAGACTGTGTGGAGGGTCGGTAAGGTAAGGCTTTGTTCAATTCTTCTGGAAATCTAGATTAGAGGGAACGGAAGTTAAGGCAGTTGCATGCTCATCCTGCAGGATGTGGGAGGTAAGGGTCACTGCTGGTGTCCCCTCCGATTTCACCTGCGAGAAGTTCACCCAAATCCAGCTCCTCAAAAACCGCGTTAGGGAACTGGAGCTGGAGCTGGAGCTGGATGAACTCCAGATCATTCGGGAGGCTGAGGGGTGACAGAGAGGAGTTATAAGGAGGTGGTCACACCCAAGGTACAGGAAAAAGGAAGCTGGGTGACTGTCAGGAAGGGGAAAGGGAATAGGCAGACAGTGCAGGGATCCCCTGTGGCCGTTCCCCTCAATAATAAGCATACAGTTTTGGATACTGTTGGGGGGGTGGGGTCCACCTACCAGGGGAAGTCCATAGCGGACAGGTCTCTGGCACCGAGCCTGGCCCTGTAGCACAGAAGTGAAGAGTGGGGAAGAATAGGAGAGCAGTTGTCGTGGGGGATTCAATAGTAAGAGGCACAGACAGGCAGTTCTGTGGACGTGAACGAGGTGAATGGATGGTATGTTGCCTCCCGGGTGCCAGGGTCCATGACGTATCAGATCGTGTCTTCAAGGTCCTTAAGGGGGAGGGTGAGCAACAAACAATCATGGTACACATCGGTACCAATGACATAGGTAGAAAAAGGACTGAGAATGTGAAAAATGAGTACAGGGAGTTAGATTGGAAGCTGAAGTCCAGGACAAACAAGGTAGTTATCTCTGGATTACTACCAGTGCCATGTAATAATGAGGTAAGAAATAGGGAGAGAGTGCAGCTAAACACGTGGCTACAGGGCTGGTGTAGGAGGAGGACTTCCGTTATGTGGATAATTGGAGCACATTCTGGGGAAGGTGGGACCTGTACAGCAAGGATGGGTTGCACCTGAACTGGAAGGGCACAAATATCCTGGGAGGGGCGTTTGCTCGAGCTATACGAGATGGTTTAAACTAGATTAGCAGAGGGTGGGGAACCGGATTTGTAATTTAGAGGATGAGGTATTCAGCCTTCCAATAGACATGACAGGGAGTGAGGTTGTTAATAAAGAAATGTGGTCGATGGAGCGTAATTGTGGACGCAGAGATGGTTTGAGGCGTGTATACTTCAATGCTGGAAGTATCAGAAATAAGGCGGATGAACTTAGAGCATGGCTCAGTACTTTGAGCTACAATGTTGTGGCCATTACGGAAACTTGGGTAACTCAGGAACAGGAATGGTTGCTGGAAGTTCTGGGATTTAGATGCTTGAAAAGAAATAGGGAGGGTGGAAAAAGAGGCTGGGGAGTGGCATTGCTAGTCAGGGCTAGTATAGCAGCTACTGAAAGGCAGTTCGAGAATGATATGTCTACAGAGTCAGTTTGGGTTGAAGTCCAGAACCAGAAAGGAGCAGTCACTTTGTTGGGTTTTTTTTTTAAACAGACCCCCTAATAGTTGCAGAGAAGTAGAGGAGTGGATTGGGAGGCAGATATTGGAAATGTGCAGAAGTCACAGGGTTGTAGTCATGGGTGACTTCGACTTTCCAAATATTGATAGGAAACATTTTAGTTGTAATAGTTTAGATGGAACGGATTTTGTCCAG
Source organism: Ginglymostoma cirratum (assembly GCA_024137785.1). Lineage (NCBI taxonomy): Eukaryota > Metazoa > Chordata > Chondrichthyes > Orectolobiformes > Ginglymostomatidae > Ginglymostoma > Ginglymostoma cirratum. The sequence goes on along the minus strand of JAHRHZ010000030.1, from coordinate 3,131,881 downwards.
TGCATTCAGGAAGGATTCCTGACACAGTATGTAGATAGACCAACACGAGGACAGGCCACATTGGATTTGGTGCTTGGCAATGAACCGGGCCAAGTGTTAGGCCTGTTGGTAGGAGAGCATTTTGGCAGTAGCGATCATAACTCTGTTACTTTTACAATAGTCATGGAAAAGGATAGGTACAAACAGCAGGGTAAGGTTTATAATTGGGGGAAGGGTAATTACAATTCTGTTAGGCAAGAACTGGGTAACATAAATTAGGAACAGATGTTGTCAGGGAAGAGCACTATTGAAATGTGGAGATTGTTTAAGGAATGCATACTGCGTGTGCTCGATATGTTTGTCCCTAGCAGGCAGGGAAGATGAGGTTGAGTGAGGGAGCCTTGGTTCTCAAGAGAGGTTGAACGACTGGTTAAGAGGAAGAAGGATGCTTATGTAAGGTTTAGGAAACAAGGAACGGAACAGCCTGTAGAGCGATACGAGTTATCCAGGAAGGAGCTGAAGAAAGGGCTTAGGAGAGCAATCGGGGGCATGAGAAAACCTTGGCAGATAGGATCAAGGAAACCTCCAAGGCTTTTTACACGTACGTGAGGAATAAGAGAATGACCAGAGAAAGGGTAGTGCTGAACAAGGATTGTAAAGGGAATTTGTGCACAGCCTAAAGAAATAGGAGAGGTCCTTAATGAATACTTTTCTTCGGTATTCACAACTGAGAGGGACCTAGTTGTAGAGGAGGACAGTGAGAAACAAGCTGGTAGGCTAGAACAGGTCAATGTTAGCAAGGAAGATGTACTAGGAATTTTGAGGAACTTGAAGACAGATAAGTCCCCCGGGCCTGATGGGATTTATCCAAGGATTCTGTAGGAAGCGAGGGAAGAGATTGCAGGGCCGTTGGCGATGATCTTTTTGTCCTCACTGCCAACGGATATAGTGCTGGAGGATTGGAAAGAGGCAAACGTCATTCCCTTGTTCAAAGAAGGGAATAGGGATAACCCTGGAATTTATAGGCCAGTTAGTCTTATTTCAGTGGTGGGCAAATTATTGGAAAGGGCTCTGAGAAATAGGATTTATGATCACTTGGGAAGGCACAGTATGATTCGTGATAGTCAGCATGGATTTGTGAGAGGTAGATCATGACGCACAAACCTTATTGAATTCTTTGAAGAGGTGACCAAACACGTGGATGAACGTAGAGCAGTGGATGTGGTATACATGGATTTAAGTTAGGCATTTGATAAGGTTCCCCATGGTTGGCTCATGCAGAAGATAAGGGGGCATGGGATAGGGGGAAATGTGGCAGATTGGATTCAGAATTGGTTGACCCTCAGAAGACAAAGGGTGGTAGTGGACGGAAAGCATTCAACATGGTGCTCAGTTCCGAGTGGTGTACCATAAGGATCTGTTCTGGGTCCTCTTCTATTTGTGATTTTTGTAAATTATTTGGATGAAGGAGTGGAAGGGTGGATTAGCAAGTTTGCGGATGATAGAAAGATGGGTCGCATTGTGGACAGTGCAGAGGGCTGTTCTAGGTTACAAAGGGGCATTGATAGGATGCAGAGCTGGGCTGAGAAGTGGCAGATGGAGTTTAACCCTGAAAAGTGTGAGGTGATTCATTTTGGAAGGACAAACTTGAAAGCAGAATACAGGGTTAACGGAAAGATTCTTGGTGGTGTGGAGGAGCAGAGGGATCTTGGGGTTCACGTCCACAGTTCCCTGAAAGCTGCCACCCAAATAAATAGAGTTGTTTAGAAGTCGCATGGTGTGCTAGCATTCATTAATAGAGGGATTGAGTTCAAGAGCTGTGAAGTTATGCTCCAGCTATACAAAAGCCTGGTTTGGCCACATCTGGAGTATTGTGTCCAGTTCTGGTCGTCTCATTAGAGGAAAGATGTGAAAGCACTGGAAAAGGTGCAGCGGAGATTTACCAGGATGTTGCCTGGAATGGAGGGAAAGTCTTACGAGGAAAGGTTGAGAGAACTCGGGCTTTTCGCTTCAGAACGACAAAGGATGAGAGGTGACTTGATAGACGTGTACAAAATGATCAGAGGTATAGATAGAGTGGACAGCCAGTGACTTTTTCCTAGGGTGGAGGTAGCTATTACAAGGGGGCATAGTTTTAAAGTGAGTGGAGGTAGATATCAGGGAGACGTCAGAGGTAGGTTCTTTACTCAGAGTTGTCGGGGCATGGAATGCATTGTCGGAGAGGGTAGTGGAGTTGGCCTCATTAGGGGCATTTAAGTGGCTAATAGATAGGCATATGGATGATAGTATGAGGTAGGGGTGGAGGTTAGATAGACCTTAGGATTAGTGCAAAGGTTCGGCACAACATTGTGGGCTGAAGGGCCTGTACTGTTATTTATTCAACTGGCTATGAATCTTTGGAATTGTCTGCCACAAAGAATGATAGAATATATTTTAATTCAGGGCTATCCAATCTTTTGTGTGAGGAGCCACATTCTATTTTTCCTCACTTAAGGGGCTGAGCATATTTTAGAAAGACAAGAGCTTACATGCATTACATATGAATTTTAAAAGGAAGAGTGATGTGTGAAGAAAACATAAATAACTTGGGCGAAAAAAATTTGGCAAATCAATACATCAGTAATTTGTAACAGTGAGTAATTACTAAAGATGGCCATTAAGAAGTACTAAGCAGCAGAGCTAACTATTACAACCTTCATTGCCATTTTGCTTAAGAAACAGAGCTAGAGACTAACAGAGATAATAGGTCTAGGCCCGAAACGTCAAGCTTTCCTGCTCCTACGCTGCTGCTTGGCCTGCTGTGTTCATCCAGCTTCACACCTTGTTATCTAGAGACTAACAAACTAGTTCAAGTCCAATGACCAGAGAAGTGGGGAACATCTAAAGTTGAGCTCAGGAGAGTTTTTTTATAATTAACTTACAACATCTGGGTGTCTCAGGTCAGTCTACTGTTAACGCCTATTGTTAACTGCCTTTGAGAAGGTGAGCAGCCCTCTTGAGCCACTGTTAAGCCTGTGGTATCATTGCACCCATTGTGCTGTTAGGGAGGGAGTTCCTTGGGATCCAAGGAAAGAGTTTTGCTGCAGTGCTACTGAAAGAATTGTGATAGTCCAACAACTGTTAAGCTGGAAGTGCATGGCATTTCTGAGTGTAAAACAACAACCACACTTGGAAGCAAAAAGACAGGCGTCTGAGGCTGATGTCCAACAAAACCCATGACGTAGAGAACGGGTTGTGGGTGGAGAAAGTATTGTAGGCCCAATGAATGGCCGACCACCATGACGTGCATGGTTTCTTCTGTGTTATCAAGATCACATACAGACCTCACTGCTGGCCAAGGACAGGGAGATTCTTCTCAAAGATAAAGAAGCCACCAAACAATGCAAGGCGGAGCACTTCGGAGACCTCCTCAATTACCGCTCTGTCGTCGATCTGAGCATTCTTAAATGCATTCCGCAGCATCTACACACCACAAGCTCAGCAACGCACCAGCCTTGCATGAAGTTGAGAAGGTCATCTGCCAGGTTAAAAATAGCAAGGCTCCTAGAGCATATGGTATCCCTGCTGAGGCAGTGAAGTGCAGAGGCAAACAGCTCCTGCTGTAGTTACATACCCTTGTCTGGCTTATCTGGAAGGAGGAGAGCATCCTGGGAGAGCTCTAATGAGATGCCAAGTCATTTCCATTTTCCAAAAAGGAAACAAGTCCATTTGTGGTAACTACAGGGGAATCTCCATGCAAGTGACCATTGGAAAAGTCATTGTCAAGGTCCTCCTCAACCGTCTCTTCCCTGAGCCTGAGGAATTCCTCCCAGAGTTGCAGTGTGGTTTTCAGCCACAGAGGGATACAACAGACAGAATCGTCACCAAGCAACAGCTACAGGACAGATTCAAAGAAAATAACCTAAACCTACACTTCTTCGACCATACAAAGACCTTTGATATTGTCAATTGGGAAGCATTATTGAGCATCCTTCACGCTTCGGTTGCGCCATGATGTTGGTTGCCATCCTTCACCTGCTCCACGACAACATGGAAGGTGTGGAAATGACAAATGGCTCCACCACTGACTCATTCCTCATTAAGAGCAGTGTCAAGCATGACTGTGTCATTGCCTCAACACTGTTCTCAATCTACTTTATTTCAATGCTTCACCGCACTGCTGAGTAGCTCTCTGCTGAAGTGGAGATAACTTACAGAACCTGTGGGAAATTATTCAACCTTCGCCACCATCAAGCCAAAACCATGGTCACCCTAACCAGTGTCACTGAGCTGCAGCACACACATGATGCTTGCATATGTGCAATGCCAGAGGATGTACTCCAGACCATTGTTAGCACCTTTACGGGGGCATATGATAGCACTGGTCTCAGCCTGAATATCCACAAGATGAAGGTCCTTCACCAACCTCACCCAGCATTGTGGAGCGAGCACACGATCATCAAGGCCCAGGGGAGGCCTTAGAGAATGTTGACTATTTCCAATACCTGGGGAGTGTCCTGCCAACCAAAGCAGTTATTGATGAAGAGACCCAGCACCGCCTCCACTGTGCTAGTGCAGCCTTTGGCTGCCTGAGGAAGTGGGTGTTTGAGAACAACAACATCAGATCTGACACTAAGATCATAGCTTATAGAGCTACGGTGGTTCCCGCCCTCCTAATGGCTCCAAGGCTTGGACTGTCCACAGCACATGCCTCAAGGTGCTGGAACAGTACCACCAACACTGCCTGAGCAAGATCCTGCGAATCCACTAGGAAGAAAGATGCACTGACACTGGAGTCCTCAACCAGGCCAACATCTCCAGCATCGAGGCACTGATCACCTTTGATCGCTTACGATGGGCTCAGCATGGCCAACACAACACTCTCTAATCACATGCTCTACTCCCAGCTTTGAAACGATAGTGAGCCACTGGTGAAGAGGAAGCACTTCAGTGAAAGCTTCAAGGCCTCAATGGCAAAGTGTGGTATTCCTACAGACACCTGGGAATTACAGGCCCAAGACTATCCAAAACAGAGGAAGAGCATTTGGGAAGGCATCGAGCACCTCAAGACATGGTGTCAGGAAAAAGCGGAAGCCATATGAAAACTGTGGAATGAGCACGCTGCCACACCAACATGCCCCCACTCTTTCCGGCAACTACTTTCTGCCCCAAGTGTAACAGAGTCTGCAGTAGCCTCATCAGTCTGTACAGCTACTTATGGACTCATCCTGAGAGTGGAAGACAAGTCATCCTTGTCTACAAGGGAATACCAACTATGATGATGATGATGATGAGTGAAAGAATGACAAGTCCAGTTCCAAGTCAGGATGGTGTGTAACTTGGAGTGCAGGTGGTGTTTACCCATTGATCTCCTTCCCATGTCCTTTTCAGTACCACTGGTCATTGGTTTGGAAGATGTTACCTCAGGAGCCTTGGTGACTTGTTATACAACATCTTGTAGGTGGGAAACAATGCTGTAACTGTGAATCTGAAGTGGAGACTGAGTGAGTGAATGAAAACCCTGGCATTGGGAGTGCGCTGGACATTTTCAATTTTTGGTGGATGAGAGGAAGGGTGATGGTGGACTGGATTGCAAGTCAGGGTGGCCAATTCAGGAATACTGGAGGAATGTACCCATGAAAAGGCAGATGGGTGGGAAACTTGCATATGAGTTCTGGCAAATTTTGACATTCAAATATAAATGTTAAAAATAAAACATTCCTCCAGCTCTCACCCTCAACTCCCCACACATTCCCCATGGTCCATCCATGCCAACCCATGTCTCTGTACAAACCTCCCATTAACTCCACAGCTTCTCCAGAGGTAATGTTTCTGAACCACCCCTTGCCATTCATAGGCCCTATGCCCAACTTAGTGCGATGCACTATCATGTACATATGTTCTCATGCAGGTAGGAACACCCCTTCTCACACAAATGTCCTCATACAAACCTGCTTTTACACAGACATACACTTTGCATTACTTTGTGTAGTATAGACCATCAGCTAGTGGGAAAGACTTAGAGGAACAAATCTGTAAGGAAATGACACAAACGCAAATGCCATAGTATTAGAAACAATTTTCAACCAGATTTCTTAAAAAAAAAAACTAGGTTATTCCAAATAAAAATTAAACTAACATGCAAAGATTGTTGATATAAAAAAAGCCTAAACTGTACAAAGATTGAAATGACTTACATTCTAACATCTCAAAACTAGAATGAGGCAAATATGGGTAACAAAGAAATGATGGGCAAATATCCCCTACAATACATCAAACAACACTTGAGCAAACAAGATTCCATGGATTTCTCAGCAATTCCCTCCAGATGTTAATGCTGTTGTGGATCACCAAATCTTATTAAAACTTCACAAAGGATTATGTTTCTTTCCATTCAAACATAATGGCCTTGAAACCCCTTTTAAAACGGTTACATCATAGACCACCTCAATGAATACTCACATTCTAGAATGCAGAGTGCATGAGGCAAGTGGGTAAAAGGGTAGGGTTACAGCTAGTTAGAGTGGCAGCTGAATAGGGTGGTGGAAGGGTAGAGTGATAGATGATAGATAAGTTGGGAGAAAATACCAAGATTACAGTAAAATATGTTCCCATTGAGAGAACAGATGGGACAAAGACCAAAGAACTCTGGATGCCAAGGGAAATAAAAGTTAGGATTAAGAAGGAAAGAGAAGGGAAGAGAAGAAGGGGCGGCACGGTGGTTAGCACTGCTGCCTCACAGCACCAGAGACCTGGGTTCTATTCCATCCTGGGGCGACTGTCAGTGTGGGGTTTGCACATTCTCCCCGTGGGGAGAATGCGTAGGTTTCAACCAGGTGCTCCGGTGTCCTCCCACAATCCAAAAATGTGCAGGCTAGATGGATTGGCCATGCTAAATTGCCTGTAGATTAGGTGGGTTATAGGGGATTGGTCTGGGTGGGATGGCTGAGGGTCCAAGTGGACATGTTGGGCTGAAGGCCCTGTTTCCAAACTGTAGAATTCTATGATCTATGAGAAAGTTATGGCAGATATCAAGGACCCAATGTGACAGAGTTCCTAGAGGAGTTCAGAATGTGCAGGAGGGAGCTTAAAAAGGAAATTAGGAAAGCAAAGAGAGTACATGAGAAAGCATTGGCAGGTAGAATATATTAAAATAAACCTTTTGGCTTTTCCTACAAGGAGTAGGAGAACAAATAGCCTGTGGTCCCTGAGGATCTGGGCACAGCAAATACTTTGTGTCCAGTTTCACAAAGGAAAAGGATGATGCAGGTATGGACTTCAGGGTGAAGGGCTATAAAATATTAGAAGAACATGGTACGTCCTCTCCCTCTATCAGGTTTAGAAATTTTAAAAGTGGATAAATCCAAAGGCCTGGATGAAATTAACCTCTCAATCTTTTGGGCGTGGCATAGGAGGAGATATTAGGGGTCATGGCAGTAATTTTCAATCATCTGTGGCCAGAGGCATGGTGCCAGACAACTAGATGACTGCTGATTTTGACGATTATTAAAAAGGAAGGAAACGATAATCCAAGAAGTTACAGGCCAATCAGTCTAACCTCATGGTGTGGAACCTATTAGAAAGGATTCACAGGGACATAATATATCTGCACTTGGAGCAACATGGATTAATCAGGAATAGTCAACTGGAACAAAAACAAAGTTGCTGGACAATAGTCAGCTTGGAGTTGTTAAAGGAAGGTTGAATCAAATTTTTTGAGGAGGTAACCGGGAGTGATGCTGAAGTACTACATTTCATCTGGTCTACATGCACTTTAGCAATGTGTTTGATTAGATCTCTCACGGTAGACTGGTCAAGAAAGTAAGAGCCTATGGGACCCAAGGAAAAGTGACACATTGAATCCAAAACTGGCTGAGCGGTAGGTCACACAAAGTAATAGTAGAGGAATGTTTCTGTGATAGGATGTCTGTTCCCAGTGGGACTCTGCAGGAGTCGGTTCTGGAACCCTTTTTGTTTGTGGTACACATTAATGACCTTGGACTTACATATTGGGGTTATGATCTAGAAGTTCATGGATGACACTAAATTGATAGGTTGGTAAATAGTGAGAAACTGCAGGACTGGCAAAAGAAATTCAAACCTGGAAAAATGTGAAGTAATGCACTTAGTGAAGGCTAACGAGGTAAGGGATTACAGAATGAATAATAGGACCCCCGAAATTACTGAAGGTCAGTGAGACTTTAGTGTGCATATCCACAGATTCCCCAGATGTAGCAGTGCATGTTGATAAGGTGGTTAAAAAAGCATTTGGTTTATTTGCTTTCATTTGCTGAGACATAAAATTTAAGAGCAGGGAGATTATGCTGAAAATGCTGGTTAGGCCACAACTGCATTATTGTATGTATTTCTGATCACCACATTACAGGAAGGATGTGATATCACGAGAGATTGTACTGAGGAGGTTTACTATGATTCTGCCTAGGCTGGAGAGTCTGAACTACGAAGGAAGGATTGAATATGCTGAGGGTGTTTTACTTGAAACAGTGAAGGTTGATCGGGGACCTGTTAGAGATGTATAAGAATATGAAGAGCATTGATAGGGTGGATAGGAAGACACCTTTTCATTAATAGAGGGGTCAAAAGCCGGATGTATAGACATAAAGGCAAGAGGCAGACATCTAAGAGGACAGTTGTGGAGAAATTGCTTCACACAAAGGGTGATGGAAGTTGAATTCAATGTCTGAAAGGTAGTTAAGCCAGAAATTCTTGGAACATTTAAGCAGTAATTAGATGTTCACTTGCATTACTATAGCCTCCAGGGCTAGGAGTCTGAAATTAACCCTTGAGGTTAGGTGAAAGTGTCTGCCTTGCCACCTAGGCAGCATGCGATTGAGTAAGGCATCAAACAGCCCTCACAAAATTAAAGTCAATTAGAATTGGAGAAAAATGTCTATGAATTGGAACCATAACTAGCATAAAACAAGATAATGGTCAGCAGAATGATAGTTGTTGACGGTCAATCATCTCAGCCCCAGGGCATCTCTGCAAGTGTTCCTCATGATTGTATCTTAGACCCAAACATTTTCGGCTGCTTCAATGATCTTCACTCCACCTTAAGTTCCTATGTAGGGACTGCACAATGTTGAGCACCATTTATGACTCCTCAAATTGTGAAGCAGCCTGTGTCTATATGTAGCAAGAACTAATCAATTTGGACTGATATGTTACGAGTAACATTTGTGCCACACTAGTGCCAGGTAATAAGCATCTCCAACATGGGAGAATTTAACCATTGTCCCTTGACATTCAATGAATACCAGAACATGAATCACCCACTATTAACATACTCAGGGTTACCATTGACTGGAAATTGAAGTGGACAATCATATAGATAGACTGTGGCTACAAGAACAGGTCAGAAATGAGAAATCCTGTGGCAAGTAACTTATTTCTTGTCTCCTCCAACTGATATCTGATAGCCCTGTCCACCATCAACCAGGCACAAGTCAGGAGTGTGAAGTGATGGCTCCAGTTTGCCTGAGTAAGTGCAGTTCTGGCAATATTCAAAAAGTTGGACACCCATCCAAGACTAGCAGTTCACTTGGTTGGTGTCCATTCCCTTGGACATGCACTTCATTCAATAATGATGCACAGTAGCAGTAAAATGTACCATCTACAAGATGCACTACATTAACTCACGAATATCCAATATTCTCAACACTGATAACATGTTACCAGTCCAAAGAACAAATAGAAAGTTGCCAATGTTTTTCATCCTCAAAATGCAGTTATTGCCCAATGACTAATGAACATTGAACTGTTTTCACTATTTCTACCTCTTACCCAAGATTATTCTTTATCATTAAGGTCAGTCATCAAGCAAAACATGTCAGAGGTAAGAGGAAAGTGACTGCCCTTGACATCAAGCCACATTTATTAGAGAGTGGTATCAAGGAGCCTAGTCAATGCAACTCAGGGGAAAATGTCTCCATTGGTTGGAGTCATACCTGGCACAAAGGAGGACAGTTGTGGTTGTTGAAGGTCAGTTACCTTAGCTCCAGAACATCTCTGCAAGAGCTTCTCAGGCTAGTGTCATGGGCTGGACCATCTTCAGTTGCTTCATCTTTGACCTTCCATCCATCATAAAGGTCAGAAGTGGGGAAGTTTGCCAATGATTGCACTATGCTCAGCACAACTAATGACTCCTCAAATACTGAATCTGTCCATGTCCAAATGTGGCAGGACATGGACAATAATCCAGTTTTGGCTGATAAGTAGCAATTAATATTCATGCCACACGATTGCCAAACAATGATCAGCTCCAATAAGAGAGAATCTAACTATCACCCTTAATTTTCAATGGTGTTACCTCTGTTAAATCCCCAACTATCAACATCCTCAGATGTTAACATTGACCAAAAACTCAACAGGACTCTCCATATAAACACAATGGCTGCAAGAGCATATCATAGACTAGAAATGTTGGAGCAAGTAACTGAAAAGCTTGTCCACCATCAACAAGACACAAGGCAGGAATTTGATGGAACACTCTCCACTTGCCTGGATGAGTACAGCACCAAGAACACTCAGAAAGCTTGACATCATCAGGACAAAGCAGCCCGCTTGACTGGCACGACATCAACAAATATCCACTCCCAACACCAGCTTTCCATAGCACTAGTGTATACTGTTTATAAGATGCACTGCAAAAATTTGCGAAAGACCCTTAGGCAGCACCTTCCAAATTCATGAATACTACCATCTAGAAGGACAAGGGTAGAAGATACATGGGAACATCACAATCTGGAAATTCCCCTCCAGAACAGTCACCATCCTGACTTGGAAATACATTGTCATTCCTTCAGTGTAACAGAGTCAAAATCCTGGAACTCCATTCCTAGTGCATTTTGGGCGTACCTACACTAAATGGACTGCAGCAGTTTAAGAAGGCAACTCTTACTGGGGATGGTCAATAAATGCTGGCCCAGCCAGAACATGCCGTGTGAGAGTTTAAAAAAAGTTTCTCACTTTAATCAGACACTAATAATGGTCTTGACTGTATAGTCCCTTTGCGAAAACTGATTTTTAAAAAAAATATTGCTAGACACACATCATTAAATGAAATGAAATGTAAAGTGTGATATAATTCATTGAAGTTTTGGGGTATATTTGCTTCAAGGCTGTTATATGTGAATGCATTACTCCTGACACAACCACACACTGAGAATTATTCTTGTTGTCTCACATGTAATGAGGAGAGACAAAGGCGATTAAAGGAGAAACAAAGTGCTGTCAGTTGAGAGGCGTACATTGACCAGGAGGATTCCTGATTTATCTCCAAACAGTTTGCAGAGGCAGTTTCTTGAATTAATGGCTCACCTGAAAGATTTTACTTCCAACAATGAACACATCCTTTAAAACTTCAAAACTGAAGGGCAATATGTTGGCTCAGTGGTTAACACTGTTGTCTCACAGTGCCAGGAATCCAGATTCAATTCTAGCCTCGGGCAACTGTCTGTGTGGAGTTTGCACATTCTCCCCGCGTCTGCATGGATTTCCTCCAGGTGGTCCAGTTTCCTCCCCCAGTCCAAAGAAATGCAAATTAGGTGGATTGGCCAAGCTAAATTTCCCATAGTGTCCAGGAATGCAGGCTGGGTTGGTTAGCTATGGGGAGTGCAGGATTGCAGGGATGGGGTGAGGGGTGTGGGTCTGGGTGGGATGCTCTTCGAAGGATTGTAGTAGTCTTGTTGGGCTGAATGGCCTGTTACCACACTGTAGGGATTCTAAGGAAGTGTTTCCCGAGATAATATGTTAATGTCCCAGGATCAAATCTTCAAACTATCTGACTTAGAGGCAAATAAGATACCACTGACCCAATTGAAATATCAAACCTTTCCTGAAGATTAGTAATTCCCAAGATAACAAGGTGTGGAGCTGGATGATTGTTGCTAACATTTGGAATAATAAATTTCATAAGGTGTGCACATTCTTTCAAAATATGGTATTTGTATCTTCTGTAAAAAATGAGTTAAAATGAATGGTTTTAAAGTGCAGTTAGTACAAAATCTTGACATCAGCAAGTCAAAAAAAAAATAAAGAAAATGTAATTGTTTCAAGAAGTCCTGTTCACTGTGACAGCGTGGACAGATGAAAGATAATTGGTCTGTGTGCCTAACTTTTCAACTGGAAATCCTGGCAGGTAAACGCAATTTTCAAAAAGTGTTCTTTTTCATCCATCTCACCAAGAACTGAGCAATTTCCACATTTTTCCCTTAGTTATTTCATATAACTCAAACATATAAAACCAAAGAATCACTTACTAAATTGAGGAATGTGAGATACTTCCACTGACCAGCGTATAAGAACACTCCTGAAACCGAATGGCTGGACTGAGTGTTGAGAAGCAAATAAATGAGCAAAAGGTACCACACAAAAGTCGTAATGTGATATATTCTAGACACTATTACTGGAACCATGTTTGTTCCTCTGGCTGAAGTGATAGCATGAGCATGATGCTAATCTTATAATCTCATTGGATCCTACCATTTACCATCAAGCATAGGTGAGGCAAGTCTGACATTTGAACAAACAACACATATTTCATTGCTCTCAAAAGGGAAATCATTACCCACTCTCTAAAATCTCTGCTTTTCCTGTCTCTCCAAACAACTGTGAAACCAGTCACATGTCAGCTGAACGCTGAGAGTGCTCAAACATGAATATTATTCACCATCATAAATAGACCAGTCAAGATTTTTTAAATTCAGTGCTTAGGCAGTGTAAATCAGTGGACATAGGGTACAAAAGACCATTTGTTTGTTATTCGCACAATGCCACTCTGTAAAGTTTCAAAATGTAAGATAAAGCTTTTAACAACATGAAAGCTTGCACTGTGGAAGTCGAATAACAACTTGCTTAACTGTTAGTTTTTTAGCACAAATTAAACTGCACAATGCATGCAATTTTCTTTTATTTGAGACTAAATGTAAACGGGATGTAAAACAGGATTTAAAAGCAGGCGAGTCAGATTTTCCCACATAATTATATTCTACTCACGTCATTACATAATTGTACTGGAAAATATTCCAGGCTTTATGGGTGCAAGAGCAGGATGTCTGCCACTTGCCAGGACTTTCTGGATTTGAAATTTTGGCGCCATATTTAAAAGGCACCAGGACAACACTCCATCTCTGCAATCGTTCAACTTCTTATGATCACTCCCAGACAGTATTGGAGATGTCAGAGACCCAAAAAAAGAAACTTTAATGTTGCTTCCCTAGAGGCTCTTCTGCAGGCCATCCAGGAGAGAAGGCTTGTATTGTTTCCAAGGGATGGCAGCAAAAGGTCATCCCTAGTGACTAAGGTAGTCTGGAGCAAGCTAGCTCGAGGGCAGCACCTATAGGAGCATCAAGAGAGACTGGATCCAGTGCCAAGACAATTAGCCTCTGTGGTTAATTTGACTGCACTGGTGATCCACAGGAAAGTGTCAACACATTGAGTCTATTCAACGCTTTATGAACAATGAGTAAACAGAGCTACAACACTCAGCAGCTCATGACCTTTCTTCACAACTAAGAAAATGCACACTTCTGATGGCTTTTCACCAAAGACTTGAATACAACAGAGTCGTAACTACAAAAAGTGTCTTCAATTACAGGTATCTCAGGTCATGCTTCAACTCAAGCTTTAGTGAATTGCATCAACTCTAGCTCTTTGATGAAACTGAACTATTTTTCAAATAGAACAATTTAATTCCTAGTCTCTTTACGCTTACAAGTAATGCAAATGGACAATCACAACTCCGGGGATTCATATCTGTATCTGTGCTGAGCAATTCTGTGCTCCTTTACCTCCGCTAATATCACTCAAAGCCTCTCTTCTTCTGCAAGACAATAATAAGCATGAGTGCGCATTGAGAGGGCAGGGAGGCTGACATAAGGCCCTCAACATGCTTCAAGGAGCAGACCACTGAGCTGGCAGTTGAGCAAGGGGATGTGCCTAAGCTAAAAGGGAGATGAAATATCTACAACCATGGAGTGACCAAGCCACCAAGCGGCTTTTTCCAGCTGCACACCAATCAGTTATGTAGAATTTAAACCTTTGATAAGTCATTTCACAACATGAATAAATTGTTTTTTCTGCAGCCTCCAGATCCCACACCCATGCTAAGGCTTCCTGTCAACCCTCCATGAGTGCAGACATTCACCATTGTGGGTAATAGATGTACAGTGGGATCAGGGTCACATCTGGTGAGCACAGCACTAACAAAGACCCACAGCTAAAGGAGGAAGAAACAGGTCTCTGACTCTTGGACTGCTGGAACATAGGTCCTTGCTGAACCCAATACAGATGATGATGAGCCTCCAGACTTAGCCATTATTGAGCTGACAGATACAGAAATGAGCAGGGAATGTCAGGCAAAGGTGCCAAAGATCATGTGCAGACTGGAGTGAAAGGAAGAGGAATCAGCCTAAGTCCTGCCTGATGTTGTGTCTCTATCATGTGAGGGCATGGCAGCCTCTATGGAATGGATGGGGACAACTATAATGAAGAACTAGGTCCAGCAGTACTATTTGTTCCTGCTAGATATGTGCAGGGACCTTCACTCCATAGTACAGGTCACGTATGCTTTCATTCAATGGTTAGGTAAGAGGGAGCCCAGGCACTTTTTGCATCTTCCAAGTGCTCCATCCCCTCAAGGAATTAGGAAGATACCTTTATACTGTGAAAATTTGGAGGAGTGACAAAGGCAGGCACCAAGAGGTTGTCAGCTTGGGTTACTCCAGGGACTGGTGCCACACCACCTCCCCTCTGCCAGGGACCAAAATGCCTGTATCAAGTCAGGCTGATGAGATTGCATCTGCGACCTGTGCAGTAGCCCTAAAGCAGGATGTCCCAGACTACCAGAGGTTAAAGTCATCCAAGACAAGTTAACAAATACCCAGCAGGCTTCCTCAAGCTGAACTGTATCAGCCGAGATGACACCAAGACAGGTTATACAACACTTAAGTCACTTTGGATGAACTGGTGTCAACATTCCATTCAGCATTATTGAAGCAAATACAACACATTGTACGAAATTCCTTTGGTCTATTTCAATCTGTCAGGCATCTGATTGTTCATGTTTTTCTTGCGGATGACCTTGAGGGAGGCTAATCACACTAGATGTTCATATGTGCACCAAAGAACACTGAGGCTCTTGAGTTCTCTATGAAAAACATAACCTCTGGAAACAGGAAGTTAAGTTACATGGTTGCATTGTGGAGGTCAACCAGTATATTTCAACGTCACCACACCCCCCAACCCCACCCCACCCCCAACTACTCACTGATAGTTGGATGTCTCTTGTGATTTAATGTTGAATCATAGCAGTGCAGCCTCTATGTAAACCTACAGAATGCATAACGATCCTTTGGCCAGAAAATGGAACTGGATGTTATTGGTGCAAAGGGCACAAATGTAATTACTACCAATAGTAATTAAGTATGATAATGACTAACGTTTGAGAAACAAAAATTCCCTTGGAGGCAAGAACCTCTCAGTGTCATAATTGACTAATATTTCTGATTACTGTGACAACACAAATGATCATGCTCATAAGACCAGAACGTATGAGAGCAGAACTTGGCCACTTGGTCCATCGAGTCTGTTTCACCATTTGATCATGGCTGATATGTTTCTCAACATCAAGCATCTGCCTTTTCCTCTTAACCCATTGGCCCCCTTACTAATCAAGAACCATTCTATCATTGTCTTAAAGCTCTCAAAGACTTGGCCTACACAACCTTGTGTGGGAATGAGTTCCACAGATTAATTACGTGACGGCTGAAGAAATTTCTCCTCATCTCAGTTCTAAAGGGTTCTCCCTTCACTCTGAGACTGTGCCCTCAGATCATAGTCTCTCCTACTAATGGAAATATCTCCTACACATCTACCCTATCCAGCCCTCTTAGAATGCAACGTCAGTCAGCCTCAAATATACCTGCTATCAGGTTTTCATGAAGTTGTCTAGCATAGCTCAGAACTGCTATGGCTTCCAACAGCATCTCTATTAGCCTCCCCTTCTTCCTTATCCAAGGAGACAGGTGCGTGGTCAATTGCCCTCTCTTCTCAGTTGTCATGTGGTCATTGAGCTGGTTTGTGCAGGTTGCAGTCTTTTATTCCCACTTTTCTTGGTCTGGCGGGTTTATTCTTGATATCAATAACCCAAGGCAGTCTAACAATGGGAAATACACAATGTTCTTTATTAAAGAAAAGTACAGTACAAAAATACTCAAAAGTAATATCTTATAATGCTTACAATCACAAATGAAATGAGTTATTCTAACTTGTCTGAGGATCAGATCAAAACTGGTGATCAGTCCTCTCCACCTTGAATCTCCAACCACTGATCAGACAACCTCCTGAGCTAGCTAACTATACTCTGATGCATGTTTTTTAGAATTAGAATTAGAATTAGAATTAGAACCCCTACAGTGTGGGAACAGGCCCTTCGGCCCAACAAGTCCACACCGACCCTTGGAGCATCCCACCCAGACCCATCCCCCTATAATCCACACACCCCTGAACACTATAGACAATTTAGCATGGCCAATCCACCTAGCCTGCACATCTTTCTCTTCCTCTTTCTCTTTTTCCAAACTGCATTCAAACGTTAACACTATCCAGTCTCCAGCAAATTGATCAGTTTGATCACTGAACAACATCAAAATGTATCAAGTTTTCCAAGGCTAGTTTGATCAATTAACTCTTTAGGACGTGCTGTCTTCTTTGGAAAGAGGCTTATCTTTTGGTCTTAACAAATGTTGACCTCAGCTTTAACTTGCTCATGCTGTTACCACCTCATATGTTATCTAATCAAATGTATGATATTTACACTGCGCAATTCTACGACAATTACAAATTTAGTTCACATTATCACATCTAATCCACTGTACCTATTTAAAGCTGTACTTCAGCCAGGCACTCTGTGACAAGTTCACATCATTGCTGAGTTTAGAGCACTTGATTGAAACACAAATACAATCTTTCAGATGCAGAAACACTTTAAAAACACTGACCTTTCTAATAATTATGTCTTTTTCTTCTCATTTCTTTTTGGCGAATCCAGAAAATTTTAGATTAATATCTACAAGGCTGCAGCACACAATCACTATTTTGGAGACCCAATCCAATGGATATTGGAGTGCTCCTTCTCAGCAGTTCAGCAAATGCAGCCATGTCTCCAGATGTTCTATTGTCTGCCCACTTGTAGCTCAAGTGAGCGCATGGGCAGCATTGGGGTACGTCCTGAAGGCAGGGCTGAGAGTCACGAAATTCACACTGAGGCTCTTAGCTCTGCCTTCGGGAGGTACCCCTAATAACCAACAAGCCAGCCCTGGAGATAATGTGGGGCAGCAAACATTCAAGGAAATTAGGAGTTGCACAGAATGTAAGCACTGTGGCAATTCCCTGGATAGTGGGCACACACCAAAAGCAACGGTTGCCTGTGATCACAAACAAGCTGAACATTGAAGGAGTAAAATCTATTAGAAGACCATAGAATCCCTACAGTGTAGAAGCAGGCAATTCAAAGCATTGAGTCCACACTGACCCTCTGAAGAACATCCCACTCCCCCTCATCCTATGTCTGTAACTCTGTTTTGGCTCATGGCTAACTCATCTAACCTACACTATGGGCAATTTAGCATGTCCAACCCACCTAATCTACACATCTTTGGACTGTGGGAGGAAACCCACACAGACAATATGGAAACTCAGCACAGACAATCACCCAAGGATGGAATCAAACCCAGGTCTCTGATGCTGCAAGACAGTAGTGCTAACATCTGATCCGCTGTGCCACCTTCAAGCTCAGGAATCTGCCTGGATGATGTAGGGGAGCACTGAGCACCACACATCAGCAGTCAATGACTCCTTGTACCTGAACGAACCAAGCCATGGCTACAATCCCATCAAGCTCCCCTCACCGATTACCTACTATGTCTATTCAGTCTGTTTAGTCCGATTTTTGCCCTTCTTACTGCATATCATTCCTAAAACACCTTGCCATTCAGAGGATATCCTCGAATTGACTAGCATCCCTTGCAGCCATGCCATCTTTAAAAGGCTGTTGAGCATCAGGGCAAGCGCTGTCAATCCCATAGTTTGGATAACCACTTGGGTGCACAGAAAACTAAACAAACTGAATGGCTTCTCTATAAAGGGCAAGAGCGAACTCAAGAATGCACTACTGGGAAATGTCGTCAGACAAGTATTGAAAGGAGTTGGTGGTGAGAACGTTCAATGCCACTGTGTTCTTTACTGCCACAGGCATGGAGCTGTATATCATGATGCACTGCAGATGTGAATGAAGGAGGTGACAAACGTAGCTGATGGTGTCCCTCATCATGTGAAGGCATCTCTGGCCCAGACTTTCACTCATTTGCAATACCCATTGTCAGCACATTGCTCAATGGTACCGAAGACCGTGGCTCCTCTCTTCTTGCTCTGCTTGCTCATCCACAGCTACAACCCTCTGAGCTTCTGACCACTAATTCAGTTGTTGCTGCTCTTCCCTTCTTCACCTCTTCCTCCTTCTTCTTAGCAACATAAAGGCAACTCTTGCAATAAGTAGATTAAACTTGTGGCAATTAAGTATTGACTGTTAAGAAAGATCAGGAATTTCATTTCAGATTTTGCTCAAAGGACACGTTGAATAGGTCCACTCATATGTTGTGTGAAAGCTTATCATAATGTCTCCTCTACTTAGTGAGTTGCATCTTTCATAACTGATGTTCCCATTTCTGATGATGCCATGTACAGAATCTTCGTGCCCTTTATGTTGTTCTCTATGTGTGTATCAAATAGCACAAAGTGACTATTATTGCTCTGCATTATCCCAGGTGATAAACCGCTACAACCTTGGAATCTACAGTGTGCAGAACATTTTCATCCCTCTATCCTCAACTTTCAGGTACATAGGCCCATGAATGTTCCTGCATGGCTGCATGTGCTATAACATCCCCTTTCCCCCAAACCCCACCTCCCATTTGCACTGTGTATTCTCTGAGATTCCTTCCTTTGGAAAGTGCACTTGCTACGAATAGTGGTATTTTCCATCTTCTCATTTCCCTGTTTCAGCTCTACTCTCTCCTTCAAGAATACATCTTTTCCTCCATTGCATTTCATGAGAACTCGGCACAGTTTTTATTGGGAGTAGAGTGCTCAATTTTCCCAGTTATTAATAATAATTATTGGGAATTAAAAAGGGCCATGAATCAGGGACGTTGTCCTTACGTTCCAAAACATGTCCTTCCTTTGACAAATTATTTTACTGCAGGAACATGTACAAATAAAATTTATCCTTATAAGTTTGTTTACTATCGAGCTTTTTATCTATCCAGCGTCTATTGAATTATCCATTTATTGTACGTATGTATATATAAATTGCTCTTTGTGTTTATCCAACTACTTGTTTATTAACCTTCTCTATATATATATGCAATATCATGTATATGATATATATAATGCATATTAATAACATTAAATTCATATGTTACTCAGACAAATTAGAACCGAAATTCAGGTAGTAACACTTTTGCCTGAATAGAGAGATCTAAGAAGGCAGTAACATTGAGCTTCAGCCTACACTGCAATTAGAGAAATCCTATATTAGCAGAGTGGAGAAGGACAGAGATCTCCTTCCCACATTACTGGACATTTCTCCACATGGCTGAGACTGCTTTGACCCAGGTAGCAGCTGGACTGGGCTGATATGATCTGGTGTACTGGCCTCCATTACCGAAACCTGGAGAAGAAGAATTCTCGTCTGTGCACCAACCCATCCAGCAGGATGTTCCAGACACTGCCACCAAAGTGTGGTGCACATTTACCCCTGTCTGACATGTCCTGGGCAGATGTCAGGAGCCACGAAGGGCAGCTCCAGATTGACAGCGCTTGCCCTGATGCTCAACAGCCTTTTAAAGATGGCATGGCTGCAAGGGATGCTAGTCAATTCGAGGATATCCTCTGAATGGCAAGGTGTTTTAGGAATGATATGCAGTAAGAAGGGCAAAAATCGGACTAAACAGACTGAATAGACATAGTAGGTAATCGGTGAGGGGAGCTTGATAAGATGCTAGAAAGTTCACTAGGCCTCATGGTGACACACTTTCCAAATAATCTGACATAATTTAGGCATGGTCAAAAACGTATAAGATTCAGCCCTACAGCTGGACTTGTGCGATTCTACCACAAGTATTACTATAGACCATGCCATACAAGCCCCTGTTGGCTGAATTTTAGGGGTCTGAATGACGTGGTCTCTGGTGAGACTTAAGGCAGAATCAAACAAGAAGGCTGATAAGGCCTATTGAGGTGCCAGGATCAACTTGCTGCATCTTTTATGAATTTGCCAAGAGCCAAGATGAATTTCTCGCTAGGCAGCAGTGAGTTGTCAATTAAGGGGACTTAATCTTTGTTAAAGACCTTATTAACCCCACATCTCAGCATATTAATGTGGGAGACAGACATCTTACGTGCCATATCTGCACTATGTGCGACAATGACACAGCGCATATGACAAGCAAAGAGCCAAGTCTCGAAGAATTGGGAAATAGTCCTCACAGAAGTCGGTGGAAGCACCAGTCAGTGAGGATGTCCTGGCACAGTAAGTCAATGGCAGTCTTGCATATGATGCTAGGGGATTGGCCACGGCCAGATGTCCAACTGGTGCCCTCCCACAGGAATCCATGTCTCTGCAGTCCATAGAGTGAGTCACGATCAGTCCTGTTTCTCAATAGTGGCTCATCCAGGGAGTAGGCTGACACAGTTAAAAAGATGTATAGGCTTCAGTCAGTAGTGATCTTCTCATCCAGGGCTGTCTGGTCAGGTCATTCAAAAGAATAAGCTACTGTTAGTGCATCAGGTCTGTCCAGAGAAAATCAGGGCTAATGGGGGAACAAGGAGACTGCTGCTTTGGGATGGAGACTTGGGAAACTATTTCTGGGGATTAGGTGCCACAGGCTGGGGTGTACAGTGGATGGTAATTGTGAAAAGACAACTGTATTTGTAAGGGACTAGCAGTCATGCATGGATGGGAATGGGGTAATACAGGAGGTGGTTTCATCAATAGTCAGGAGCATCCTGGCTTCATGGACCAGAACAGTGAATGATCACATCTGGCATAGTCACCTCATATGTCAGGGCTGGAGGGGAAATGTGCAGCCTCATTTGGCCAGGTTGAAGGGGACCTGGAGAGTTATGATGTTTAGGGGGTTCATAGGAGGAATTATAAGGAAGGGGATCCGGACGCCCGTGGCCTCGCTGATGCATAGAAAGGAAGCTGAAATCCTTTCACGGACGAGCATTTAAAGTTACCTTCCAATCATGCTGCAAATTGAATGTACATAATGGGGAATAAAATGGCAGTGGCCACATGCAGAGTGGTCAGGCTCTGTATCTGGACATGTGAGGGAGACAGCTGCAAGACATTGATGTGAGGCCTTTTAAAGGACAACAATATTACATATGAGCCTGTGTTGAGACTACCACTAGTTATCTTTTATTTTTATCATTTTTCGTTTGGAACTGCAAGTTGCAGTTGAGCAACTTTGAACTGGAACAGCAGATTGTTTTTAAAAAAGAAGCAAGTACAAAAGACTGATGTTTGCTGTTAGGAACTACCCTGGAAAAATAATGCAGGTTAATTACAGCTCTAAGAACATTGTGGATGATTGGGTATCAAGATGTTGTCATGCTCAGGGACCAGCATCTGATTAGCCAATTCAACGTCCACAGAAGGGATGACCGGTGTTAAAAAAAGTGAACTGGCTCTGATTGGGTTTTGGGCAGGAAGCTTTAGAAAATGCTGGGCTGGGAGGATATTTTCCAGTTATGAACTTGTTAAATGCTGTGGGAAAATAACATCTTAAGAAAGAAGTAAAAGCCGCCAGAGGTATGCAAAAGCTGTTTGTGTTGATCAGTGACTTTGGAATTCAAGCAAGATATTCAGTGTTATGGACCAGACCAAAGCCCTTCAAAATATATTAAGAAGATAGTCTAGACACTAACTTTTTCTTGTTTTAAAGGTAAATGTAAGGCATGCATTCCAGATGCAATTCAATTGATCAAACTGTTTGACTTTAAGCAAAGCACACGTTTATGTTTGCACGATAGTTAAAATACAGACAAAACAAAAATAAAATAAAAGAATTGGTTTAACTGTAACTCTACTCCCTATATATTAACTATTCTTAATTAACTGTTCCAATATAGTAAAATCCCATAAACACACCCTTGGCATAGGCAATTCAGGAAAATAAACTGTCTCACATGTAATTATAGCAGCAGGAAGAAAAGCTCAGCTTTCAGCTATAACAGAAAAAGAAATAAAAGCTTCCACATCCAGCTTCAAGACTCCAAAAACTATGAGCAGAATGTTAGCTCAAAATGCTTAGCACTGCTACCTTTGTGCTAAGGACCCAGGTTCAATTCCAGCCTTGGGAAACTGCCAATGTGGAGTTTGCACATTCTTCCCATGTGTGCTTGGGTTTTCTCTGGTTGCTAATACTTCCTCTTACATTTGGAAAGATGTACAGTTTAGGTGGATAAGCCATGCTAAATTGCCCATAGTGTTCAGGGATGTGTAGGTTAGCCATAGGAAATGTAGGGTTACAGGCTGGGTATGGGTAGAAACCTCTTCAAAGGGTTGATGTTTACTTCATGGGCTGAATAGCCTGCCTCCACACTGTAGGGATTCAATAGCTGTAGAAAGCTAAAGCTAAAACTAAAACTCTTGGTTCTGTGGGAGCATGACCCCACCCATTCAGTCTGCTTCTATTGTTCCAATTTTTAAAAGATAAGTCCTCACAAGAAGTTTACTTTATTGGCTTTAAGCAGACCACTTTTCACCTTTGTCTCAAGCTTTCTTCATAAAAATACTAGAACAAAATACTCCTCTTAAAACCATAAAATTGTCACATCAGTTCTATATGCCTGTAATGCTACCCATCAGCAAAGGATTTCATGAAGGCTTGATTTTCATTATTGAAATGCTTATCAAACTGGCAAATTATGATTCTTTTATTTTCCTTTCTAATTTATCCCTTAACTATATAAGCCTATTAGTGTGTGAGTAGGGGCTTAGTGATTAAGGAAGATTTGGCTCAGATAATAGGTGTTAATTTAGATTGCTTTGTAGTTTATCTGTGATCTGTTAAAGTTGCATCCTCAAATTGTTAACTTTTGTAAGTAATAAACTTTGTATCCAATCTGCCATTTATAAAGTCCGGTTAGGAAAAATTGAATAGTTTTTGAGGCCTTTAAATGCTTTAATCTCACTGTGTCATGAATCAGTAACAGTTAAGCTGATTTGGTTTGGCTTACTATTCCTATGTTGTAACATAATTGGGGCTTTGATGCTGGGATCTTGGAATACTGACACCACATGTCTGGAACTGGATTCGTGTGTGCCTTAGAGTGGATAATCTGATACCAATTTGTATACATTCTTAAAATGGCACTAGAGAGTTTTTTTTGGTAATATCAGAAGGTTCTGTGGTACTTTTGTAGGTCACAACTAAAATTCAACTGGCAAAGTTGGTCATAAAACTGAAAATAAACTTACCAGAATGAGCTAAGAAGGTAGACATTATTGATTTAATATCAAAGCAGTTGGGTTTAATGGAAATATTAGAGAGGACAAGCAATCCAAGCATTACAAGTAATGAATTAGTGAAACTTCAGATGCAGTTAAGGCAAATGGAAGTGAGAAATCTGGACATGGAATTCCAAAGAAATTTTGAACTTAAAAAACTTGAATTCCAAAGTGCAGAAAAAAGAGATAGAATTCCAAAAAGCATTCAAACTAAATAAAAGCTGGAAATAGAAAGGCAAGAGAAAGAAATGGAGGAAAAAGAGAAAGAAAGGGAGCAAAAAGTAAAAGAAAGGAAATTAAATTACACATTGTAGTGATTGCAATGAGGTCAATCAGGTGGGCCTCATAGTTTATGAGTTCCCTGATTGGGGCTGTTAACACTGTTGAAACAGGGAGCCCTAACTGACAGATATAAACAGGAGTCTCAGAGGTTCTGTTCACTCTGAGAACTGGCTCTGAGTAACCTAGATCAGCATCAAGTACAATACATGTGTAAATAAAGGGTGACTTAATGGCATGATTCTGCCTCTGTGAAATTATTTCAGTAGCAGTGATAGAAAAAAAAATGCTCCTGAAGAAATTCGCTCACAACAGTCATCTTTGAGTTGGGATAAGCATTTCTGGCATCATGCTATTATTGGGAAGCTTGACTTGTTCAATCCTGCTGTCAAAGACTGCACCCAGTATGTAGAAAGAATACATTATCTTTTTCTGGGCAAATGACTTCGGGGTAAATAAAAACCAAAAAGTAATTCTCCAGACATCTTGTTGGCCTGCAGCTTTTTCAGTTATTAGGAGCCTTACATTTCCTGAGGTACCAGATACTAAAACCTTTCAAGAATTGACAGATTTAGTTAACGAGTATCACAATCTCAAGCATCCTGTAATTCTGAGATGCTGTTGGTTCTACTTGGTAGTTTGAGAACGGGGCAAATCCGTACCGGGATTTTTGACGAGCTTAAGATGACTGGCAGAATCATGTGACTTTGGTTTAACCCCTAAAGAAATGCTTAGAGACTGTTTGGCATGTGACGTTAATGATGTAACCATGCAAAGGTGCCTACTAGCTGAAGCCCAACTGGACTTCAAACAGGCACTACAATTGGCTTTGTCATTGGTAAATGTGGCAAGTGGAGCATATGAGTTACAGGGTTTGGCTGATGGAAGTGGACACCCTTGTCAGGACACCACTTGAGTGAAGGCAATTGCATAGCCTCATTCAGGACATATCCTGAACAGAGGGACTCTAGGTCAACCCACAGCCAAACCCCAAAACAAAGCCAAGCATCGCCAAACAATTAAAATTTTCTTCAAGATCCGGGCTGCCAAGCCACTGTAGCACTGCCAGCATGTGGACTCGAGAAAGCAAAAGAGTCCCATTAAACCTAAATTGAGTAAGAGAACTCAAAGACTTGTATCCAACAGACTGCACACCCTGGAAAGCCCACTTATATCTGGCTTGAAAAAATTAAATTGCTTTGCAACATCCAAATCAGAACCATTCAAAATAAACATCTGGTCACCCATTTCTAATAGAGGTCAATACCAGAGCAGCCATATCAGTCACTGCAGAACCAGTCTTTACTAAAATTCGATCAGAGATAATAGGAACTGCAGATGCTGGAGAATCTGAGATAACAAGGTGTGGAGCTGGGTGAACACAGCAGGCCAAGCAGCATCATAGGAGCAGGAAAGCTTGATGTTTCGGGGTCTAGGCCCGAAATGTCAAGCTTTCCTGCTCCTATGATGCTGCTTGGCCTGCTGTGTTCATTCAGCTCCACACCTTGTTATCTCGTTTACTAAAATTCGCTCTGGACTCCAACATTTAGGTTTGTGTAAGAACTTGGCTAGACTGAGAACCTATACCTGGGAACTATTGCTGATTAAGGGTATAACTTTGGTTCTGGTCTCATAAGAGATGCAGCTGGTTCAGTTACCACTGGTAATAGTAAAAGGCTTGGGCCCAAAGCTGATGGGGTGAAATTGATTCAGAAAGAAACACCTTGATTGGCTTTTTTGAATGGAAAATAGCTGTCTGGGTGAAGTCCTAAATAAATGCCTGGAAGTTTTTCAGGAAGGTCTATGGACTATCAAAGGTGCCAAAGCCATCTTGCATGTTGACCAGGAAGCAATTCCACAATTGTGCAAGGTCTGTCCAGTGCCTTATGTGCAAAAGTAGGGGCAGAAATTAAGAGGCTGGAAAACAAAGGAATCATCAAGCCAGTAGAGTTTGTGGAATGGGCAGCACTGGTTGCACCGATTGTGAAGCCTGATGGGTTGGTTCGTCTTTGTGGGGATTTCAAACAAATGGTGAAGTGTCTTGCAGCTGGATAAATATCCAATTCATCGCATAGAGGACTTATACACAAAGCTGGCGGGTGGAGAGGGCCTTCACAAAGTTGGACATGAGCCATGCGTACCTGCAATTGCGTTAGATGAGGATGCCCAGAAGTATGTTACAATTAATACCTATAAGGGTTTGTACAAACATAGAAGATTTCCATTCAAAGTATTGTCAGCTTGAGCAATTCTTCAGTGGACAATAGAATTTTACAAGGTCTACCCCAGGTCTCCATTTATCAGGATGATGTGCCATTACAGGGAAGACAAATAAAGAGCACTTAGAGAACTTGGACATAGTCCTTAGATGTTTCTCCAAAACACACATTTGCCTTAAAGGGGAATAGATGTGTGTTCCAGGCACCCAAGCACTACACATGGTAATTTTGTTTTGACATGAAGTTAGCCATTATACTGGCATAGCTACATTCAGAACTACAGTGAGAGACAAATAAATGGATGTAGTGCAAAATCAATCAAATTTATACAAACGTGATAATTGAAATATAGTGCACTGTCATTCCACCACCAAAGAGCCCTCAAAACTTTTTTTTCTTTTGTTTCCTCTCAGTACGTCTCAGTATTGCCCCAGATTCTGCAGCTGGGTGAGGGAGCCTATTTGGCAATAGAACTTCCCTGGGGGTTAGGTTGGTCAACCCCAAGGGTGTTAGTGTCCAAATGATCCTGATATACTAAGGGTCTTCTTGGCAAAAGTAAGTATACCTTCCTTGACTTGAACTTCCAAGGGTCAGAGAGGGCAGGCAGGTGTGGAGAGCCCAGCCACCTCCAGAATGTCCTGAGTGAAAATTTCTGAGGGATCCATAAGTGATTTTTCCTCCAACTGGGTGCCTTCTGGCTTCACCCTGACATCTTGTAAGGAAGGGGAATTTGGAATGTGTGCCACGTTACCTATCCTCTATCTTCATGTCTTTAGTCCTGAGGCCGAACGACTGGGGTGAAGGAATATCTCTCCAGCAGGTCATGAGAGTACTGGACATGGCTCCCCAGGGCAGTGCTAACCTGTCCATTGAGGTAGATGGTTACATGCTTGGGGCAGCTGTGACTCCATAGTGTAGCTGTACTTCTGCTGCCTCTGGACAAGAGAGCCATTGCCTCCCAGATACTTGTCTGTTAATCCTGTTCCTCTCTGTGAATGAAGATGAAGTCCCTGATTGCTGATACTACGGGATCCTCTCCTATCTGGGATCGTGCATATGCCTGGTCTCTGGCAGTCCTCCAAATGGCTGCAACCTGGACCCTTCTTCCTCAGCCAGCTGCAGAGCTGCTCATAGATTGTGCTCCCAAACGTCCAAAGCCTAATGTTCCCCAATAGGATCTGAGAGAAGAGTGTGGCACTTACCCTGGCACAGTGGAGAATGTCATTGACCTTCTTGCTGCAATGTTGGCCATTCTTCTACACTGTGGAAACCGTATTGACCTAGATGACAACCTCAGACCAGGATGTCAGTGACTGCTGATATCATGACCTCTTCTTCCTGTCCTTGGGAAGCTGACACCTCCCCTTAACCAAGGCCTTCAGGCCCTTGTCAGAGAATTGCAAAACCAAATTCCCCTTTTACAGTATCTTCAGCATGACTGTCTGTCAATGAGCAGCTTCAGAATACCAGAGTTCCTCTGGGTGCACAACAACCTTTTAAATGTTGTACTGGTGCCAAGGATGGTTGTCTTTCAGCAGATATCTGCCAACTGTTTTCTTTTCCTGGGAACAGCTTGTGGTAGAATAGGGCGAGAATTGGGCAGGAGGGATGTCTTTGGGGCAGGACAGGTGATTAGTGAGGCAAGTTTGGCAAATACAGTGAAAAATCTCTTTAAAATTTCTTAGGCTACCAATGCTACAGCAGACCTTTCAAACCCATGACCACTTTCATCCAGAAGGACAAGGGCAGCTGATGTATGGGAGCACCACCACTTGCACATACCCCTCAGAGCCACTCACCATTATGACTTGGAAATATGTTGCCGTTCCTTCACTGTCACTGCGTTAAATTCTGGAATTCCCTCCCTCACTTCATTGTGAGTCCATCTACTATACATGGACTGCAGTGCTTCAAGAAGGCTGCTCACCACCACCTTCTCAAACACAACTAGAAATGGACAATAAATGTTGGCCCAGCCAGTGACCTCCACACCCCACAAATGAATAAAAATAAAGATTGAAAGTGGTCTGTTTTTCCTGATGTTAATCCAGGTAAATTAGATAGTACAGCTATCGATTTTTATTTATTGTAGAAAATGCATTTCAGATTACAGACCAACAGGAAAATTATTAGCTTACAAAGATGGGTTTCGGAGACCAATAACATCCATTAGTAAATTCTGATAGCAGGAAATAACAATTGATTATGAATAATTAAAGCAAACCCCAGGTTAGGTTACCTTTTTTGATAACATCTTGTCTTCAAGTTTTATTAAGAGATTGCTTTTATCAAAACTTTGCAGTTATTATACTGCAATTTCTGCCTAGACAGCCTTTCAATTGGTTATTCAATCAGCAGTTGTCATGGGCTCAGAATAGTAGTAGCCTCTTGTTTGGTTCTTGGATAGCTGGCTACACCTTTGTTTGTGGATAATACAGCAGAAACATCCAGCCTGTGAAGAGAAAGCATCAAACTCTCTTTCTCTCCTTGCTGTGTGTGGAGATGTAAAAGAGAATCCCTGGCAACTTGCTACTCCCTCTGACCTGTCTTCAATGAGCTGCTCTCTGCGAATCCCCTTTTGAAAGGGATGGAGAGTAACACCTTCAGAGACAATGAGAGAGCAAATTCTCAACCAACAAATGAAATAAGTGTCCCACAGCATTGTGTCATCAGGAAAGAGTCGGAAGGAGCAGAAAGAAACATATCAACGTCTGTTATCTGGACTGGTGCAAGAACTACGATTGTCGTACTTTGTTTTCCTTTTCTGCCTATCGTATTTGTGTCTTATTTTTTGTCTCTATATATCTGTATGTTACAATAATTGCAAAAAGGAGTAAAGTGTAAGCTATTGCTCCTTTACTCCTTTTTGCAATTATTGTAACATACAGATATATAGAGACAAAAAAAAGACACAAATATTATAGGCAGAGGAGGAAAAAAAAGTACGACAATCGTAGTTCTTGCACCAGTCCAGATAACAGATGTTGATGAGTTTCTTTATTGCCGTACAAGTTAGTAATTCCCTTTTTTTTTGCCATTGGTGAAAAACAGGATGATACAATAAATAGTTTTTTTTTGGTTTTTCTTTTCATCCAATTGTGGGATATGGGTTTCACTGGCTGGTCAGCATTTCTTGTCTGTCCTAGTTGCCCTTGGTGGTGAACTGCCTTCTTGAACTGCTGCAGTCCTCATGATGCAGGTAGACTCACAATACTGTTAGGGAGGCTATTCCAGGATTTTGACACAGTGAAGGAACAGTGATATATTTCCAAGTCAGGATGGTGAGTGGCATGGAGGGAACGTGGTGGCTTGGTCATGTTCCCACATATCTGCTGCCTTTGTCCTAAGAGATGAAAACGGTTGTGCATTTGGAAGGCGCTGTCTAAGGATCTTTGGCAAATTTCTCCAGTGTACCTTGGAGGTAGTACAAACTGCTGCATCTGAGTATCAATGATGGAGGTAGTGGATGATGATGGATGTGGTGCCAATCAGGCCAGCTACTTTGTCCTGGGTGGTATCAAATTTCTTGAGTGATGTTGGAATTATAGGCTAGTGGAGAACATTCCATCACAATCCTGACTTGTGCATTGTAGATGGTGGACAGGCTTTGGGAAGTCAGGAGGAGGGTTACTCGCCACATTATTCCTAGCCTCTGACCTGCTCTTGTCACCACTGTATTTATATGACAAGTTTTGCTGAGTTTCAGGTCAATGGTATCTGCCAAGATATTGATAATGCAACTTGGTATGTATGCTTTTTTAAAGATGAGTTACACAGTTAGCTAGATTGGGCAATTTGGTGGTTTAAGGTCCTTTGGGACTATGGTGGTTTCCACTTTCACTTTCAAGCCCACTACCTTCATCAATTGCTAAAATCCATATAGACAAAAGGTACTGCTTTGCCTTCACCTACCTTTTTGGTCAACTCTTCAAAGAACTCAATCAAGTTTATGAGACACAATTTCTCATGCACAAAGCCATGCTGACTATCCTCAGTCAGTCCTTGTCTTTCTGTACACATGATAAGCAACAATTACTATCTCCAAAAAGACTGAGTGTCAGCAATTCCCTCTGATAGTCAATGGCACCAATATTAACATTATCTAATATCCAGCGCAATATCTGCGGATTACAATTGACCAGAAACTTAGCTGGACAACACAAAAATACAGTTGTTACTAGAGCAGATCAGAAATTGGGTAGTTGGTGGCAACTTTACAAAAAAATTCAAATGCCTAGATATGTCTGGGGTTTTCCTTCAATACTGAATCATTATAGCTGCATAACCCTGCACTGCATTGGAAGTAAGGAGCAGAAGTTATTGAGAACCAATCAAAGAGAAAGAAGAAGATCCAGGTGAAACTGCAACAAGAACAGTAATGTTAGCTAGCAGTTCACTAACCAGCACTTGCAAGAAAAGAAGATTCAGAAGTCATTACTTCACACCACTCCTGCGTTAACAAATTATCACCAATCCATCGTAATCCTCCATATTGCAAGAAAATGAACCTTATCACCAGACACTAACAACAATTTGTAAAGCTATTTCCTGCTTTGATAATTGATTACATCAGCGTAAGTCATTGAACAGCCAAACTTGCTCCAGTCAGCTTATGCAATGGTACATGCTTTCACAGACTAGCATTATGTAATTATTACGTTGTGATCCCTTCCTGTTTTCTTAACGAGCTTCAATGCGACATTATCTCAATGGTTTCTACAAAGATGATGGAAGTCTGCTGATACTCAGATGAGCTTATTTCAGATGCTTCAGGTCAGCAGCCTATGGAGAAATGGAACCTCGAGAAACCAAGGCGAGATGAACACCTCAATGGCTGTTGGGCAGTCTGACCTAATTAGCTTTCAAGCATCAGAGTAAACAAATAAAACAAAATATGTTTTAAATTTAAATTTAAACTTGTTTAAATGCTGACATGACAGCATATGTGCTGTCATCCTGAAAGAGAACAGGACATATCACTCTCATTCAGAACAGCTGTTTGTATGGGCCTGCAGGTCCTCCTTCCTATTGATCTGTAGGATAACAGAGTGAAGAAGTTGAGAGCTACTTTGGAAGTCCATTTTCGTGCAGTCAACTAGCACCTAAAAGCTGTTAGATACGAAGCAGCCTAAAGCCTTGAGGATAGCAGCCTTGTTTCAACTGAGTTGGTATTACTGATACCTGCAGAAGTCCTGCCTGGATTATCAACATACTTGATTACACTTCTAAACTGTAGACTGCTTATGTCTCTGACTTCTCACATAAGCTGGAATGCACACTCTGCCCTTTTAAATAGAAGCTACAGGTTTGGAAGATGCTGCCAAAGAAAACTTGGTGCATGGCTTCACTACATCTTTTAGACTGTACCCATCTGCAGCCGTAATGCCCTGATGGCAGCAGGTTTGAATTTAAAAGTTAGAGGATGCAGTTCCAATCAAGCATGCCACTTTGACTACAGCTAGTAAGAACTGCTGATGCTGGAGTCAGAGATAATACAGTATGGAGCTGGAGGAACACAGCAGGCCAGGCAGCATCAGAGGAGCAGGAAAGTTGACGTTTCTGGTCGGTACCCTTCCTCAAAATTTTCTGAAGTAGGGTCCTGACCCAAAACGTCAACTTTCCCGCTCCTCTGATGCTGCCTGGCCTGCTGTGTTCCTCCAGCTCCACACTGTATTATATCTGCCACTTTGACTAGAAAGTGTTAGGTTTTGAATGTTGCTACAGATGCACTCAATGGGCACTGTAGGAAGTATCTTACCACATGCTTAACCAGAACTTAAACAGTTCTGAAGAAGGGTCACTGGGCCTGAATCATTAATTCTGCTTTCTTTCCACAGATGCTGCCAGAAGTTTTTTTCTTCATTCTTTCACAGGATGAGGACGTCTCTGGCTAGGCAGCATTTATTGCCCATCCCTAATTGCCCAGCGGGCAGTTAAGAGTCAACCACATTACTGTGGATCTGGAGTCATGTGTTAGCCAGATGAGGTAAGGATGGCAGTTTCTTCACTAAAGGACATTAGTGAACCAGATGGGTTTTTCCTGACAATTGGCAATGATTCTCGGTTATCATTAGATTCTTAATTCCAGATATTTATTGAATTCAAATTCCATCATCTGCTGGGGCGGGATTCAAACCTGAGTCCCCAAAAAGTTATCTGGGTCTCTGGATTAACAGTCCAGCAATAATACCACTAGGCCATCACCTCCCCACTAGATCTGCTGAGTTTTTCCATCAGTTTCTGTTTTCATTTCTGATTTCCAACATCCACGGGACTTTGATTTTAAGTATCTGGTCACACTCCTGATACGGGCCTTGCAGATGATGGACAGAATCTGGGGACTCAGGAGGTGAGTTACTCACCACAATATTCCCAGCTTCTAACCTGCTCTTGCAGCAATAGTGTTTATGCGACTGATCTGCTACAATGTTGCCCATTCACATAATTTATTAACATGGATTTCCAAATGTTTGCTTTCTCTACATTACTTACTACACGGTCAATCTTGATGTCATCACAAACTTGGATATATGTATGGTTTGCTATTATATTGTATAATTCAATAATAAACAGTGAATAGTTGAAGGCTCAACACAGATTATTGTGGGGAACAATTAGGCACTTCATTCCAATGTGAACTCATATCCATTGTTCTTACTGCCTATTTTCTATTGCCCAACCAATCAACTAACCACACCAACAATTTGCTTTTAATTCCATGATTTATAATTTTAACAAAATGTGGAACCCTGCGAAACAGCTTCTGGAAGTCTCTATAATTGTAAACATTCCCTTTTCTAGTACTTCAGTTACATTCTCAAAAACTTCAGTTAGTTTCATTCAAAGCTCATTTCTTTCTAAATGCTTGAGCCTTGCTGAGTACCAGCAGTTGCAGCATAGCTGGCTAAAGACTGGTGAATTTTAGGCTTCCTCAGTTTTCTGAGTGATTTTCAAGCAGCTCTGGGCCTTGGGGGCTCAGCTTCAACCAGCACCATGTTGGTACATGGGCAGCAGCAGTCTGGACCAGCCAATTAGAAGGCAAAGGCAAGGACAGTTACAGTGTGAATACTGTCATCCTGAGAGAAGACAGCATACTTATGCACCACTGAGACAATAAAACTCTTCCACGAAGGGAGCCTGAGCATTCCTAGTAATCATTTGAAGGACTGGCTGCTACACTCCTGTGAGACTGTGAAGACAACTTCAGATACTGGTATCTGTATCTATGTTATGGAAGCAGTCTGAGCTGTTACGGTAGCAAAGTAAGATTGTATGATAGATATAAAAGATATCAGAGATAAACCGTAAGTACAATAAACTTACTGATGCCCACCACCCAAAACGGGCTTTCCCCACTCCCCGAATCCCCAGCCTTACCCAGGACCTCCCCCACAATGTACCCGCCGCCATTGGCCATGA
This sequence comes from Ginglymostoma cirratum, assembly GCA_024137785.1. Lineage (NCBI taxonomy): Eukaryota > Metazoa > Chordata > Chondrichthyes > Orectolobiformes > Ginglymostomatidae > Ginglymostoma > Ginglymostoma cirratum. Next base: position 3,098,407 of record JAHRHZ010000030.1, on the reverse strand, counting down.
GGCCACTGTCGGAGAACCCACAGATGACGTCACATCCACCACCGCCGGTACCCCACTTCTGGGACAGCGAACACCACCGCTGCTGAAACCACCGCCTCCATCTCCGAGACCAACACCACAGACACTACTGTCACCGCTGCTGCCGCCGCCTACCACGCTCCGCCCATCGCCGACGCCGACATAACGCCCACCGCCAACGTAACTCCGGCCACCGCCGACGCCGACGTACCTCCGCCCACTGCCGACGCAACTCCGCCCACTGCCGATGTAACTCCGCACACAGCTGACGCCGGCAATGCTCCGCCCACTGCCTCCACAGCCAGCAGCTCCAGAGGAGACAGCAACACTGAGCCCTGCCGAGTCTTCACCATCGCCCCAGACCTCCCCCTTACTGAGGACGAACGGTCAGTCCTCAGTAAATGGCTCACCTTTGTCCCCCTCCACCCACATATCAATGAATACCGCTCACGCTTGGATATTGAGCAGTTTTTCCGCCGCCTCCGCCTCCATGCTTACCTCTCCAACCGCGAATCTAACCCTCCCTCTACGGACTCTTTCTCCCGCCTCCAACACCAACCCTCCTCCTGGACACCACCCCAAGGCCTCCTACCCTCCCTCGACCTCTTCATCTCCAACTGCCGTCGAGACATCAATCGCCTCAACCTCTCTACCCCTCTCAAACACTCCAACCTCTCCACCGCAGAACGTGCAGCCCTCCGCTCCCTCCGCTCCAATCCCAACCTCACCATAAAACCCGCAGACAAGGGAGGGGCAGTCGTAGTATGGTGCACTGACCTCTATATTGCTGAGGCCAGGCGCCAACTCTCCAACACCTCCTCCTACCTTCCCCTGGATCATGACCCCACCCCCGAGCACCAAACCATCATCTCCCAAACCATCCACAACCTCATCACCTCAGGTGACATCCCACCCACTGCCTCCAACCTCATCGTTCCCCAACCTCACACCGCCCGCTTCTATCTCCTTCCCAATATCCACAAACCTGAATGCCCTGGTCGACCCATTGTCTCCACCTGCTCCTGCCCCACCGAACTCATCTCCACCTACCTAGACTCCATTTTCACCCCCTTGGTCCAGGAACTCCCTACCTATGTCCGTGACATCACCCACACCCTCCACCTCCTCCAGAATTTCCAATTCCCTTGTCCCCAACACCTCATTTTTACTATGGATGTCCAGTCCCTATACACCTGTATTCCCCATGCAGATGGCCGAAAGGCCCTCCGCTTCTTCCTGTCCCGCAGAACTGACCAATCCCCTTCCACTGACACCCTCATCCACTTAGCCGAACTCGTCCTCACCCTCAACAACTTCTCTTTCAATTCCTCCCACTTCCTACAGACAAAGGGGGTGGCCATGGATACCCGCATGGGCCCAAGCTATGCCTGCCTCTTTGTAGGTTACGTGGAACAATCCCTCTTCCGTACCTACACTGGCCCTAAACCCCACCTCTTCCTCTGTTACATTGATGACGTATTGGCGCCACCTCGTGCTCCCACGAGGAGCTCGAACAATTCATCCACTTCACCAACACCTTCCATCCCAACCTGAAGTTCACCTGGACCATCTCCAACACTTCTCTCTCCTTCCTGGACCTCTCTGTCTCCATCTCAGGCAACCACCTAGAAACCGATGTCCATTTCAAGCCCAATGATTCCCACAGCTACCTGGAATACACCTCCTCCCACTCACCTTCCTGCAAAAATGCCATCCCCTATTCTCAATTCCTTCGCCTCCGCCGCATCTGCTCCCAGGATGAGACATTCCACTCCCGTACATCTCAGATGTCCTCATTCTTCAAGGACCGCAACTTCCCCCCCACAGTGGTCAAGAACGCCCTCGACCGTGTCTCCCGCATTTCCCGCAACTCATCTCTCACACCCCTTCCCCGAATAATAACCAAAAAAGAATCCCCCTCGTCCTCACGTACCACCCCACCAACCTCCGGATCCAACGCATCATCCTCCGACACTTCCGCCATCTGCAATCTGACCCCACAACTAAAGACATTTTTCCCTCCACACCCTTATCTGCTTTCCGGAGGGACCACTCCCTCACCCTAATCCCAGGCCCCAAGAAGACTTTCCACATCAGCCAGATGTTCACCTGCACATCTGCCAATGTGGTATACTGCATCTGCTGTACCCGTTGTGGCTTCCTCTACATCGGGGAAACCAAGCGGAGGCTTGGGGACCGCTTTGCAGAACACCTGCGCTCAGTTCGCAACAAACAACTGCACCTCCCAGTCGCGAACCATTTCAACTACCCCTCCCATTCCTCAGACGACATGTCCATCCTGGGCCTCCTGCAATGCCACAGTGATACCACCCGAAGGCTGCAGGAACAGCAAATCATATTCAGCCTGGGAACCCTGCAGCCCAATGGTATCAATGTGGATTTCACAAGCTTCAAAATCTCCCCTCCCCCAGCCGCATCCCAAAACCAGCCCAGCTCATCTCCGCCTCCCTAACCTGTCCTTCCTCTCACCTATCCCCTCCTCCCACCTCAAGCCCCACCCCCACCTCCTACCTACTAACCTCATCCCGCCCCCTTGACCTGTCCGTCCTCCCTGGACTGACCTATCTCCTCCCTACCTCCCCACCTACACTCACCTTTACTGGCTCCATCCCCACCTCTTTGACTTGTCTGCCTCCTCTCCACCTATCCTGTCCTCTATCCATCTTCTATCCGCCTCCCACTCTCTCCCTATTTATATCAGAACCCTCTTCCCCTCCCCCATTTCTGATGAAGGGTCTAGGCCCGAAACGTCAAGCTTTCCTGCTCCTATGATGCCGCTTGGCCTGCTGTGTTCATCCAGCCCCACACCTTGTTATCTAAGATTGTATGATCTTAGTCTATGTTTCCACTGTAGCATTTAAAAGTTCGGTTGCTTCTGCATGATCTTTGAGTTTTCTGGTGTTCTCATGGGATTGGCAACCGCTTCCATGTTGGAGTGCATGTGTTCCAACTCCAAACCAAATTCTGAAAAGTTGTAATCAGAAGCTGCAATGCTCTGCAATGATTGCAATGAGGTCAGCCAGCTGGACCTTACAGAATGAGTTCCCTGACTGAATCAGATTTTGCAGCCCTGATCAGGGAGATTTGGCTGACCTAAAAGCTGAATGTCAGGGATATTGGACCGTCTGAATGCCTGACTCAGTGAGAGGCAGTGTTATTATCAAAGGCTATGCATTTGTAAATAAAGGGTGATTGGTGATGGGATGCCAGCCCCTGAAGAGTTACTTCAGCTCTTTTATAGCAACAACAGACTCTCTGGGTAGCCTGTGAATGCACTAAGCATTTCATGGCGAATGTTCCACTGCCTGTTTCTATAGGCTGCCATGTAGAAGTCATTTTCTGAATCTTATGCTGACACCCATACAATCTGTTCCCCATGTCCTGACTGTGGCCCACTCATGTCTGGTGATTCACAGAGTCCCAGCTCTGTGAAATCCTCTGAACTTTGCACAGGGCCAGTGTCTGAGTTGTGACTGCATGTGTCAGATGAAGTAACAATGTTTCTGCCTCTTCAGTGATTTCTTCATCAAAATCTACTCCCATTGGCTAGACATTTGTTCCCGGATATTCAAAAGCATAGAATCAGAGGGGGAGGTTTGGGTAATTGATTACATCATCTGTAGATTGTAGATCAGAACATATTGAGGATGAAGGAGAAATGGGATTTCTGAAGGTGCATTATGCAAGATGAGGTTCATAGAGGGCTAACTACATTAATACCTGCAATGAGGGGGTTCTCTAATGAGGATAGGTTGAACTGAGAGGGCTTGTTTCTTCTGGGATTTAGTAGATTTGACTGAAGTGCATACGATCCTGTATGGCCTTGACAACATGAACACAGAAAGCTTGTTTGATCTTGTAAGTCCATCCAAAACTAGGTGAGCACTGTTTTAAAACTATGGATCACCCTTTTCAGCATAAAAAATGAGGAGAAATATTTCTCTCAAAGGGTTGTGAGACTTTGGAACTCTGCTTCAGAAGGTAGTGAAGGTGGTCTCTTTGAATATTTTTAAGGCAGAGGTGGATAGATTCATTTTAGGTGTGGGATTAAATAGTTTTTGAGGATAGGTGAAAATATGGAAGTCAAAACACAAATGGATCGGCAGTGCTCTTATTGAATGGCAGAGCAGCAACATTGGGCCGAATTGTCTGCTTCTAATCCTCTTCGTACATTCATCTGTTCGAACATACCATCAACTCATCCTCCAGTAAGTATTTTAATTGTCCACCATCATTCATGACTGGATGTGGCAGGACTGGAGGGGTTAGATCAGATCAGTTGGTTGTGGGATCACCTAGACCCATTAATCTTTTGCTGCTTATGCTGCTTGACACGCAAGCAGTCCTGTTTGATAGCTTCACCAGGTTGAAACCTCATTCTTAGTATGCCTGGTGCTGCTCCTGGCATATCCTCTTTCAATCTTCATTGAACAAGATTGATCTGCTGGCTTGATAGTAATGATTAAATTGAGGAAATGCAAGGCCATAAGGTTGCAGATTGTGTTGAAGTACAGTTCGCTTACTATTGACAGCCCACAGCACCTCACGGATGCTCAGAGGATGATACGTGATAATAAGCAGGAAGTCTCCTTGCCCACTTTAACCATTATGAAAATTTATAGGGCCTGGAAACAATGTTGAGGACTCCAGGGCAACTGTGTCTCAAATGTATTCCACTGAGCTGCCACCTCGGTTGGGACTATCCTAATGGTGAGACAGGACATATCTAGGGATGGTGATGGTGGTGTCTGAGACATTGTCTCTAAGCTATAAGTATGCCTATGTTAGGCTGTCAACCAGTCTGTGAGACAGCTGTCCTAATTTTGACATTAGCCCCCAAACATTTGTCAGGAGGACTCAAAAGGTTGACAGGGCTGTTTTTGCTGTGTCTTTTCTGGTGCCTCAGACAATGTTAGGTGGTCTGTCCTGTTTTATTTCTTTGTTGAGTTGTACAACTGAGTTGATTGCTAGGCCTTTTCAGAGGGAAGTTGAGTGTCAACCGCATTGTTGTGGATCTGGAGTCACATGTAGGCTAGACTAAGTCATGATGGCAGATTCCCTTTCCTGAAGGACATTAGTGAGCTAGATGGGTTTTTTGTGACAATTGACAATGGTTTAATGGTCATCAGTAGATTCTCAATTCCAGACTTCTTTTCTATTGAATTGAAATCCCACCATCTGTCTTCGCAGGATTCAAATCTGGACTCCCAGAACATTAGCTGAGTTATTGGATTAATAGTCTAGCAATAATACCACTAGGCCATTGACTCCCCTTATATAAATCACAAACAGCCACAGCCCTAAAACTGATCACTTTGGGACCTCACTGAACACAGTCGTCCAGTTGGTAAAGCACCCTCAAATAGTTTCCCCACCACTGAGGGCATACTGACTGGCCCACTGTTATTCTTTGCTCCCTTCTTGAATAATGGTACCACATTAGCCGCCCTCTGGCAGTTCTCCTGTGGCCAGGAAAAAATTAAAAATTTTTGCAAACATCCTTGTTGTTCTCTTCCTTACCTCATTTAACATCTTGGATTGATTTCATCTGGTCATGCTCCTCCTGTAGAATGTGGAAGGTAAGGGTCACCACTAGTGTCCCCACTGACTTCATCTGCGGGAAGTGCACCCAACTCCAGCTCCTCGGAAACCGCGTTAGGGAACTGGAGCTGGAGCTGGATGAACTTCGGATCATTCGGGAGGCTGAGGGGGTAATTGAGAGGAGTTACAGGGAGGTAGTCACACCTCAGGTACAGGAGAAAAGGTAGATGGGTTACAGTCAGGGGACAGAAAGGGAACAGGCAGACAGTGCAGGGATCCCCTGTGGCCGTTCCCCTCAATAACAAGTATACTGTTTTGGATACTGTTGGGGGGTCGACTTACCAGGGGTAAGCCATGGGGTACAGGTCTCTGGCACAGAGTCTGTCCCTGTTGCTCAGAAGGGAAGTGGGGAGAGGAGGAGACCATTAGTCATTGGGGACTCCATAGTTGGGGGGACAGATAGGAGATTCTGTGGGAACAAGAGAGACTCACGGTTGGTGTGTTGCCTTCCAGGTGCCAGGGTCTGTGATGTCTCGGATCGTGTCTTCTGGATCCTTAAAGGGGAGGGGGAGCAGCTCCAAGTCGTGGTCCACATAGGCAACAAAGACATAGGCAGGAAAAGGGATGGGGATGTAAAGCAGAAATTCAAAGAGCTAGGGTGGAAGCTTAGAGCTTGAACAAGCAAAGTTGTTATCTCTGGTCTGTTACCCGTGCCACGTGCTAGCGAGGCGAGGAATAGGGAGAGAGAGCAGTTAAACTCGTGGCTACACGGATGGTGCAGGAGGGAGGGATTCAGATACCTGGATAATTGGAGCTCATTCTGGGGTAGGAGGGACCTCTACAAATGGGATGGTCTACACCTGAACCAGAGGGGTACCGATATCCTGGGGGACATTTGCTAATGCTCTTCAGGAGAGGTTAAACTAATTCAGCAAGGGGGTGGGAACCTGAATTGTAGCTCCAGTGTACAGGAGGTTGAGACTAGTGAGGTCATGAATAAGGTTTCAAGGTCGCAGGAGTGTATCGGCAGGCAGGAGGGTGGTTTGAAGTGTGTCTACTTCAACGCCAGGAGCATTCGGAATAAGGTGGGTGAACTTGCAGCATGGGTTGGTACCTGGGACTTAGATGTTGTGGCCATTTCGGAGACATGGATAGAGCAGGGACAGTTGTTGCGGGTTCCGGGGTTTAGATGTTTCAGTAAGATCAGGGAAGGTGGTAAAAGAGGGAGAGGTGTGGCATTGTTAGTCAAGGACAGTTTTACGGAGGCAGAAAGAACGTTTGATGAGGACTCATCTACTGAGGTAGTATGGGCTGAGGTTAGAAACAGGAAAGGAAGAGGTCACCCTGTTGGGAGTTTTCTACAGGCCTCTGAAAAGTTCCAGAGATGTAGAGGAAAGGATTGCAAAGATGATTCTGGATAGGAGCGAAAGTAATAGGGTAGTTGTTATGGGGGACTTTAACTTTCCAAATATTGACTGGAAAAACTATAGTTTGAGTATTTTAGATGGGTCAGTTTTTGCCCAGTGTGTACAGGAGGGTTTCCTGACACAGTATGTAGACAGGTCAATAAGAGGCAAGGCAACATTGGATTTGGTACTGGGTAATGAACCAGGCCAGGTGTTAGAATTGGAGGTAGGTGAGCACTTTGGTGATAGTGACCACAATTCGGTTACATTTACTTTAGCGATGGAAAGGGATAGGTATACACCGCAGGGCAAGAGTTATAGCTGGGGGAAAGGCAATTATGTGGCGATTAGGCAAGCTTTAGGATACATAGGTTGGGGAAGGAAACTGGGCACAATTGAAATGTGGAGCTTGTTCAAGGAACAGCTACTGCGTGTCCTTGATAAATATGTACCTGTCAGGCAGTGAGGAAGTGGTCGAGCGAGGGGACCGGGCTTTACTAAAGAAGTTGAATCTCTTGTCAAGAGGAAGAAGGAGGCTTATGTAAAGATGAGGCATGAAGGCTCAGTTAGGGCACTTGAGAGTTACAAGTTAGCCAGGAAGGACCTAAAGAGAGAACTAAGAAGAGCCAGGAGGGGACATGAGAAGTCTTTGGCAGGTAGGATCAAGGAAAACCCTAAAGCTTTCTATAGGTATGTCAGGAATAAAAGAATGACTAGACTAAGATTAGGGCCAGTCAAGGACAGTAGTGGGAAGTTGTGCGTGGAGTCTGAAGAGATCGGAGAGGCGCTAAATGAATATTTTTCGTCAGTGTTCACACATGAAAAAGACAATGTTGTCGAGGAGAATGCTGAGATACAGGCTATTAGACTAGACGGGACTAAGGTTCATAAGGAGGAGGTGTTAGCAATTCTGGAAAGTGTGAAAATAGATAAGTCCCCTGGGCCAGATGGGATTTATCCTAGGATTCCCTGGGAAGCTAAGGATGAGACTGCAGAGCCTTTGGCTTTGATCTTTATGTCGTCATTGTCTACAGGAATAGTGCCAGAAGACTGGAGGATAGCAAATGTTGTCCCCTTGTTCAAGAAGGGGAGTAGAGACAACCCTGGTATTTATAGACCAGTGAGCCTTACTTCGGTTGTGGGTAAAGTGTTGGAAAGGATCATAAGAGATAGGATTTATAATCATCTAGAAAGGAATAACTTGATTAGGGATAGTCAACATGGTTTTGTGAAGGGTAGGTCGTGCCTCACAAATCTTATTGAGTTCTTTGAGAAGGTGACCAAACAGGTGGATGAGGGTAAAGCGGTTGATGTGGTGTATATGGATTTCAGTAAAGCATTTGATAAGGTTACCCGCGGTAGGCTATTGCAGAAAATACGGAGGCATGGGATTGAGGGTGATTTAGCGGTTTGGATCAGAAATTGGCTGGCAATAAGAAAACAGAGAGTGGTGGTTGATGGGAAATGTTACCATTAGTAACAGTTTAGTTACTAGTGGTGTACCACAAGGATCTGTTTTGGGGCCACTGCTGTTTGTCATTTTTATAAATGACCTGGATGAGGGCATAGAAGGATGGGTAAGTAAATTTGCGAATGACACGAAAGTCGGTGGAGTTGTGGATAGTACGGAAGGATGTTGGAGGTTACAGAGGGACATAGATAAGCTGCAGAGCTGTGCTGAGAGGTGGCAAATGGAGTTTTATGTGGAAAAGTGTGAGGTGATTCACTTTGGTAGGAGTAACAGGAATACAGAGTACTGGGCTAATGGTAAGATTCTTGGTAGTGTGGATGAACAGAGAGATCTCGGTGTCCATGTGCATAGATCCCTGAAAGTTGTCACCCAGGTTGATAGGGTTGTTAAGAAGGCATACAGTGTGTTAGGTTTTATTGGTAGAGGGATTGAGTTTCGGAGCCATGAGGTCAAGTTGCAGCTGTACAAAATTCTGGTGCGGCCGCACTTGGAGTATTGCGTGCAGTTCTGGTCACCGCATTATAGGAAGAATGTGGAAGCATTGGAAAGGTTGTAGAGGAGATTTACCAGGATGTTGCCTGGTGTGGAGGGAAGGTCTTATGAGGAAAGGCTGAGGGACTTGAGGCTGTTTTCGTTAGAGAGAAGAAGGTTAAGAGGTGACTTAATAGAGACATACAAGATGATCAGAGGATTAGAAAGGGTGGACAATGAGAGCATTTTTCCTCGGATGGTGACGGCTAACATGAGGGGACATAGCTTTAAATTGAGGGGTGATAGATATAGGACAGATGTCAGAGGTATGTTCTTTACTCAGAGAGTAGTAAGGGCATGGAATGCCATGCCTGCAACAGTAGTAGAGTTGCCTATTTTAAGGGCATTTAAATGGTCCTTGGATAAACATATTGATGATAATGGAATAGTCTCGGTTAGATGGGCTTCAGATTGGTTTCACAGGTCGGCGCAACATCGAGGGCCGAAGGGCCTGTACTGCGCTGTAATGTTCTATGTTTTATGGTCCTCGAGGCTTCTTGATTTAAGCCTGCCAGATCATTCAAAACTTCCTCTCTATGCCAATTTATTTAATTGCATCACAATTCTTATGCTTGATTTCTACATCCACATCATCCTTCTTACTAGTGAGCGCTGACACAAAGTATTAATTTCGAATCCTACTGACATCCTTTGGCTCTGCGCCAAATTACCTCTCTGGTCCTTAATGGGCCCTACTCTTTCCCTGGTTATCCTTTTACTGGTAAGGTACCCATAAAACAACTTGTCTTCATGATCTACTTGCTGTCAATTCTAATTCTGGCAATTCATCTTCCCTTGCTGAACATTTGCTCTGGATTCCACCCTCCGCCAAGGTTAATTTAAACGTTCCCCAACAGCACTAGCAAATCTGGTCCCATTCCAGTTCAGGTGTGACCCATCCATCTTGTACAGATACCATCACCCCCAAAAACAGTTCCAATATCTCAGAAAACCAAAACCTTCCATCATACATAGAGATAATAGGTACTGCAGGTGCTGGAGAATCCAAGATAACAAGGTGTGGAGCTCGATGAACACAGCAGGCCAAGCAGCATCATAGGAGCAGGAAAGCTTGACGTTTCGGGCCTAGACCCTTCATCGGAAAAGATTTTTCTGTCTCGGCCCGAAACATCAAGCTTTCCTGCTCCAATGGTGCTGCTTGGCCTGCTGTGTTCACCCAGCTCCACACCTTGTTATCTCACCTTCCATCATGCACTGTCTTTCTACTATCCCATCTTGACTAACATCGTAATGCCTGAAATGGTGTGAAGAGCTCACCTTTTATATCATTCAATGAACAGGGGATTTTAATATCTGAATTCAGACAAAACTCATGAATACATGTTCATCCCTGATTTATAAGTTAGTCTTTGCTGTAACATCTTTCTTTTCCTTCTTTCTTGCTTGCTTGCATGCTTGTGTATAATATGTGTTGTAACAATCATTGTCCCATCTTTGGAGTTTGAATGCATGAATAAATCACACTTCGGTTTTAGAGCCAAAAATGAGTTTGTTGAAACAATTGGATTTCACAAACAGAGAATTTCACAGAAACAAGCCACATTCTATTTCAAAATGTGGAAACATAAGAAAAGAGAAATCTCTGCTTAAAAAGAAAAGAATTCAAATTACCTCTTTTCACTGTGGGGAACAATTAACTTTGGAAATGTTTATTAGAATCTGAAATTCAGCACTGTGGAATAATTGTATGTTGAGACTGTTTCATTTAGGCTGAGTAGTAATGAATTAACATAATACATGACTAGGAGCACGAAGTAGTGGAACTTTAGCTTTATGAAACAGTGCATATTGCTGTAACTGCAACCTGCCTTACCATCGTCTGAGAAGTCACGTAGGATAGATAGCAAAAAGCTAAAGCTTGCAGCATCTGTACACTCTTATCTTCACCGCATTTTACTTTAGTTAATGTATATCCGGTTGCCTAAGCAATGACCTTGCCTTGCTAAAACACGGTGCAATTGCAGTTTGTTTTAACTTGTTTGTACCACTGTATAAATTCTGCTTCTTTTTTGTGCTTATCAGAGTCTTCAGACCTGACCTTTTGACAGCGTTGACTCTCCATGATATCATGAATAAAATCCCTTTACCTCAAAAACTGGGCCTTTGGTGTGTAATTTAATTTAGTCTCTTTGACAAATACCAGTATATTCTTTGTACTAATTTTGTCCAGTCTGTTTTGTACATATAGGAATAAGATAATCATGTTTTGTAAGTAAGAAAACTACATCTGATACTCAATTTTCTGTATGGCTCTCCATGGAGGGGAGTGGGGAAATATTATCTATTAACAGGAGTATCAGTGACTGCAAGTGGACAGTAATATGATTAAAATTTATTTATTCTGTACAGTTGATCTAATACAGTGAAAATTATATTTTTTTTTAAACTGTCCTTGCCAGTTTGTTTGAACTGTGACTGAAGACTACATCGGCTTAAGGCCTACATTGGGACAACTACTCGCGTTGAGTAATTTACAAAGGATTACAGAGGATATATGGCACAGAAATGGACTATTTGGCTCAAGAAACACAGCCTGGAATATGATTTAAAATTAAAACAGTTAATCACAAATAAGGTTTTAGAATAACATTTACCTTAGCTACCTCTGGCCTGAAGTTATGCTGCATATTCCCAAAATTTCATTGTGTCAACTTCAGAGCAGTACGTCGAGGGTTTCTCTCTGTGACACCTCATGAATTTCTCCTGTAACTGCCTGATGATCACTTCATTAAGAATGTGCCATGCTTTCTCTAGTTCCACTCTTGTGCTATCTAGTGCTTGGCATGTATGGAATATGCTAGAACTTTCTGATAATCATGCCACTGGTACCATATTTAAATCCAGTTGAGCCTTATTTCAAATGTTGCAAACAGTTCATATACCTTAAGAACTGACAGAGACAAATTGCTACCTTGCTTTGCTGTCAGAGACCTAGTGGTCCTCAGGGAAAGTTGAAGAAAAGGAGGGCCATCTACTTTCCTCCAGAGTGCCAGATAAGACCACAACTCCAGGCTCTGCCCACCTGGCCAGCAGAGTATAGTATTCACAGTCCAGAGGAATATACAGCAATGCTGCAAGAAGATCAATGACCTCTGTACTTCTCACAGGTAGGTGCCACTATCTTGTATTCCTTGTAAGGCACCAAACCACTGAAATGAAGCAGAAATTCAGAGCAATCCAATATACATGCAGTTTCTAAGGTAATTGACACAGACCTCTAAGATGTGAGATGACATGGACATTGACGAACTGGAACTCTTTACTGTTAATAAAATCAGCCACATTATGATATGGAACTTTCAATGCAGCATGTGTATAATCAATAGTGCCCTGCACCTAAAGTACTCAAGCAAATGACACAGTTCTAGGACTATGTCCCAGGACATTCACGTTCAGCAGCACTATGCCTTGCTAACCTGAAGGAAATAACATTGATGAGGGAACATAAAAACATAGAAGATAGGAGTAACAGTAAGCCACTTGACCATTGGGCCTGGTATGCTATCAATAAAGATCATGGGTGATCATCGAAACCCTAATTCCAGTCTCCCCATATATCCTTTGATTCCTTTCGTCACAAGAACTATATTTACCTTCTTCTTGAAACCACGAAATATTGTGGGCTCAACTATTTTCTGTGGTAGTGGATTCCACAAAATCACCACTTTCTGGGTGAAGAAAAAAATTCTCATCTCAGTCCTAAAAGGTTTACCCCTCATCCTTAAACTTTGACCGTTGGTTCTGCACTCTGTTAGAATTTTGTAGGTTTCTAGGAAGTTCTCCCTCAGTCTTCTGGATGCCGAGACACAATCCTAACCAACTCAATCTCTTCTCATGTCAAATCTAGGATCATAGAATCCCTACAGTGTGGAAGCAGGCCATTTGGCCCATCGAGTACACTAACCCTCCAAAGTGCTTCCCATCCAGACCAACTCCCTACCTTATCTCCGTAACCCTGCATTTCCCGTGGCTAATCTACCAAGCCTGCTCATCCCTGGACACGAGAGGAAATTTAGCATGAACAACCCACCTAACCTTCACATACTTAGATTGTAGGAGGAAACCAGAGTACCCAGAGGAAACCTACACAGACACAGTGAAAGACAGAATGTGCAAACTCCACACAGGCAGTCACTCGAGACTGGAATCAAACTTGGATCCCTGGTGCTGTGAGGCAGCAGTGCTAACCACTGAGCCACTGTGCTGTCAATTCTGCAGGGAATCAATTTGGTAAATCCTTGCTGCATTCACTGTATAGCTAGAGCATCCTTCCTCAGATAACAAGATGAAAATTGCACACAAGAATCCAGGTGTGACCTCACCAATGCTCTTTATATTTGCAGCAAGACATTCTTGTTCCTATACTTGAATCGTCTAATTATGAAGACCAACCTATAGATTGCCTTCTTACTGCCTGCTGCATCTACCTGTTTACTTTCAGCCACTGGTGCACGAGGACACCTAAGTCTCATTGAATATTTCTCTCTCTCTCAATTGGCATTCATTCAAATAATAACCTGCCTTCCTATTTTTGCTACCAAAGTGGATAACCTCACATTGATACACATTTTACTGCATCTGTTATGCATTTGCCACTCAGTCAGCCTGTCCAAGTTAAACTACAACATCTGTGCATCCTTCTCACAGCTCAACCTTCCACCCAGCATGTGTCACCTGCAACTTTTGCGATATTATATTTAATCCCCTCACCTATGTTATTAACATATATCATGAATTACCAGTCCCTGCTCCACCCCGACTGGCCATCGACTGCTATTCAGAAAGAGACTCATTTATTCTTGCTATTTGTTTTCTGTTTCTCTCTATCTCAATACATTAACCCCAACTCCATGTTTTAATTTTACACATTAACCTCTTATGTGGGACTTTGTTGAAGCCTTCTGAAAGTCCAAATAAACCACATTAACTGGCTCCCCCGATCAACTCTACTAGTTACATTCTCAACAAATTACAGTAGATTTGTCAAGCATGATTTCTCTTTTATAAATCCATGTTGACTGCATCTGATTCTACCACTGTTTACTCAGTGATCTGCTATAAAATCCTTTACAATGGAAAGCTCCAGCATCTTCCCAAATACCAATGTCAGACTTACAGGTCTATAATTCCCTGTTTTCTCTCCAGTCCCATTTTTTAAAAATAGTGGGATGACATTTGCTATCCTCAAATCTGTGGGAACTTTTCCAGAGTTTAAAAAATCTTGGAAGATGACCACAAATGCATCCTTTATTTCTCAAGCCACTTCCTTAGCTTCTATGGGATGTAGATTATCAGACCCTGGGGATTTATTAGCTTTCAGTCCCATCAGTTTTCCCAACACCATTCCTCCATTCATACAGATTTGCTTCAGCTCTTCCCTCTCACTAAAGCCTAAGTTGCCATCATTTCTGGTACCTTATTTGTCTCCTCCTTTGTGAGGCCAGAACAAAGCATAAATTTGGTTTGTCAGCCATTTCTTTGTTTCCCATTATAAATTCTTCTGTTTCTGACTGTACAGGACCTATATTGTTTACACCAATGTTTTTCTCTTCACACATCTATTGAAACTTTCATAGTTAGTTTTTACGTTCCCTGCAACCTTCATCTCAGAGCCTATTTTCCACTTCTTAATCAATTCCTTGGTCATATTTTGCTGACTTCTGAACTATTCCCAATTCTCAGGTATATTGTTCATTTCATGCCAATTTGAATGCCCCTTCTTTGCATTAAATACTATCACTCACTCCCCTCATAAACCATGGTTTGGTCACTGTTCTCTTTGCACTCTTGTGCCAGAAAGGAAGAAACAATTTTTGTAGTTCACCCAGTTGCTGTTTGAATGTTTGCCATTAGTTAATCACTGTTGTTCCTTTCATTATCATTTCCCAGTCCAGCATAGCCAACTCAAACTTCATATCATCATAGTTTCCCTTATTAAGATTCAGGACCTTAGTCTCAGAATCAATACCTCATTCTCCATCTTGATGAAGAATTCAGACATATTATGGTCACTCGTCCCCAAGAGGTCTTTCACAACTGCTTCTCTGTGATATTCCAACTAATTTAACTTAAAACAATCTATATACAGATTAAAGTTTGAGGGTGGGACGGTGGCTCAGTGGTTCGCACTGCTGCCTCACATCACCAGGGACCTGGGTTCAATCCCACCCTTGGGTGACTGTCTGTGTGGAATTTACACATTCTCCCCGTGTCTGTGTGGGTTTGCTATGGGTGGTCCGGTTTCCTCCTACAGTCCAAAGATGTGCAGGCTAGATGGATTGGCCATGCTAAATTGCCCGTAGTGTTCAGGGATGTGGAGCTTAAGTGGGCTATATAGGGATGTGTCAGTGTGGACTTGTTGGGCCAAAGGTCCTGTTTCCACACTATAGGGATTCTATGATCTGTGATCTTCTATGAAAGTCACCCATGATTACAGATGTCCCTTTCCTGCATGCATCTCTGTTTAATATTACTTCCAACTTCACCACCACATTTCAGTGATCTATATATTACCCACACTAATATCTTTTGCCTCTTGGTATTTTTCAATTCTACCCATACAGATTTTACTTCGTCTGAGATAATATCTTTCCTCAATATGGTGTTTATATCATCTATAACCAGTACTGCCAAACGATCACTTTTTCCTTGTTGTCTGTTCTTCTTAAATACTAAATATTTCTTGATATTCATTTACCATCGCTGGTCATCTGACAGCCATGTCTCTGTAATCCCAATTATATCATCCTTGTTTACATCTATTCACTTGATTAAATCATCCACTTTGAATGCTCTGTGTGTTCAGACACGAAGCCTTAAGGCTTGTCTTTTCATTCTTTTCTACTGATGCCTTGTTTGGTTCTGACCTTTGATTCCTTTGCCCATCTCTTCTCTATTCCTCTTTCAGTCTTTTGCTTTTGTCCTTGATTCTCCATCCTCTCATGCCTTGCTAAGGTTCCCACTCCCCTTCCAATTTAGTTTAAACCCTCCCCAAACACGTTAGCAAATACTCCTCAAAGGACATTTCATTTTTCCTCTTATAACAGATTAGAAGGTGAGAGACAGATATACCACTTTTCGGATTTCCTTTAACAGATTACGCAGCGAGGCGAGCTTTTCTGGGTGTTTTGGGCTTAGTTATCAGAGAGGGGTTGACCTCCGTTTCATAACAGATTGGGGGCTCGAGTCTGGGATTTGGCTGGTTTGTGTACGGGATCTGAACAGTTTTGAATGGATTTGGGGTACTAAATATCCAAGCAGATTTAAACAGATTTGGGATTAGTCTCCTAGGTCTTTAAATAAATCTTAGGTGAAAATTAGAAAATGTGTTTAATTTTGGTTACTTGCGGTTGTTTAAATCAAAAGTGGGGGAAATGGCTCTTAACTTTACTAAAGAGGTTCTGGGGTTTGAGGATGCTTCCCAAATTTGCCAAGAAAGTTTAGAAAGACAGGGGAAAGATATACTTTTAGACTTAGCAAACAGGCTAGAATTGGGTTTAACTGAGGATAGAAGAAAAGCTAAAATTGTAATGGAGTTAGTCAAGCATTTAGGTATAACAGAGAAACCGTCAAGTGCAGCAGAGTTAGAAAAAATTAAATTGCAAGACAACTGGAGTTAGAGAATGAAAGGAAACTGAAACAGTTTGAATTATGGTTACAAGCAAAGAAAACACAAAAAAACCTTGGAAGTTGCAAATTAAACAGGATAGCCAATTTAAAATTTTGTATATGAAGACATAAGATAGGCTATTGAGGAGAACAGTGACGATGAGCAGACCCATCGTAGCCAAAGACTTCATTGGCATATACACAAATATGCCAAAACATACCAAAATTCAATGTTAAAAATCTAGAAGCCTATTTCATTTCCTTTGAGAAATTGGCTAACCAAATGAACTGGCCAGAGACTGTGTGGGCAA
Organism: Ginglymostoma cirratum; assembly: GCA_024137785.1. Lineage (NCBI taxonomy): Eukaryota > Metazoa > Chordata > Chondrichthyes > Orectolobiformes > Ginglymostomatidae > Ginglymostoma > Ginglymostoma cirratum. The sequence goes on along the minus strand of JAHRHZ010000030.1, from coordinate 3,081,479 downwards.
TGTTAATTCAGGCCATGTTGGTAGGCAGGGATTGTGATGTATTTGCAACGCTGTCAGATGAGGTATCAAAAGAAAATGAAGAAGTAAAACAGGCTACTTTGAGTGCTTACAAATTGGTACCAGAAGCATTTGGACAACGGTTCAGAAACAAGCAAGGACCAAGGTCAGGCTTCTGATGAATTTGGAAGAATTAACTTCGATAGATGGGTGAGAGCATTAAACATAGAAAAGACAAATGAGGATCTTAGAGAGATTATTCTGCTGGAATAGTTCAAAACTTCACTTCCAGAAATGATGAGAACTCATGTTGAGGAACAGAAAGTTAAAATAGCAAGAACAGTTGCAGGGATGGCAGATGAATATGCACTAGTGCATAAATCGAAATCCAGCTTCCAACAACAATTTCATTCCGTGAGGGATAGAAATTGGGAAAAACGGAGATCCTTCAATGAAAATCAAAAGGTAGATGACACTGGGAACAGTTTACCACATGGGAAAAACAAAACCCTAGAGGGTGAAAAAGAGGTGAAAGACTTCAGGTGTTTCCACCGTAATAGAGGGGGACACAAAAAGTGCTGGTAGATTAAGAGAGGCACTGGGAAAAAGGATGTGGTAAAAGAGGCTAAACCAGTGGAATTAGTTGAGGTACTGAAGGAAGTCCCAAGAGAAGTTGAGGAGCGGCAGGAGAATGACAGCCTAGCCACCGGCTGGATAGTAAGATTGTGCCTGATCTCCTCAAAGACTTCACCTCTGTGGGTAAGGTTTACTTACGAAGAACGTTGGAGAAGGTAAAGAAGTTAAAATAGTGAGAGACACAGGAGCTGGTCAGTCTCTAAACATAAGAAATGAAAGTATTTTCACTCCTTCTGAAATGTTCCCTGGATAGTGATAATCTGTGGAAAAAATGGAGAGAGATTTAACGTTCCCCTGTGTAACATAAGGCTGGCAATTCCAATCAAGACAGGGGAAGTGACAGTGGGAGCGATTGAAAGAGTGTCTATTCCAGAAATACAGTTTGTTCTCGGAAACCACTGGGCCAGATCAAAGGTGGGATTTATGTCAATTGTGGTGGAGAAGCCGAAAGAAAATGAGAGAACTGAAGAGTTAAAAGAAAACTACCCTGGAATTTTTCCAGACTGCGTGGTGACAAGATCCCACAGTCACAGGGTAAAGCAATAAAGGAAAATCAAAGAGAGAGATGAAGGAGTTGACATCTAGTTAGATGACACCCTGTTTGAAATGGTAAAGGAAGAACCTAAGCAGGTACAGGATCAGGCAGAGGTGTTTAGTTCTGAAAGATTAATGGAGTTACCACAAAAAGATGAGACAATAAAAGATTAAAATCATAAAGCCTACTTGAAAAAGGAATCAGAATGTATTCCCAAATGTTGTTACCTTAAGGATAGAATCCTAAGGCAGAAGTGGAGACCTTGCCATATTAGTGCAGAGGAGAAATGGGCAGAAGTTCACCAGACTGTGTTGCCACTAGCACACAGACAGGAAGTATTGAGGATAACACATGAATTATCTGTAGGAGGTAATCTAGGAGTGAGGAAGACTCAGGCCAAGATATAAAAGCATTTCTATTGGCCTGAATTACATAAAGATGTGGTTGAATTTTGCTGTACCTGTCATACATGCCAAATGGTAGGAAAGCCACAGGCAGTAATAAAACCAATGCCTTTGATGCCATTTCCCACATTTGAAGAACCTTTCACACAGGTAATGATTGAGTGTGTAGATCCCCTTCCTAAAACCAGCATTTGCTAACCATAATGGATGTGTCTACCAGATTTCCTGAGGCAATTCCATTCTGGAATGACAAGGCAAAAGATGTTGCAGAGGAATTGCTTGCTTTCTTTACCCATTACGGACTACCCAGGGAGATTCAGTCAGACCAAGGGTCCAATTTTACTGCCAAACTATTTAAGGATGTCATGGATAGTTTAGGCATCAAACACCTTAAATCAAGTGTGTGCCATCCTGAATGCTAGGGAGCATTGGAAAGGTGGCATCAGACCCTACAGACCATGCTGAGGGCTTATTGCCAAGATTATCCAAATGATTGGGATATATTTATAATATTTGCTGTTAGAGATGCTCCAAATGAATTGACTCAATTTATTCCATTTAAACTGATATTCAGGCATGAAGTAAGAGGGCCTTGAAAATTAATTAAGGAAAAGTTGATAAGTTAGAAAGCAGAGATCTCACAGTCGGATTATGTATCTGAGGTGAGAGAAAGATTAAACAGAGTGGGTGAATTAGCTAGACAACATTTGAAGGTGGCACAGCATCTAATGAAGCATGAAGTAGATAAGAAATCTAAAATTTGTATGATTGCCCTTGGGGATTAAGTATTGATGTTGTCACCAGTGGTAGGAAATCCCTTCAAAGCAAATTTTAGTGGTCCCTATTAGAATGAGAAGTTAAGTCGGGTGAATTATCCGGTAAAGATGCCAGATAAAACAAAAAAATTGTCAGGTATGTCGTGTGAACAATGCCAGGAGACTTTTGAGAACTTAAAAGCAGTATTAACCACTGTACCAGTTTTTGCCACGCCAAGTTTCTTGAAACACTTTAAAATCATCATTGACACAAGCTATGTAGGGGTTGGCACTGTATGGTTATAGGAGGATGATTATGCAATTGAAAGGCCAATGGATTATTTTTCAAAGGAACTCAATACCCAACAGAGAAAATATTCGAGATATAAGGTACTGCAGATGCTGGAGAATCCAAGATAATAAGCATGGGGCTGGATGAACACAGCAGGTCAAGCAGCATCATAGGAGCAGGAAAACTTGACGTTTCGGGCCTAAACCCTTCATCAGAAGAGAAAATATTCAATCGTTGAAAAAGAATTATTGAGTTTGGTACTGGCCTTACAACATTTGTTGCAAACAATGTATCAGAGGCGGCTGTGCACACTGATCACGAACTTTTGACATTTTTGGAAAAATTTAAAGATAAGAACACCAGACTATTTCATTGGAGACTTATGTTACAAGCATTTAATTTACAGATTATATATGTTGTGGGTCGTGAAAATGCTATTTTGGACACTTTATCACGGGTTTTAAAGGAAAATATGTAAATAAGATAGAAATGGCAGTGTTCAATGTTATATAAACAAAAATAGAATTAGTAAAAAATGTGTATCTCTAGATTAATGACCTATGTATCTAGTAATAATGGAGGTAAGGATTAGAAAAAACAATGAAGCCATCTTTTCATCATGATGGTTCATTTATTTCTTGGGGTGGGGGGGAAGTGTTGCAAAGTTGGATATTTGTGGATTGGAAGACAAGGTGTTAAAATTTGTAAGATGATAGGGAGGAAGAAAGTGTGGTCCCTTTAAAAGATGTTTTTTTTTAAGGCTTGAAGGCTATAAAAGTATACAAGTATGTAGCAGGCACAGAGTTCCTGAAATAGAAACAGTTGTATCAAAATGCTTTATGGTTAGCAAGCCAGGCAGTAGTCTTGTTTTGCTATTAAGGCAACCAGCTTGAATATCAGCCAATTAATTTAAACCAGGCACTTAGAGACTAAAAACCAATTAAATTTAATTCTGATGGTTTTGACAACATAGGACCAATCCTATTCTAAAACATTGAGAGGTCATCAAGGGTATAAAACAAGAGGGTATTTGAAAATCTGCGTCAGAGCAACTGCTATCTGTTAGATTTAACAACCAGCTGCCCTAAAGAGAAAAATCACTGGCTATCACAGAATTCTCTAAGCTCTTGGAAAACCATCATCTGACTAAAAGGTACAGCAGCACTCTTAGCTAATATTCCTGACACAGGAATTCGACAGAGAAAGGTGTTCTTGACTGAAGAACAGCGGAGAAGGCACAAAGCATTCTGGAAGATGTATCCTGCTATAATTTTGAGAGACTAGGTTTGAAGATTTTTTTTATTAATTTGGTTTACATAAGTGGGATATGTATCTATTGGAAGGGCATACTGTTAGAATTTTGTTTTATTTACAAATGGTTAATAGTTAAGGAGACAATTGTTCAGTTTGTTAGTAGTTCCGTTAATTTGTTTACTGTTAGCTGTGAATAAATGCATTGTTACTTGTTGATTATCGAGAGCCTGTCAGGAGTTCATTTTATTAAGCTCCCCTTTATCACAGATTAGGAGGTGAGAGGCAGGTTGAACCACTTTTCACACTTCCTTGAACAGATTATGAGGCAAGGCAAGCTTCTCTGGATGTTTTGGTTTTAGTTAATGGTGGGGGGGTGTGGTGATGTTGACCTCTGCTTCACAACACTACACCTCATAGGCTTGAAGGAGACAGAGAAAGAAATATCTTGTCTGGTGGAATCTTTCTCTTGTATAGGATCTTTCTTGCTATATTTTCTTTCACTGTCCAAGAATATGCTTTTCCACTCCTCATACTCACCAGGATCTCTATCACTCTCCTTTCTCCCTATGTTAAGGTTTCATTCACATCCCATTTTATGTCTCTCTATCCACTTTCCCTGACAGTCCTCAGTTTGCAATGCAATCTGGTTACTTGGTTTTCCAAACTTTTGTTGCCTGGAGCCATTTCACAATCCTTCGAAGAGTAATACAAAAAGTCAATTAACCAAAATGGAAAAGATGTAGCAATCTCAGATGGTAGCAACTCTCAAACATGAGCCTTGAACAAGGGTGTGCAATGCCAAAATGAGAAGTATCCAAGACTAGATGGTTCTCATGCTACGCATTAGAAGGCACAGGTGAGGGAATTGTAGATGATTCACTCATGATATTCTAAACCTTTCTCGATTCAGGAATTGTCCCTGGGACTGGAGCATTATTAATGTCATTCCACTGTCTAAGTTATTCAGCTAAATAGTTGCAGCTCAGATTTCTAGAATCTATTACTTGAGTCCAACAAAATACTTGGATGAATATGATCATAGAATGTGGCATGAATTTAAAAACAATATGAAGTGACTAATGAACAAACTTTTAGTTGACTTTTTTGAGGAGTTAATTAATATTGCAAAGAAAAAAGTGAGTGTATATGAACTTACATAAGGCATCTGATAAGTCTACATAATTGACTTTTTGTGACATTGAGTGTTGTATAAAGCAGTTAGGACCTGAAAGGGATAGCAAACAGCATGTGATATGCTCCACACATCAAAGTGTAAAGGACCATTCTGGGAGAAGATAACCAGGGCTCTTCAGTGCTCCTAGGGACAAGTTAGACTTCTCTGCTTGTTACCAATGCTTGTTGAGAATTTTTTAATGCTGTGTTGTGAACTTTGGTATTGAGCCTTTTATCTCACAGGAGACAATTATGTATAATAGTGACAATGTAACTTACTATGAGGTACTAAGTAATACATCCATTTACTGTTCATCAATATTGAGCCTAACTTCTGCACAATTTGTTGTGTGGTCATCCTTCTCACATGGTATCCACACCAGCAAGTAGGATTGTTGGAAATGAATCCACACAAAGCATCACAAATAGTTCTGACAGAACCCAACATATGAGAGCTGCAGATATGGGTTTTCATAGGTTTTATTTAGCTCTACTACATAGGATGGTGTCAGCGATGGACGTCTGCAAATTTCATTTAGCTGTATCATACAAGATGGAAACAGCAGCTGTCACCACTGTCTCAAAGTATTTTAGCAGTAGTGATAGCCTGAATAAATCTTCAGTTCTACAAAAAAGCACAGCTATCTGTGAAGAACAAAGAAGGACATTCTAATCAGAAAACTGTCAATGGATCTTCATGTATTAAGGAACTTAAAAACATGTAGAACTTATTGTCTTTTGTAAAAGCAGTAACCAATAGTAAAATAACTGTAGAAGCTACAGCAGCAGTGAGCCTGGCTATAAAATCACAAATCAGCTAAAATCACTGAAAAGTACTTTTGTAAACTGCTTGTGAAGACAAAGCAAAGTATCCCCAAAGATGCAAGAGACGAAATTTGAATCACAATCCCAGGATACTGTGGTCAATATCAGACACTGGATCTGACTTAGGCCCATTACAGCAAGAGTGAAAAAGTTATATTTAGAAGGAAAATTCTAGGCTGAAAAGATAAAAGAAGGCTCATTTATGAGGGCTATGCCTTGACCAATAAAAGTCAACTTGACAAGTTTAAAATTTAAACAAAGCTTGGCACTTAACTATCTGCCATCGTCTAACTGCCACATTCTCAATGGAACCCCTCTAGTAAACAGAATCCGCTTGCCAACCAATCATCATCCTCATTATTCTTTTACACTAGTATTCTTTTGAGAATTATCCCGATGAATTCAAGACTAAAAGCTTTAACAAATTTTTTTGGAAGACTCACATTAAAATGCAATATCTTTTCATTTAAAAGCAGTTCCATGATTGTTAAATGTTTGAAACTGGTTTTACAACAAAAATAGATTGGTTGCAGATCAGGTTTTTAAGTAACAGAATGTAAGAGACAGATACCTTTGATAATATTGTAAAAGCATTTGTCAATTTCTTAATATCAAGTAATATTCATATATTAGAGATCAATATTTATCAGTAGAGTTCAACTTCTGGGAGAACCTGTTAATTATTAATGATTTTTGACAATTTACAATCAGAAGTAATTTGAAGTAAAATTATTGCAGGAATTCTTGATATAACTCTTTCAGGCATGTTACAGTAAAAGAGGATCTCCCATTGGAAGGAGGTATCCAGATGGTGGTAGAAGCTGAAATTCAATAAAACACATAAGAGCATGATGGGAGCAGAAAGACACCCGCAATAATTACTCAGAATGGAAGCTGTACATACCTTCTACAAGTTGGTCATACAAGGCTCTTCTGGCAGCATCTTCTAAACCCTCCAACCTCTATGCTTGGAAGGACACAGCAGCAGATGCAAGGAACCACAAGCACCTTTAAGCTGCCATTCAAGGCACACACCACCCGAACATGAAACTATGTTGTCACTCCTCAGCATCACTGGGTCAGCACCCTGGAGTTCTCTTCCTAATAGCACTGTGTGTGTCTATGCAGCAGTTCAATACGGCAGCTCATCGCCACTTTCTCCTGGGCAATTAGGGACAGACAATAAACATTGGTCCAGCCATTGATGGCCACATCTCGTGAAATAATAAAAGAAAATTCATGATTTTAAAGTCATTTACTTTAAGTTTTGGATTGAATCTGATGTGTTTTTTTATCTAAGTGTGAGCTGTGTTGAGATTTTTGGGGGACTTTTAACCATGACCTTTATTGTGTATTTTCCTAAGCTCACCATGTAAATTACCTACCATGCCTCTATGATGTCTCTCACATCTGATTTCTGCTTGCCTTACCATGCACAATCCAGACTCAACTTGCCTGTCTGTGATTTCTTGCCAAAAGACTGGTATCTCTTATATTCATGCCACATTTAAAAAGCCACTATTCACCTGGATGAGCACTGGCAATCCGAAGCTGCCCAGCCCAGTCAAAGACAGAGTTGGAATGTAGCAGAGAAGGGAAGGATATTATTAAATTGGAGAGGGTTCAGAAAAGATTTACCAGGATATTGCCAGGAATGGAGGGTTTGAGTTATAGAAATAGTCTGGATAGACTGGGGCTTTCTTCACTAGCGTGTACAGGTTGAGCGGTGACCTTAGAGGTTTATAAAATCATGAGGGACATAGATAAGTTGAATGACAGTTCTTTTTTCCCTAAATTTGAGTGTTCTAAACTAGAGGGCATATTTTTAAGATGAGAGGAGAAAGGTTTGAAAAAGACTTGAGGAGCAACTTTTTTTTTTACAGAGTGGTTAGTGTGAGGAATGAACTGCCTGGGGAAGTGATGAGTGATGGATGTAGGTACAGTTACAATGTTTAAAAGACATTTGATTAAGTACATGAATAAGAAAGGTTTGGAGGGATATGGGCCAAACACAGGCAGGTAGGAGCGGTTTTGTTTGGCAATATGTTTGGCATGGACTAGTTGGAATGAAAGACCTGTTTCCACGCTGTATGACTCTATGACTCTATACTTACCAGACATGTTTAACTGTCTGAGATACAGACACCACAATATCACATGACAGGCTAAGACAAAATCCCTTTAAATCCTTTAATGCTAGAAGTTGCAGATCAAGGTGTGGAGCTAAGACAATAAACAGAAGCAATGTCCAGCTTATTGCACCAATGCAACTTTTCTAAGAAAGTGAACATCGCCAGAGAATGTGCAAGAGTTACAAAACAATCTTTAAATCACAGAACTAATAATAATGTACAGAAATAATGTCTTATAGCTTTCATCATTGAAAGAAAACAGAAAATACCAAGACTTATCTTCATTAGAATTCAGACCATTATATGATGATATGCAAGCTTTAAAAGATATGACTCAACCGTTCTAAGGAGAATAGATGACTTATCTGAACTAGACATGACGTAGGTCGTGTAGATCAATGATTATTCAAAAAATATCAAACTTGACATCAGGGCAAGTATTACTGTATTATCTGAAAGAATATGATGGTTGAAGAGATTGAAGCTACAACTGGCTGGGCATATCAATTCTGTTGAGAAACAGGCCAACAGCCTCAACACATTCTTTGAAAGCTGAAGTATCATTTGCTCTCAATTGATATTCTCCTAACCAGTTCTGTGCTTCATTCAGTCTATATCAAATCTGAGGCACCAGTGTGATTGAGTGCAATCGCAAAGTAACAATGCAAAGGCCGTGAAAGTATTTGGAAAAGGGCTAGCAAAATCATTTTTACGTCCAGTTACATTAGTTCTTCAGACATGTTACCTGACTGTCGTCAGGAAACATGCAAGAACAGATTTGATCAATTCTGCCAGCCTTTTGTGAGATTGCACATGATCCCCAAACCTCACAACTTGTTACCTGCAACAGATCTCACTGTGGTTACCAGCTGTGGAATTCAAAACAACTGAATTAAGATGTCAAATGACAAGACTTAAGGAGTAGTCCAATGCCTTTTCTCATGATCCTAATCTAATGAGAAATATGTTACTCAACTGTGTTCTCTATCTTTATTATGTGTTTTGTATTTTGATTAGAACAATTGATTCTTAACTCAATTCAGTCCTCAGCCTAGATGGAAATAGATTTTTCCATAAATACATCTGCTAATGGAAGGATGTTGTGAAACTTGAAAGGGTTCAGAGAAGATTTACCAGGATGTTGCCAGGGTTAGAGGTTTTGGGCTATAGAAAGAGGGTGAATAGGTTGAAGCTATTTTCCCTGGAGCATCAAAGGCTGAGGGGTGACATAATAGAGGTTTATAAAATTGTGAGGGGCATGAATAAGGTAAATAGACAAGGTTTTGTCCTGGGATAGTGGAGTCCAAAACTGGACAGCATAGGTTTAAGGTGAAAGGGGAAAGATTTAAAAAAGACTTAAGAGGCAACGTTTTCATGCAGAGAGTAGTGTGTGTATGGAAGGACCTGCCCGAAGAAGTGGTGGAGGCTAGTACAAATACAACATGTGCATGGTATCTAAGGTTTTGGAGTAGATTTGTAGCTTGGGTTGTGGGTGTTGAAGTTGGTTGGCTCACCAAGCTGGTTTGTTGAGGATGTTACCAAGCACGGTAACGAAACGTCTGCAGAAGAACAAACCAGCTTGGCGAGCCAACCAACCTCAACAATGTGAAAGGTATCTGGATGGGTATATGAATACGAAGGATTTAGAAGGATATGGGCCACATGCTGGCAAATGGAATTATCTACATCTAGGATATTTGGTCATCATGGACAAGTTGGACCAAAGGGTGCATTTCTGTGCATGTCCAGCAGAGATTCACACGGATGATCCCTGGAATAGTAGGCCTAACATACGATGAACGACTGAGGATCCTGGGATTGTATTCACTAGAGTTTAGAAGGTTGAGGGGAGATCTAATAGAAACTTACAAGATTATGCATGGCTTAGAAAGGGTGGACGCAGGGAAGTTGTTTCCGTTAGGTGGGGATACTAGGACCCGTGGCCACAGCCTTAGAATTAGAGGGGGTCAATTTAGAACGGAAATGAGGAGACATTTCTTCAGCCAGAAAGTGGTGGGCCTGTGGAATTCATTGCCACAGAGCGCAGTGGAGGCCGGGACGTTGAATGTCTTCAAGGCAGAGATTGATAAATTCTTGATCTCACAAGGAATCAAGGGCTACGGGGAGAGTGCGGGTAAGTGGAGTTGAAATGCCCATCAGCCATGATTAAATGGCGGAGTGGACTCGATGGGCCAAATGGCCTTACTTCCACTCCTATGTCTTATGGTCTTATGGACTCCATGACAGTATGAATCGGAATTGATATAAATCCTATGTTCTTCATCACCATTATCATTGTGCAATTAAAATAGCACAAAGCCTCATGAATGATTAGAAGATTCTGTAGTGTAGAAAATGAAAAGCTGGAATGCAACATAAAGATAAATCATCAAGTAGGGTAAATGTGCATATATTAAATTCACAAAAAAGAAGTTTAGAAGCGATATGAATCAGTTCTTCCTATCAAGCATGGAATTCATTTTTGAATTGGGAATGGAGATTAAATCCCAAGAATGAATTAAGAAACAGAGTACAACTGTGAAACCTTTATTGCATTTTTGTCTAAACACATGAGCGAGATTGGCTGAATGAGTTTCTTCATTCGTGTTGACTTTATGGTCTGGAAAACTGCAAGCGAGAGGTGACCTAACAGAGATCTTTCAAATGTCCAGTTTGAATATTGCGTGCCTGTGTTTTTACCAGAGCTGTTCGTGGCACTGTTACCTCATGGATGAGTTAAGTCTTAATTGCATCTGATAGTATCTGTGCCTGCAGCTCACTTGTGTCATTTACTACCATTCACCTGTTTAAATACATGCACTGTAAACTCAACATAGGCCTTCCTGCACTGCTGCTGACTCCATCTGCCTTTCTACTTCTCAAAAGAATGCTGTAAAATTCTTCCAATTCTTTGAGCGTCAGTTTCTTTTTTCCAATCCTTGTTTCTGCCCCCTGCCAATTTCGCTTAAAACTGGCCTGGCATTGTTTGTATACCACTAAATTAGGACATTGATCCTGATTCCGTTGAGGTGCAACCAATTCAGCCTGCATAGGTTTTAGCTCTAACAGAACCAGTCCCAAGTCTTGATGAATCAAAATCCCTACTATTTAAACATCTTTTCCATCAGCCTATTTGTCACCCCTCTCTTCCAATTTCAAACTTCCTAGCATATGACACCGGAAGTAATCCATATGTTACTATGAGTGTGATTACTTAATTAGTTTAAACTATCTGTGAGGATATTTCCTGGTACAGATAGTTCTTCTGTAACACATGTTTCATGAACGTGAATTGACCGTAACGCGATTGATGAATGGTGGATGCTGTTTGTATAATTTGAACTTTCTGCTCTGCAGGTATAGTGCTTTTCTGTAGCGATTGCCCTGTAATGCGATTTTCTATGGCGATTTTCGATAGCGTGAGAACACATCTATTGCATTATAGGAGAACTGCTTTTATAAGTCCCCTAATAAGGACTTTTTGAAAAACAGGGTTGCAGGGTTGATTTGGCAGGATGTCCCTTTGGTATGGCAATGGCACCTTAGTGTCGATGCTGGGTGGCCCATCTAGTTATATCTTATAAAATTTTTATAACAGGTTCATACAACTAATTGGCTTGCTAAATCATTTCAGTGGCCAGCCAAGAGTCGGATACATGACTACATGTCTGGAATCACATACAGGTCAGACCTGATAAAAAGAACAGATTTCCCTCCCTAAAAGACAAATGGGTATTTTCAACAATGGGCAATGGTCATCAGTAGATTCTTAATTCCAGATTTTTTTATTTAATTGAATACAAATTCCATTATCTACCATGGTAGGGTTCAAACTCGGGTCGAGAACATTAGCTGAGTTTCTGGATGAAGAGTCTGGCAATAGTACCAGTCAATCATCACCTCCCAAACCCCAACCCTCATTTATTTCAGACTTTATTTAATTAATTGAATTAAGTTCCCAACTATCATGGTGATATTTGAATTCCTCTCTCCAGATCAATAATCCAGGCTCCAGATTACTTATCCAGTAACATAACTGCTATGCTCCTATCCACCATGTTTGATATTTAGCAAATGTAAGGATCAAATTCAATTCATTAAAGCAGTATAATTTGACTCTGTATAATAATACGTATTATGCTTCCCGCATGAGATGGCAGTTCCTTTAAATTCTAACCAGCCTTGTGCTTTCTTTTTTTGTGCATAGAGAAAACTTTCCTTCACACTGGGATAACAAGGTGTTGAGCTGGATGAACACAGCAGGCCAAGCAGCATCAGAGGAGCAGGAAAGCTGACGTTTCAGGCCTAGACCCTTCTTCAGAAAATTTCCTTCACACTTTCTGTTTACAAAAAAACTGACGGCCTTCCTGCCTTGATTGTTATTGACCTCTTCTTACAACAAAAAGGCAATTGAGATTTCCCACCTCTTGGGTGAGGTGTTGCTGTTTGCCAGCTTAGTTAATGAATCATTTAATATTTTCAGTCTGTTAGGAATATTTATAAAGCTTGAGCTTAAAGTTCTTCACCATTAACGTTGCTGTAAACTTGTCCAAATACATTTGCTTTAAAATGTCAATATTGAAAAGTAACTTTTTTTTTCCCAAATCCTTTCCACATGTATAGCCAAAGATAAAATAGAGAAGAACAATGGTTTTCTTGTGCTCCTTCTTGGAAGCTATTTGTTGGGGAGAGTTAATCCCTCAAAGGGACCAGCTGCATTTCATTGCCCCAAAAGTATGTGCGTCTCAACAGAAGCAATTGATGCTTTATTGTCTATACCAATCAAAGTCGCCACAGTTTTGAAAATCCTTAGCATTGCATATTCTGCCACGTTATTCAGGCAGCTTGCCATTGTCAAACAGATACTGATTCTTTCCTTTGCCAGCCTGTGTACTTACTTCCTTCCCAATGAAATCAAGTAAAAAGAGAGGGTTACCCAGTTAAAACCGGCCAACAGGGATGCCAAAAATGCAAAGTCCAATTGGCAAAGTTGTGTTGTACGCAAAGACCCAAACAATAACCCGTTCAATTTCATGGTAGAAGCAGCTTTCATTAAATTTTGTAAAATATTGCCTGAACAAGTGTCTAAGACAGATTCAATTGAGGCATTCAAAAGGGAGATAATTATTATTTGAAATGGCTTGTTGTGAAGGTTTGCAGGGGAAAGGCAGGAGAATGGCATGAAGTGAAGTGCCCATTCAGAAAGCCAGTGTAGACAGGCTAGGTCAAATGGCCTCTTTCTTTGCTGTAATAAACGTGCGATTCTGTGAGTTAATGTGTAGCTAGTGTGTGATGTCATTCACATTACTAATGGAAAAGCTCATAGCTACAATTACATATGGTAACAGACTGAAATTTTGTTTTATTTGTTGATTAAGGTTTTTGGAGATTTGACAAAGAAGATTGATTGAAGACAGAGCGATAGACATTGTATGTATGGAATAAAAACCAAAAGAACTGCGGGTGCTGTAAATCAGGAACAAAAACAAAGCTGCTAGAAAAGCTCAGCAGGTCTGGCAGCATCTGTGGAGGAGAAAACAGAGTTAATGTTTTGGGCCCAGTGACCCTTCCTCAGAACTACGACGGAGACAGAGGAACTGAGAGAGTGGGATGGAGTCTTAACAGGAAGTGGGGTGTGAGGATGTATAGTCCAGGTAACTGCGGGAGTCTGTGGGTTTGCAATAGATATTAGTGGCCAGTCTATCCCCAGAAATGGAAACAGAAATGTTGAGGAAGGGAAGGGAGGAGTCCGTGATAGACCAGGTGAAAGTGAGGGCAGGGTGGAAATTGGAGGCGAAATTGATGAAGTTTTCCAATTCTAGACAAGAGAGAGAAGCAGCACCGATGATATCATCGATGTATCGGAGAAAGAGTTGTGGGTGGGGGCCAGAATAGTACTGGAACAAGGAATGTTCCACGTACACCATGAAGAGACAGACTTAACTAGGTCCACACTTCCTTCACCCCCAACAACTCCCCCTCAGCCCTATGGCACCTTTCCCTGTAACTGGCAAAGGTGCAAAACCTGTGCATTCACCTCCTCCGTCCCCAGTATCCAAGGGCCCAAACATACCTTCCAGGTGAAGCAACACTTCACCTGCACTTCTAAGAATCTAGTCTACTGCATTCGCTGCTCACAAAGTGGTCACCTCTACGTTGGGGAAACGAAGCGTAGACTTGGCGACTGCTTCGCAGAACATTTATGTTCTGCTCGCAAAAAAGACCCTGAATTATCTGTTGCCTGCCACTTCAATGCACCACCTTGCTCCCTGACCACATCTCTGTCTCCGGCTTGCTACTGTGTTCCAGTGAAGCCCAACGCAAGCTGGAGGAACAATACCTCATTTTCCGCTTGGGGAGCCTACAGCCCTCCTGACTCAATATTGAGTTCAATAATTTTAGGGCCTAAACTCTCCCGTGTCCCAGCCCCCCACCCAACACACCAGGCCTTGTTACCACATAGCCTACCACTACACACCCCCTGTTGTTAGTCACTAACAGTCCCCATTAACAACTATTCACCCTCCCAGAGATAGTCAGAACTGCAGATGCTGGAGAATCTGAGATAACAAGATGTAGAGCTGGATGAACACAGCAGGCCAAGCAGCATCAGAGGAGCAGGAAGGCTGACGTTTCCGGCCTAGACCCTTCTTCAGAAATGGTAGGGGGTAGGGGGTTCTGAAATAAATAGGGAGAGAGGAGGAGGCAGATGGAAGATGGATAGAGGAGAAGATAGGTGGAGAGGAGACAGACAGGTCTCCTCTCCATCTGGGGATGGAGCCAGTAAAGGTGAGTGTAGGTGGGAAGGTAGGGAGGAGACAGGTCAGTCCAGGGAGGATGGACAGGTCAAGAGGGCAGGATGAGGTTAGTAGGTAGGAGATGGGGGTGGGGCTTGAGGAGGGAGGAGGGGATAGGTGGGAGGAAGGACAGGTTCGTGAGGCAGGGACAAGCTGAGCCGGTTTTGGGATGCGGTAGGGGGAGGGGAGATTTTGAAGCTTGTGAAGTCCACATTGATACCATTGGGCTGCAGAGTTCCCAAGCGGAATAGGAGTTACTGTTCCTGCAACCTTCGGGTGGCATCGTTGTGGCACTGCAGGAGACCAAGGATGGACATGTCGTCTGAGGAATGGGAGGGGGAGTTGAAATGGTTTGCGACTGGGAGGTGCAGTTGTTTAGCGCGAACCGAGCGTAGGTGTTGTGCAAAGTGGTCCCCAAGCCTCCGCTTGGTTTCTGCACCCGCTCAAGTTTAACGACATTCTTCCTATCGAAGGATGATCTCATATTTTACAGAAAATATTCAACGTCGTGCTCAGTTATGAGTGGTGTACCATAAGGATCTGTTCTGGGTCCTCTTCTATTTGTGATTTTTGTAAATGATTTGGATGAAGGAGTGGAAGGGTGGATTAGCAAGTTCGCGGACGATACAAAGGTGGATCGCATTGTGGACAGTGCGGAGGGCTGTTCTAGGTTACAAAGGGACATTGATAGGATGCAGAGCTGGGCTGAGAAGTGGCAGATGGAGTTTAACCCTGAAAAGTGTGAGGTGATTCATTTTGGAAGGACAAACTTGAAAGCAGAATACAGGGTTAATGGAAAGATTCTTGGCAGTGTGGAAGAGCAGAGGGATCTTGGGGTTCATGTTCACAGTTCCCTCAAAGCTGCCACCCAGGTAGATAGAGTTGTTAAGAAGGCGTATGGTGTGTTAGCTTTCATTAATAGAGGGATCGAGTTCAAGTGAAGTTATGCTCCAGCTGTACAAAAGCCTGTTTCGGCCACATCTGGAGTATTGTGTCCAGTTCTGGTCATCTCATTACAGGAAAGATGTGGAAGTGTTGGAAAAGGTGCAGAGGAGATTTACCAGGATGTTGCCTGGAATGGAGGGAAGGTCTTACGAGGAAAGGTTGAGTGAGCTAGGGCTTATCTCTTTAGAACGACGAAGGATGAGAGGTGACCTGATAGAGGTGTACAAAATGATCAGAGGTATAGATACAGTGGACAGCCAGAGACTTCTTCCTAGGGTGGAGGTAGCTTTTATTAGGGAGCATAGTCTTAAAGTGAAAGGAGGTAGATATCGGGGAGATGTCAGAGGTAGGTTCTTTACTCAGAGAGTGGTAGGGGCATGGAATGCATTGTCGGAGAAGGTCGTGGAGTCGGCCTCATTAGGGACATTTAAGTGGCTATTAGATACGCATGTGGATGATAGTATAAAGTAGCGGTGGAGGTTAGATAGACCTTAGGTTTCGGGTAAAAGTTCGGCACAACATCATGGGCCGAAGGGCCTGTACAGTGCTGTACTGTTCTATGTTCTATGTTCTATGACCCTGAAATACACACAGTATTCCAAAAGTGGCCTCACTAGTGTCCTGTACAGCCACAACATGATATCCTAACTCCTATACTCAATGTTCTGACCAATGAATGCAAGCATGCCAAACGCCTTCTTCACCACCCTGTCTACCTGCAACTCCACTTTCAAGGAACTACACACCTGTATCCCTAAGTCTCGATGTTCAGAAACATTCCCAGGGCCCTGTAGTTAACTGTATAAGTCTTGCCCTGGCTTGCCTTACCAAAATGTAACATTAGATTCTATCTGCCACTTCTCGGCCCATTGACCCATCTGATCATCGTCCTGCTGTACTCAGAGGTAATCATCACTGCCCACCTAATCACCTAGTTTGGTGTCGTCTGCAAACTTACTAACCATACCTCCTGTATTCACATCCAAATCATTGAGATAAATGATGGAAAGCAGTGAACCTAGCACTGATCCTTGTGGCACACCTTTGGTCACAAGCCTTCAGTCTGTACAACAACCCTTCACCACCACACTCTGTCTCCCACTTTCAAACCAATTTTGTATCCAATTGGCTATCTCCCCGCATCCCATGTAATCTAACCTTACTAACCAGTCTACCATGCAGAATCTTGTCAAATGCTTTGCTGAAGTCCATATATAAAATGCTTCTGGAAAAGCTCAGCAGGTCTGGCAGGATCTGTGGAGGAGAAAACAGAGTTAACATTTTGGGTCCGGTGACCCTTCCTCAGAACTGATGGTGGTTGGGAAAACATCAGTTTATATGCAGAAAATAGGGAGGTGGGTGGGGTAGGGAGTAAACGATAGGATAGAGCCCAAAGAGAGGGAAAGACAGTTGGAGAGACAAAGGAGTTGCTAACGATCATGGTCGGGAGGGTGAATATGAGATAACAACGTGTAATGAGATTACCAGAACTGGACACAATACTCCAGATGTGGCCAAACCAGGCTTTTGTATAGCTGGAGCATAACTTGACAGCTCTTGAACTCGATCCCTCTATTAATGAAAGCTAACACACCATACGCCTTCTTAACAACTCTATCTACCTGGGTGGCAGCTTTGAGGGAACTGTGAACATGAACCCCAAGATCCCTCTGCTCTTCCACACTGCCAAGAATCTTTCCATTAACCCTGTATTCTGCTTTCAAGTTTGTCCTTCCAAAATGAATCACCTCACACTTTTCAGGGTTAAACTCCATCTGCCACTTCTCAGCCCAGCTCTGCATCCTATCAATGTCCCTTTGTAACCTAGAACAGCCCTCCGCACTGTCCACAATGCGATCCACCTTTGTATCGTCCGCGAACTTGCTAATCCACCCTTCCACTCCTTCATCCAAATCATTTACAAAAATCACAAATAGAAGAGGACCCAGAACAGATCCTTATGGTACACCACTCATAACTGAGCACCATGTTGAATATTTTCTGTAAAATATGAGATCATCCTTCGATAGGAAGAATGTCGTTAAACTTGAGCGGGTGCAGAAAAGATTTACAAGGATATTGCCAGGACTAGAGGGTTTAAGCTACAGGGAGTGGCTGAGTAGGTTGAGGCTTTTTCCCCTGGTGTATTGGAGACTGAGCGATGACCTTATAGAGGTTTATAAAATCATGAGGGTCATGGATAGGGTGAATAGCCAGGGTCTTTTTCCCAGAGCGGGGAAGTCCAAAAGTAGAGGACTTAGGTTTAACGTGTGAGGGGAAAGATTTGAAGAGGACCTGTGGGGTAATCTTTTCATGCAGAGGGTGGTGAGTGTATGGAACGAGCTGCCAGAAGAAGTGGTGGACGAAAGTACAATTACGTTTAAAAGTCACCTAGATGGGTTTATGAATAAGAAGGGTTTCGAGGGATATGGGCCAAATGTTGGCAAATGGGATAAGGTTAGATTGAGATGTCTGTTCACCGTGGATAAGTTGGACTGAAGGGTCTGTTTCTATGTTGTATGACTATGACTCTAAGAATAAAATCCTCCAATATTCTGAATAATGATTGCAATGTTCCTTCTAAAATTTTCTAATTTTACATAACCGACTTAAGATCTGTGTCAACTTTAGGATTCACAGTTTGAGTTCATGTCGTAAGACCAACAGTCAGGTGAAAATATCGATTATCATGGGCAGATGATGACACAGAGGTATAGAATGTGATTTCACTGAAGTAAATTTAACTGAAAGGCTGACGGTCATTGGTTCTATACATAGTAAATTTTTCCAAAAGACATCCTAGGCAAAACGAAAGATTATACCATCAATGCACTATCAGAAGAAGGATGCACATTTGAAGTAATTGCAGAAGAATCGCAGTATGTGCAGGTGCTTGAATTTGTAACAATTATTGCAGTTGTCAACAGGGTCAATAAAACATCCAAATCTTGTGAGAGATTGTCTCATTTGTCAAAATAGTGTCTAACATTTCATGATACATACAGTGGGTTGATAGCCCAAGCATTGGTATTATTCATTTTACATATCAATATAACTCTTCAGCATGGACACCTGAAGCTTTTTACATTGATGATGGAGGCTATCATGCACAAATCTACATTTCATCACAATCTATGAGGTAACTAATATGGCAATTCCAACACAAAAGATTCCAGATCGCAATATTGAATCTACATATGACCTCAGAAACCTTTACCCAAACTGATTTCATTCTATAGTTAACATGAAAGTAGATGCAATATTATGTCATAGAGTCAGAAGCCACATGTCTCCAGATTATAGTCCAACAGGGTTATTTGAAATCATATGCTTTTGGAGTGCTGCTCCTTCATCAGGTGAAGACCGACTTCAGACTTTCTCCACCTCAGTCCAACAATGACACGTCCACGTTATGTCATAGAGTTAGAGTTGTACAGCGCAGAAACAGATCCTTTGGTCCAACTTGTCCATGCTGACCAGATATCCTAAAGTAATCTGGTCCCAGTTGCTAGCATTTGGCCCGTATCCCTCTAAACCCTACCTATTCATATACCCCTCCAGAAGCCTTTTAATTGTTGTAATTGTACTAGCTTCCACTACTTTGTCTCGCAGCTCATTCCATGTACACATTACCCTCTGTGTGAAAAGTTAGCCCTTTAAGTCCCTTTTATATCTTTCCCCTCTCACCTTAAACCTATGTCCACTAGTTTTGCACTCCCCTACCCTAGGAAAAAGACCTAGGCTATTCATCCAATACATGTCCCTCATGATTTTATAAACCTTTGTAAGGTCACCCTTCAGCTTCTGGCCCTCAAATGAAATATGATGCCAACATAGCATTGATTGTGCTTGCATGCACAGTATTTACATTTTGAATAAGATCAAATCTGAATTGGATTTTTTGGGCTCCTTCAAACGTCAATCCTCCAAACGTCAAGTCTTCAAATAAAAATTAAATACAAATCCTTCATAACATAACACCTAGATCCAAGGTGACTGAATATTGTACTGAAAAGTTGTCCAGTATATGTTTAACCTCAAAAAGCTTGGAGTTTTCAGACTTGAAGCATTCTCCAAGTTTGGTGGCAAGAATAGGTACTAGTCCACAATATAATACAAATGAAGAACACAAGAACTAGGAACAAGAGTAGACAATTCAGCTCCTTGAGCAATACTGATCTCGTTTTGGCTTCAACTCCACCTTCCTACCAGCTCTTCATAATCCTTTAGCCCATTACTAATTAAAAATATGCCTGGCTATCTCTTCCTTTCATTTATTCCATGTCCCCAGCAACCCACTCTGGGATAGCGAATTCCACATATTTACGACCGTTTAGGGGAAGTAACCAGGCTTACAGTTGACCAACATGCCCTGTACATATCTAACACAATAGTAATCCAAGAGAATTCCCTCCCCAACTGCACTGTGAGTCTACCCACAGCACATGGATTGCAGCAGTTCAAGGCGGCGGCTCACCACCACCTTTTCAAGGGCTACTAGGGATGGGCAATAAATGCCGGCCAGCCAATGAAGCCCACGTCCACACGTGAATAAAACAGAATATAACCCAAACAGCACACATAAGTTAAAGACATCATATTAGTAAACATAGTTAATTATTAATAGATATCTGCCTCAACATGAACTCAAGTCTCTGTGGTGTATGTAAGATGGGCTAGAAAACAATAATACAGCATAAGAATTGCCAGTTCTAGAAGGCAGAAAGGACAAGATGTGGAGTGGTTAGATGGTTGTCGATCTGACATTCTGCCATATTTGAACATGTCATTGGACACGTACCGGTTTCTCTGGGATATTGCAAATGTAGATATTCAGAAAATATCAAGACAAACTCCCTCAAAGGTTTCTCATGAGAACAGTTTGATCTGTGTTTCTGGTATAATTGAAAGCTTTGACAGAAACACGAGAACTGAGCTGGGAAGCTTCTTTCCTTCGGCAGGCTGGACAGCAAATTTAACTGTGTCCAAAACACTGTTCAAACAAAACTCACTCTCTGGCAGCTGTACAACCCAAACAGGTGACCTCCAGGTTAGGTAACAAAAGAGGTAAAGATAGTGAGAAAGAAAAGAAGAGGCTTATGACAAATGTATGGCTCATAATATAGTAGAGAGCCAAGCTGAATATATAGAGTACTTAGAGAATATAAAGTAGATCTTAAAAAATGATATGAGAGGAGTAAAGAAAATATGGGAATAAATTAGCAGTGTAAAAGGAATCCCAAAGTCTGTTAGCAATACATAAGAAGTCAAAGGGTCATCAAAAGAAGTATGTAGCAATGTGGCTCAGCAGTTAGCACTGCTGCCTCACAGCGCCAGGGACCCAGGTTCAATTACAGCCTTGGGTGACTGTGTGGATCTGCGCAATCTCCCTGTGTCTGCACAGGTTTCCTCTCACAGATGTGCAGATTAGGTGGATTGCCCATAGAGTCTAGGTTTGTGTAAATTAGGTGGATTAGCCATGGGAAATGCAGGGCTATGCATACAAAGTAGGGGAGAAGGTCTGGGTAGGAAGTTCTTTGGAGGATCGGTGAGGACTTGATGGGCTGAGTGGCCTGCTTCTGCACTGGAGGGATTCAATGACATGACTAACTAAGGATCAAAAGGAACATAGTATGTTGTGGAGATGAGAATATGTCAGTGAGAGTTCTAGGTCACCTTTTAGGAACTCCTGCTACACCTTGTTCCAACCACACTGGACCTTCTCCAAAAATCAAAGACTCTGGGGGTGGGAGTCCTGCCTACCAAGAGTTGCTGACCAATCAGATGTTGACAGTTGTATTGAATAGCAGTGCCTCCTTGTGGTGGGATGGCAGCCATGAGGTGATGGTTAGACGGGAAGGGCGTTGGCAGCATGGGCAAAGGTGCATTTTGCTGGGTCACCACATGTGATAATGCTTGTAATATTTCCTGTGTGGTAAGACCTATGCTAAGTCAACACCAATGATGGAGGGATCAGACCTTTAAATATGCCAGTTGCCCAATTAAGGGGCTTGATTGGCATCAGGATACAAAGGCCATCCATGAACCTTCCCACAATAGACTCAATCAGGATGGAGGCATGAAGATAGCAGGAGTTCTACTCACCACCCTTTGAATGGCTAAGTGTCCCCTGCCTCTAAACCTCATGGAAGGGTAAAAGATTCTGCCAGTAATGTTGATTGAAACACAAAATGAAAACTTTGCATCCAACTTCATGAGGCAGAGGATATTATTAATGCAGGCCTGCATTCCACAGTTCCAGTGCCTCTCCCCTAGAGCAGCACCCTGACAAATCTCATAATCTGTTACAAGAGAGCTGCTGGATTGTCACAAGAGTCTTTAAGCACCATGATCTGCAATGGCCTGACCTTTCTGAGCCATTTTGCCAACAAATATAAATTTCAGGACCACCATTTGTACTTCCACAGCTGCAAGGGGTGCTGCAATGTCATTGTTTCTATGATGGAAAAAATGGGCTCCAAGCTGTGTGAGATTTTCTATAAAGTCACATCCTGACTTTTCTATATTTTTCCACATTAGCACCTGCATTCCAGGCAAAAAGGTGGCCATACTTTGGGAGAAAATTTTTTTATAGTTTTATTAAAGTTGCTATTTTTCACTAATAAAAGATTTTTACTCATTTCTTTTTCCATTTACATTCAAAAACAAAAAAAAAGAATTGGGAGATAGAAAGAACTGCTGATGCTGGAGTCAGAGGTAACATAAGAGATAGCACAGAGCTGGAGGAACACAACAGTCCACGCAGCATTAGAGGAGCAGGAAAGTTGACGTTTCAGGTCGGGACCCTTCTTCAGAAATGGGAGAGGGGGAAGGGAGCTGCAAAATAAATAGAGAGAGGAGGGGTGGGGCTGGGGAAGGTAGGTGGGATGGTGATAGATGAGTGAAGGTAGAGAAGTAGGAATGGACTGCGAGGTGGGTGGAGCGGATATGTGGGAGAGAAGACGGGACAGGTTGTGTCAGGTGAAGGAGGCAGGGATGAGAGGGAGGGCTAGTCAGGGGATGAGGCTGGGGGTGGGGAGATTTTGAAATTGGTAAAGTCCACAATGAGACTATTGGGTTGTATGGTTCCAAGGTGGAATTTGAGATGCTGCTCCTCCAGTTTCCGGGTGGCGTCATTGTGACAGTGGAGGAGGCCCAGGATGGACATGTCGCCCAGGAAGTGGGAGGCAAAGTTGAAATGGTTCGCGACTGGAAGATGTTGTCGTTTGTCGTGAACAGAGTGCAGGTGCTCTGCGAAGCAGTCTCAGAGCCTCTGCTTGGTCTCACCAATGTAGAGGACACCACATCGGGAGCAGCAGATGCAATAGACCACATTGCCGGACGTGCAGGTGAACCTCTGTCTGATGTGAAATATTTGTTTGGTGCCTTGGATGGAGGTCTAGCGCTTCCTACAATTGCAGGGAAAGGTGCCAGGGGTGGTGGGGCTAGTGGGGAGTGCGGAGCAGATGAGATAGGTGCAAAGAGAGCAGTTCCTATGGAAGGCAGATAGGGGTGGGGTGGGGTGGGGTGGAAAACATATCTTTGGTTGTGGGGTCAGGTTGGAAGGTGACGGAAGTGGCAGACAATGATATGTTGAATATGGAGGTTAGAGGGATGATATGTGAGGACAAGGGGGATTCTATCCTTGTTTTTCTTGCGGGGGGGGATGTGAGGGTAGAGATGTGGGAAAAGCAAGAGATGTTGTCAAGAGTATTTTCAACCACCGAAGGGGTAAGTTGCAGTCCTCGAAATCAGAGGACATTTGGGATATTCAGGATTGGAACGCCCCATCTTGGGAGGCGGAGGAATTGGGAGTAGGGGATTGCATTCTTGCAGGGACCTTATGAGAGGAGGTGTAGTCCAGGTAGCAGAGGGAGTCAATGGGCTTGAAATAGATGTCGGTTTTGAGGCAGTCACCATAGATGGAGACAGAGAGGTCCAGGAAGGAGGGAGAGGTATCAGAGTTGGTCCAGGTGAAATTCAGGTTGGGGTGAAAGGTGTCAGTAAAGTTGATGAACTGTTCAAGCTCCTTGTGGGAGCATGAGGAAACACCGATACAGTCATCGCTGTAGCGGAGGAAGAGGTGGGGAATAGTGCCAGTCTAGCTGCGGAAGGAGGGACTGTTCCACGTATTCTACGAAGAAGCAGGCATAGCTTGGGCCCATGCAGGTTCCTATGGCCACCTCCTTAGTCTGTAGGAAGTGGGAGGAGTTGAAGGAGAAGTTGTTAAGGGCAAGGACGAGTTTGGTTAAGCAGATGAGGGTATCGGTGGAGGGGTCTGGTTGGGCCTGCAGGAGAGGAAGAAGCAAAGGACTTTTAGGCCATCCATGTGGGGAATGCATCTATACTGGGATTGGATGTCCATAGTGAAAATGAGGTGTTGGGGGCCAGGGAATTGGAAGTCTTGGAGGGGGTGGAGGGCGTGGGTGGTGTCCTGGATGACTTTTTCAAACGGATTTTATTTAAGCAAGTTTTCAGCTTCTATAGGGAATGGTTAAGGTTTTCTTTTTTTCTAAATTAAGAACTATACACATTTTAAAGGGGTTATAAACTGACGTTTTCTCAGCCACCATTAGTTCTGAGGAAGGGTCACTGGACCCGAAACGTTAACTCTGTTTTCTCCTCCACAGATGCTGCCAGACCTGCTGAGCTTTTCCAGCCACTTTGTTTTTGTTCCTGATTTACAGCATCTGCAGTTCTTTTGGTTTGCAGTTTAAAGGGGTTATTTTTACATTGCAAGAATTTTTATTTTGAAAAGCCAAACAGTTTTTTTTAAAATGAGGAATGTACTTTCACTTCGGGGAGTCCTACATGTGATCGGCTCTGGAGAAGGTTTCTTTTCTTCAAAGAATTTATTGAAGAGAAGATTTTTTTATTCAGCTAATGTGTTAAGTAGTTGATTTTATTTATTTAAGTTTTATATATTTGATGTATATATATTTTTTCCATTTTAACATTATTTTCTGTAGGTAATGAAAGGTAATTTATTTTATATATCAGGTGTTATTGAATTTTTTTTTAGGCTTAATCTTATTAAGGGCATCTGTGAGTTACAGAGAGAAATGACTAATAGATTTAGAAAGGTTATCATACAACAGGATCAGTCAGAAAGATGGCTGGCTGTCAGCAAAAGTAAGAAGATAGTTCAAAAGTCTCCGGTGGCTATTCCTCTATCAAATAGATATTCACATTTTGGAACTATTGAAGGGGATGGTCTTTCCAAAGAAAATGGAAGGGGTAGTCAGTTATTAGACACTTGGAATGATTCTTAGGTTAGGCAGCATTTGACAAAATTTAATAGAATTATTGTTATAGGGAACTCTCTTGTCACAGGGATAGACTGGAGATTCTGTGGAAGTGAGCATAAATTTAAGATGGTTTGTTGCTGTCCTGGTGCTAGGATTAAGGAAATCTGTGAACATTTCAAGCACAGGTGGTGTGGTGGCTCAGTGGTTAGCACTGCTGTTTCACAGCGCCAGGGACCCAGGTTTGATTCCACCCTTGGGTGACCGTCCATGGAGTTTGCACATTCTCCCTGTGTCAGTGTGGGTTTCCTCCAGGTGCTCCAGTTTACTCCCACAGACCAAAGATGTGCAGGCTAGGTGGATTGGCCATGCTAAATTGCCTGTAGTGTTCAGTGATGTGTCGATTAGGTGGGATGCTCTGAGGATCAGTGTTGACTTGTTGGGCTGAAGGGCCTGTTTCCACGCTGTAGGAATTCTACACTGTTAAGGGTGAGACTGAGAAGCCAGAAATTATTGTACACATTGGTAGAAATTATATTTTTTAGGGAAAAGATTAAAGCAGTACAGGGTGAATTTACAAGATTAGGTAGAAAGTTAAAAAATAGAACCATACAAGTAACAATCTGTGGTTTACTCCCAATACCAAACTCAAATGAAGGAGGGAATAAAAGGATAAAAGGAGATAAATCAATGGCTGAAGAGCTGGTGTTGTTCAGGGATTCAGGTTTTTGAACAGTCAGAATGACTTTTGGGAGAGAAAAGACCTTTTCAAAAAGGATGGGTCTAACCTGAACTTGAATGGGACCAATATCTTAGCAGGAAGATTTGTTTGTTCCGTTAACGGAGACTTTATACTGATATAGAGGGGGAGTGGAGGAATTCTAAGTAGCAGTGTAAGTAAAAAGATTGATGGGGAAGGTTCTGAATGCAAAGAGAGCATGTCAATTAGAAAACAAAGACAAGAGAGAGTCAGAGTATGTAATAACTCTGAAGAACTAAATTGCATTTCTTTCAACGCAAGGGGTCTTACAGGTAAGGCTGATGAACTCAAGGCATGTTCAAGAACGTGGAATTGGGATGTTATAGCCATTACAGAAACTTAGCTGAGAGATGGACAAGACTGGTAGTTCAATGTTTCGGGTATTGGATAATATAGGAAGGATAGGAAAGGAGGCGCGTTGACATTTTTGATTAAGGAATACATTACTGCTGTATCTAGGGAAGATATTTCTGAAAAATCATCCAGTGAAAATATACTTGTGGAAATTAAAAATAAGAAAGGGAAGATCACCTTAATGGGATTGTACGATAAGGCCCCGACAGTAAGAAAGAAATTGAGAAAAAATATGTAGGGAGATCTCAGATATATGTAAGCATGATAAGGTTGTAATAATGGGGGATATTAATGTTCCAAATGTTGACTGGGTCTGTCATAGTGTTAAAGGTTTGGATCGTGAAGTATTTGTCAAATGTGTTTAAGGAAATTTTCTTTATCAATATGTGGATGCTCCTACTAGAGAAGGAACAAAATTCGACCATCTTTTGGGCAATAAGGCAGGGCAGGTGACTGAAGTAAAGGTGGGGGAACACTTTGGGTCTAGCGATCATAATTCTATTAGTTTCAAAATGGTTATGGAAAAAGATAAGCCTTCCGTAAAAGTTGAAGCTTTTGATTGGAGTAAGGCAAATTTTAATGTGTTATAAAGAAAGGCTGGATAGGTTTGGACTTTTTTCACTGGAGCGTAGGAGATTGAAAGGTGATCTGATAGAAGTTTATAAAATAATGAGGGGTATAGATAGAGTTAATGATAGTTATCTTTTCCCTAGGATGGGGGGTTTTCAAAACTAGGAGGCACATTTTTAAGGTCAAATTAGACAGATTTAAAAAAGACATGGGGGCAATTCTCTTTTACACGGAGGGTAGTTCTCATGTGGAATGAACTTCCTGAGGAAGTGGTTGATGTAGATACAATTGCAAGGTTTAAAGGACATTTGGTATGGTACCTGAAGAGGAAAGGTTTGGCGGCATATGGTCGGGAGCAGGCAGGTGGGACTAGTTTAGTTTGGGATTATATTCAACATGGCTTAGTTGGACCGAAGGAAGGGTCTGTTTCCGTGCTCGATGACCCTACGACAGATCATCACACTTGAGCAATAGGGGAGTCAATTTAAGATTCAATCCAGCAGAGAAGTGGACAACAAAGGGCTCCAGTTGTAAGTGAAGTTCCTAAGGGAAAAGATAGAAAACCTATCTGCAAAGTGCTATCCTGGACTGGGAAGCAGAGAAAAGTGGAGAACAGAAGCATTTGCTGGTAAAATTAGCCTTGCTGAAGTGTAAACAAGAGTCGCAAGATACAGCTGCAAGAAAATGTATCGCATATTTCAAGTCAAACATTGCAAGCAGTATAAAGCATTAAAAGTTAAAGAAAGAAAATTTAAGACAGAAAAGCAATTCAGTGTCATCAAAATATTACTATAAATTGGAAAACATCAAGAGAGTGAGACTATTTTTCCAAAGCAAAAAGGCACAAATCAGCACAAAAAGAGAAAATGCCATTACTCTTTTTTTTTGGCAAAATTATGAAAAAATTCTGGAGAAGCAGTAAAAGAGGCAGAAATCCTCCCTTTTTTATTCCTAAAATCAGTATGATTAGATTAATACTTTAGGACAAGGAATTAATTGAATTTACAAGCTTTGAAATATTTTAAGGGACATGAAAAGTTTTTTTTTTTTAGAAGCATGTTTCTACAGTACAGAATTTTAAAGATCATAGAATCCCTATAGTGTGGAAACAGGCCCTTCAGCCCAACAAGGCCACACTGACCCACCCACCTAAGCTCTGCATCCCTAAACACTATGAACAAGTTACCATGGCCAATCCCATCTTTGGACTGTGGGAGGAAACCCATGCAGACACAGGGAGAATGTGCAAACTCCACACCGACATTCGCCTGGTGGTGGAATCGAACCCAAGTCCCTGGCACTGTGATGCTGCAGTGCTAACCACTGTGCCAACATGCTGCCGCTGTAGGGATTCTATGATCTATGATTCCATTAGTCTTCCTAGTTATATGCTGCATCTGAGCACAAATTTCTGTGTTTTGTGCACAAGTACCCCCAAGCCCCATTGTGTTGAAGCTTTTGTAGTTGTTCTCCATTTAAATAATACTGTTCTTTTATTCTCCTCCAAAAATGAACAGCTTCACATTTTCCCACATTATATTTCATTTTCAAACTTCTTACCCACTCACTTATCATTTTGATATCTCTCCGTAAACTGCCTGTATCCCTCTTGCAACTTGCTTTTTGTCATCTGCAAGTTTAGCTACCGCACATTTGCTTCCTCCCTCTGCCATTAATATATGTTGTAAACAGTTGTAATCCCAGAACTGAACCCTATGGAACTCCACTGGTCACAGGTCACCAAACTGAAAAAGCACCCCTTCTCCCCCACTGACTGTTCCCTGCCCATTCGGCAATTCTATATCCATACCAATATTGTCTCCATTACTGTGGCCCTGTATCTTATTAACCTTTTGCAAAGTACTTTTGCCTCCCCCCCCACCTTTTTAAATAAGGGTGTCACATTAGCAGTTTGCTAATCCTCCAGTATTTTTCCAGAATCCAAAGATTTTTGGAAAATTGCAAATAATACATCTGCTATCTCTGTAGCTACCACTTTTAGGATTCTACGATGCAAGCCATCAGAGCCCAGGAATTATCTGCTGTTTTCTCAATTAGTTTGTCTAAGACTCTAGTAATGGTGATGGTACTTAATTCCTCCCCTATATTCTTTAGTCAGAATGGGATGTTTGAAGTATCTTTCACCACAAAACATGATGCATCATATCAGTTTAATTCCTCTACCAATTCTTGGCTTCCTATAACCATCTCCCCAGATTCATTTTCTAAGGGGCCTACATTCACTTTGACCTCTCTCTTCCTTTTTATTTTATAAAGAAGTTGTTATTAGCAGTTTAAATATTCCCCACTAGTTACCCTCATAGACTTTTTTCTCACATCCTTTTAGTTTTCCTTTGTTGGATTTTGAATTTATGCTAGCTTTTGGGGCTATCACTGACTGTTGCCTCTTTATACTTTTTCTTTCAACTTTATACTTCCCTTAACTTCCTAACTTTAGATCATTCAAAATTGGTGAATATGCAGCCTTGCTATCAGAATTCATCCATATGAGACAGAATTGTTGCTGATCAAAATTTCTAATCTTTATCAGATCTTTAACAGTCGAAGGAAGATTTATATTTGGCAAAAGCTATCCAAATTACCTTAGAAGCAAAGACCATAAAGAATCCCAAAAAACCCTGAAAGAGAAAAAAAAAGAACCTATTAACTAGCCTGTATCAACACTGTGGAACAAAAAGCCTCACAGGCAACGACAATGTCCTGCTATGACAAAAGTGTGTTACATTCGCGAGAAGATGGATCACTTGTAAAGAATGTGCAGAAGTCAAAAGAAGGTTCCAGAACAGTGGAATTGCTAGTCAGCACATACATAAAGACTTTTACATTATAGATCAATGACCTTAGAGATTACTTGCATTTGAGGTTATACCTCTATTGAATCAGTTGCTGATGGCACTCCTAAAGAGAATAGAAAATCCATCACAACTTGAGGTGACTGAATTTATTTATTTCAGTGGATATCTTACTCAATTTAAGTCTAATATAGGGATGAGTGTTGCTGTCTTTTGAGACCATATAACATTGTTGCAGAAACACAAATTACAGCCCATAGATGTGGAGTTACAAGTGCAGGTGGAACAATCCCCAAGATTAAAGGAATCCTGTGTGTCTCACAACAACATAGAGAGTTCTTGATGTTGGAGCATGAGAATGCCATTCAGAAACAGAAAAGCACACTCTTAAGTAAGGATATATGTATGTTTTCCTCAACACCCTACAATCCGTTGAATAGTTTTCTTAAATGTTTGAGCTACATAAACCGACATAGAAACAGTTGTGCTAAAGCAGTAGTCTTTACTGCCATGTAGTGGTTGTGTGAAAGATTTCCAATAAGAGTTTGTATATTGTAGAAACCTTCCATCGTACATTGTTTTCTTTTTGTGGTGTGGTAGATCTACATTTTCAGTGGGAGATTTCATAAGCCTTCCAAGATTAATGGCTGACCGTAAAAGAATGATGAACTTGCAGAAATCAGTTATGTGATGTCTGAAATCTATTTCATCAAAACAAGGCATTTATCAGCAAGGAAGATTGCTGATTTCATGGAGTCATAAAGTCGTACAGCACAGAAACAGGTCCTTTGGTCCAACTCGTACACACTAAGCAGACATCCGAATCTGATCTAGTCCCATTTACCAGCTTTGGCCCACATCCCTCTAAACCCTTTCTATTCATATACCCATCCAGATGCCTTTTAAATGTTGTATTTGTATCCACCTTCATCACTTCCTCTGACAGATCGTTCTATACATGTACCACCCTTTGCGAGAAAAAGTTACCTCTCAGGTCCTTTTTAAAACTTTCCTCTCTCACCTTAAACCTGAGCCCTCAGGTTTTGGACTCCCCAACCATTGGAAAAAGAAAATGTGAAAAATTTCACATGGTTGCCAGAATTCTTTTCCATCACTGATATCAAAAGAAGAATGCTCAGGGTATAATTATCAGCAAGACTTGGTAATAACAAAATACTGCTGCTAAAATTGAGCAACGTAGTCTACCACAGGTCATTGGTGAACTTTCAATCAAGCTTTCCAAACACAATAGTCTGTTACACAAGGTGGTGATGCAGAACAGTCAATACAACTAACAACACTGGTAGAAAGAGATCTACCACACCACAAAAAGAAACGAAAGTATGGTGGAAGGTTTCCACAACATATGTGGCTGAGAGAAATCAGTCACATGATCAGTACATGGCACTAAAAACTACTTCATTAGCACAATTGTCCTCCATGAAATACATACATGAAATTAAAGGTCCTCCAGATAAGACAATGGACCACCAACATTAATAGTCTGTTGACTCCTGGGCAAAAGAGATTAGTAAGATAAGGCATTCCGTGGAGGAGAAGTTAAAGAAAGATCAAAATCAAAGTCAACAATCATCAAGCCACTGACCAAGTTCAAAACTAATGCATTTTGGAAGATTTGTCATGCCACCAGTTCACTTCAATTAGTGAAGTCAGCGTCCTGGGGAATGAGAAGGTGTATATCAAAGGATTAATCAATGACTTAGGTAAAGGTTCATCCAGTATGATATATGACACAACCACTGGGTGCTGCATCAGGCAGTTTGGGGCAGTGTTCCAAGTTTTCAAAAGGCAGTGTGGTGGCACAGTGGTTAGCATTGCTGTCTCACAGCGCCAGGGACCAGAGATCAATTCCACCCTCAGGCTGTGTGGAGTTTGAACATTCTCCCCGTGTCTGCGTGGGTTTCCTCTGGGCGCTCTGGTTTCCGCCCACAGTCCAAAGATATGCAGTCTAGGTGGATTGGCCATGCTAAATTGCCCGTAGTGTTCAAGGATGCATAGATTAGGGGGATGGGTCTGAGTGGGATGCTCTGAGGGTTGGTATGGACTTGTTGGGCCGAAGGGCCTGTTTCCACACTGTAGGGATTCTATTCTATGAAATTTTCAGGGCAATTCTGGGCAGTTTTACTTGGAGAGAGTCATATCTTCTATTCCTCATGTTACCATCAGAACAATGTAACCTCTATACAGTTACTTAGATGTAATAAACCTTACTTTGTGGAGATGCTCTTCTGCTAAGACTTATTCATGCTTCATCCTTCACCATTAACTAGATAATCTTTCAACTAGTATATGGAGAAGTATTCATGACAAAATTCTACCCATGGTGTAGGCCTTACTATCACTATTATAACAGCAGCCATCGCAGGACCCACCATGGAGCTTGGAAGTCATCAAGGGTCTGGTATGGGTGAGTGGCAATCGGGTGGAATCAATTTACATGGTGCAAATTTCATTAATGCAGATGACTGATTTCCAGGGATGACTGGGTTACCATATGAGAAGAGGTTAGACAGGTTGTACCTGTATTCGTTAGAATTTAGATGAAAGAGAGATGATTTTATTGAAATATATAGAATCCTGAGGAGGTGTTTCTTCTTGCAGGAAAGGCTAGTTTAAAAATAAAGGGAATTCCCATTTGAGATTGAGGTGAGCTGATTTTTTTTTCTAACTCAGAGGGTTATTAGTCTCTGGAAATGTGGAATTATCTTTCACAGAGAACAAAGGAGATAGGGTGATTTTATGTTTATAAGTCGCATCAGATTCTTGATTTGAAAAGGGAGCCAAAGATATCACGGGTAAGCAGAAAAATGAAGTTGAGGCTACAATCAGACCACCATGATTTTATTAAATGGTAAATCAGATTTGAAAGACTGAAAGGCCAACACCTAATTATGATGTTGATGTGGCATGGCCTTACTCCTGAATCATGTGAGGGAGACAGCTCCAACATCAGGAAGCCCACATCACCCAATGGCCATGAGGGCAGGACAGTGTGCACTGTGTTAGAGTTGTAAATTGTCAGGCAAGTTTTTAAAACTCCAGCATCTGAATTTCAGTTAATCAAGCACGAAGGTACTTGAAAATCTAGGGAGAAGGTTCGTCTGTTATGACACAAATAGTTAGGTGGCATCAATTAGTTCCACTGAGATCTGAGATATCATAACTCAGCTAGCATACCCTTTTAGCTCTTGAGATTGAAAAGTACAGTGTGGATAATTCCCACGTTGCCACTTTCTCTGCCTTTCTTTGCAGGCTGCCCCCATGTAAATTGTACCTCGGGATTCAAATTTGTCACTTTAAGAAATGATCCTTTTGCATCTTAGTTGTGCATTGACCCCTAAATCTTAGGGCTGAAGGACAGGAAAGAAGCAGAAAGCAGGAATGTGAATGTCTGAATGGGGACAATAAGCAGGGCGGTGAGGGCCAGGAAGTAAGTGATGAGCCAGACCAAGGAGTCAAAATTGAGCACCACAGATTTCAAACCCCAGTAGCTTAGAAAGAATGTAGTTGATGGAGAAATTGAGAGCATATTAAGTTTAGTGGAAAAATAGAAAACATATACTTCCCTTCAAACTCCCTTCAACACTAATTCACAGTGACAGTAGTGTGTACCAGAGGAAGATACACTGCAGCAATTCAGCAAGTCTCCTTCAACAGCACTTTCCAAAACCATGACCTCTACTACCTAGAAGGACAGGAGAAACAGACATATTGGAATACTTCTACTTGGAAGTTCTCCTCTAAGCCACAAACTATGCTAACTTGGAACTAAATAAAAACCAAAACAAACCAAGATGCTGTGTAGTAAGGGTCACCTGTTCTGAAACTTTAACTCTGATTTCTATTCACAGTTGCTGCCAGATTTGCTGAGCTTTCCCAGCATTTCCATTTTTGTTTCTAA
This sequence comes from Ginglymostoma cirratum, assembly GCA_024137785.1. NCBI lineage: Eukaryota > Metazoa > Chordata > Chondrichthyes > Orectolobiformes > Ginglymostomatidae > Ginglymostoma > Ginglymostoma cirratum. Next base: position 3,048,070 of record JAHRHZ010000030.1, on the reverse strand, counting down.
CTTGGAACTATATCACCATTCTTTCATTTTCAAGATGGCACTGGCATGGGCTTGTTGGAGTCCATCTGTTCCAGGCCAGTGGCATTGTTTTCTCCACATACTTTGTCTTTTTTTATTTGTCTTCTTCCTTTCTTTTTCATCTTCAAGACTGGAGTGGTGTCTGTGGGGCAGTGGCTGCAGTGTCAGTGGTTGGATTGGGAATCTTGGCAGTGGTGGCAGTGCCTGGGCTTCTGGCAGTGGTAGGCCCGGAGCCTGGACTCATGGGGGAAGTAGGCCCGGAGCTTGGACTCTTGGTAGCGACTGGCCCAGGGTCCGAATTCTTGGTGGTGACAGTGCCCAAAGCAGTGTCTCCTGGCAGTGGTAGGCCCAGAGCCTGGACTCCTGATGATGATAGTAATTTGGTGGAAGCAGCAGCAGCAAAGACAGGTCCTCCTGGGGCATCAGCATCATCGTTGCTGTTCCTGACTGAGGACTCCTTGGAAGGCCACCTTGCGGAAGCCCTGAAGCTGTGCTCGAGATCCCAATTTAAACATAAGATGAACTCTTGTTTAAATAATTTCTTTTTATCCTTATTGTAATTCAAAATGGTGCAAGATTGTCATGACAAAACACTTGGCACTGTATCTTCAAGATACATGTGACAATAAATCATTTTTTAATTCAGATGGAATGAAAGGTTTGGGAATTCGTGGAAAGATTTAATTGGTGGATAAAGGGAAGTGGATAAGCAGATATTGATGTTACCAATAAAGACGCGCATGAGTACATCATACTTGTTAATGGAGCTTCGACATTGACAAGGAAGGAGGGAAGATTACTTCCTTTCCAAAATAATCTTGGAATAACGAGAAGAGAGTAATCCAGTTGGACTCAAGAGTGATGGTCCTGAATTTGATTGGCTCCCACACGGTGGAAATGAAGCCAGGCGGGGGGAAGGGTTTACGACATTGGCAACAATGGCTGGGAGTAAAACAGTAGGAGGATATGTCAGGAAGGGTTCCCACTGTCATGCAGTTATCCCCTTGGAAAGCAGGAAATGAGCTGAGGTGCAGATCACCATTCAAACACATCTGGTTGAGAAGAGATTCCAGAGCAAACAGAAGCCAGCAAATCTTAACCTTTCTCTGCCCACTGTCTTCCCCTGCAGCAAGTCTGACATAGACTGCCATGTCAGAATGAGGTTCCTGAGTTATACTAGACAATACTTAATGCAGAGCTGATTGACCACCATAGTGCATAACTTATGAAATGGAAGATTGTCAGTATAATAATGAAAACCTATTTGGAAATCTGGTTTTAGCATAAAATTTTGCCTAGAATGCTGATAATCATGACTTGAAATTTGCCACAGTAAACACTCAAGCCCTGACTAAATGCTCAGGATGATCATTGAGGCCATGGCCAGGGACTCTTCTTCACACAATGATTCCTTATAAGTATTTTGGATCAACTTGGTTGCATATGCTATGCCACACCTCTGGGAAAGTTGGAGCTTGAATAAGATCTTCTGGCTCAGAAGCAGGGACACGACAACTGTGCCACATGAGCCCTTGTAGATACTCTATAAAGTGCCCAAAAAGACCCTTTCAAATGTAAAAGATTCTTACTGAGTGAAATCCTCAAAGTCTCTGCATTAAACATTGGTGTGTGATGAAATCTTGACAAAATTTTCCAGACAGTCTCCTGATGAAATCCAGAAGTCCTCTTTAAACTTCAGTAGCAAGTAAAAGCAGGACAGACATGTCCCTGTGAAAATGAGGGATAGAAAGGGCAAGATTAGGGAACCATGGATGACAGGTGAAATTGTGAGACTAGCAAAGAGGAAAAAGGAAGCATACATAAGGTCTAGGCAACTGAAAACAGATGAAGCTTTGGAAAAATATCAGGAAAGTAAGACCAATCTGAAAAGAGAAATTAAGAGGGCTAAAAGGGGTCATGAAATATCTTTAGCAAACAGGGTTGAGCAAAATCCCAAAGCCTTTTATTCATACATAAGGAACAAGAAGGGAACTAACGAAAGGGTTGGCCCACTCAAGGACAAAGGAGGAAAGTTATGTGAGGAGTCAGAGAAAATGAGTGAGATTCTTAATGAGTACTTTGCATTGGTATTCACTGAGGAAAGGGAAATGACGGATGATCAGGTTAGAGATAGATGTTTTGATTACTGTAGGTCAAGTCAGCATAAGGAGCAGGGGGAAGTGTTGGGTATTCTAAAGGGCATTAGGGAGGACAAATCCCCAGGTCCGGATGGGATCCATCCCAGGTTACCGAGGGAAGCGAGACAGGAAATAATTGGGGCATTAACAGATATCTTTGCAGCATCCTTGAGCACGGGTGAGGTCCCAGAGGACTGGAAAATTGCTAATGTTGTTCCCTTGTTTAAGAAGGGTAGCAAGGATAATCCAGGTAATTATAGACCGGTGAGCCTGACGTCAATGGAGAAGATACTGAGGGATGGGATCTATTTACATTTGGAAGAAAATGGGCTTATTAGTGATAGGCAGCATGGTTTTGTGCAAGGAAGGTCATGTCTTACCAACTTGATAGCATTCTTTGAGGAAGTGACAAAGTTGATAGATGAGGGAAGGGCTGTAGATGTCATATACATGGACTTCAGTAAGGCATTTGATAAGGTTCCCCATGGTAGGCTGATGGAGAAAGTGAAGTCGCACGGGGTCCAGGTTGTATTAGCTAGATGGATAGAGAACTGGCTGAGCAACAGGAGACAGACAATTGTAGTGGAAGGGAGTTTCTCAAAATGGAGAACTGTGACCAGTGGCGTTCCACAGGGATCGGTGTTGGGACCACTGTTGTTTGTGATATACATAAATGATCTGGAGGAAGGTATAGATGGTCTGATTAGCAAGTTTGCAGAGGACACTAAGATTGGTGGAGTAGCAGATAGTGAAGGGGACTGTTGGAGAATGCAGTAGAATATAGATAGATTGGAGAGTTGGGTGGAGAAATGGCAGATGGAGTTCTATCCAGGCAAATGTGAGGTGATGCATTTTGGAAGATCCCATTCAAGAGTGAACTATACGTTAAATGGAAAAGCCCTGGGGAAAATTGATGCATAGAGAGACTTGAGTGTTCAGGTCCATTGTACCCTGAAGGTGGCAGCGCAGGTGGATAGAGTGGTCAAGAAGGCATACGGCATGATTTCATTCATCGGACAGGGCATTGAGTACAAGAGTTGGCAGGTCATGTTACAGTTGTATAGGACTTTAGCTCGACCACATTTGGAATATTGCCTCCAGTTCTGGTCACCACATTATCAAAAGGATGTGGATGCTTTGGGGAGGGTGCAGAGGACGTTCACCAGGATGTTGCCTGGTATAGAGGGTGCTAGCTATGAAGAGAGGTTGAGTAGATTAGGATTATTTACATTACAAAGATGGAGGTTGAGGGGGGACCTGATTGAGGTCTACAAAATCATGAGAGGTATAGACAGGGTGGATAGCAAGAAGCTTTTTCCCCAGAGTGGGGGAGTCAATTACTAGGAGTCACGATTTCAAGATGAGAGGAGAAATGTTTGTGGGAGATACACGTGGAAAGTTCTTTACGCAGAGAGTAGTAGGTGCCTGGAACGCGTTGCCAGCGCAGGTGGTAGAGGCGGGCACGATAGCATTATTTAAGATGTATCTAGACAGATACATGAATGGGCAGGGAGCAGAGGGATACAGATCCTGGGAAAATAGGCAACAGGTTTAAATAGGTGCAGGCTTGGAGGGCTGAAGGGCGTGTTCCTGTGCTGTAAGTTTCTTTGTTCTTTGTTAAACAGCAAAAAAAAAGGGGACATACCTCGTGGTAGTTCCAGCAATCCTCTGTTATTCCCAAACAATAGGTTACTATGAGAAGGTATTAGGTCAGGTGTTACTTGCCAACGGCCTGTTTTATGAACACTAATGATAACTTAAGTGGCAACTAACTTATTTACTATCTTGTTGGGGCAGTTCTGACCATGCCTTCACTTCCATAACCTAGATTTCAGCTTGCACAAAATAGATGTTTAAGGTCAGTGCTATACTTTGCTCACTTTGGAAACCCTTCACAGCCTGAAAGAATCATGAGAGGTCATCCCCAGAGAATTTAATCTACATCAGCATTATCTACTGCATTATCCTTACATCACATAGGGCTAATTGCGAAACCAGGTGTGACTAATTACATGCAGTTAGTGAATAAATAAGACCAAATCAAAATCATCATTGAGGAAGTGATCTTGATTGTCAGATTCACAATGTGGATGAATGCATATGTACTGTAATCATTTCGTTTGGCTTTGTTGATACAGCAAAGAGGATGAGAGTTATTTTTTGACAAAAGGGCTGTGATTCCTTAGTTACTGAATGCTTGTTAAGTGATGTTAATGTTGGTGAATCATGTATAAGTTAGGCTAACATTATACATGTGGTTGAAACATTTTTGAGCTGACAATTTTTATTGACTGACAATAGTTACTTTGGGATTTCAGGATAAGGAAACATTGTAAACAGAGGATCCTTCCCCCTTATTTCAGGTTCCCTCTATCAGATAGATCAGAAATTGGTACATTAATTACACATGACTGATTAGATATTACAACACATAACCAACTGTCAGCTACAGACATACAATAACTTTGAGGGGTTGCTCTTGATTCTCTGCTTGTGCTTTAGCTCAATGCTCCAGATCTTTTAGCACTTGATGCAGAGGCAGATGCTGAAGAACCACTTCATGGGTCTGCTGCTGGGTGTAGCCAACAAGTCCAAGCAGCGAGCAGTAGAGGGAGTGGTTAGATCTGACTGCCTAGTTCTGTTGTGTTTATGCACATATGAGTGTCCTTGGACAGACAGCATGTAGTATCTGCTGGTATGCTGAGGCTTCCTGAAACTGTTCCGTGGTGTGGGGTCCAGGAATGAAGTTTTGATTTAAAATGCTGTTTGTTTTCATTGAAAATCTGATTTTCATTACTCTGCCCCTTTAAGGAGGAGCAGTTACTAGTTAATGTAATTAACTTTAGTTAATTTGTTTGTCTTTTTTTCCAAAAGAGTATGAAATAACATGGCTGGACAACCTCATCTAACAGCAAAGCATTCCCCCAAATCCAAGACGCACAAATAATAAACTTTTCTTTAGTGAATCCATTGTCTCAGTGAGTGAAGACTTAAATTGGGTACATTCCTGCAAAATGCTAAAGATAATTAAAAATTTCAAATAAAAACTCACAGAAAATCCAGTATGTACTGAGGTAATTCATGAACTCTGTTTCTTTCTCCATTAATACTGCCAAACCTGCCATTTCCAGCATTGTCTTTTATTCTTTATGTTCCTAGTTTGTTCTGATTTCCTGAGATGCTTTTAACATTACAAACTGTATGCACACTCTCGTGTAAAAGATATGGGGTATTAAGGTTTTGCGTGTTCTTGTGTATCAGGAAAACTGTTTAACTATTGTACAGGACAGGTGTTTTGAGGTGCCTTTGATTAGAATTTAATATGTTAATTGGTTAGTTGTTATCATTTTAAGAAGATGAAGAATGTGCTGGTCCCCAGATTGAACAAGGAAGAGGACACTGCAGTTGGTTTGTCACTATTGCCAGTCCTGCTCAAGTCATTGAACTTTGGAACTGACTAAATTGGCAATCTATGTCAATATCACCTCTGTCCAGGAAGGACTAAAATATACCTGACTCCTCAGAACCTCTGCCCTCTTGAGGTGCAGTGGTAGCTTCCTTACGTCTGAATGAGCTATCCAAGTTTCAAGTCCCACTTGCTCCAGAGGTGTGTAATAATATCTTAGGGGCAGCATGGTGGCTCAGTGGTTAGCACTGCTGGCTCATGGTGCCAGGGACCTGGGTTTGATTCCACTGTTGGGTGAATGTCTGTGTGGGTTTGCATGTTCTCCATGTGTCTGTGTGGGTTTCCTCTGGGTGCTCCGGTTTCCTCCCATAGTCCAAAGATGTGCAGGCTAGGTGGATTGGCCATGCTAAATTGCCTGTAGTGTTCAGGGATGTGGAGCTTAGGTGGGTTATAGGGGGATGGGTCTGGGTGGGATGCTCAGAGGGTTAGTGTGGATTTGTTGGGCTGAAGAGCCTGTTTCCACACTGTAGGGATTCTATGTCTATATGTCACGTCATCTGGCAAGGTAGTCAGAGCCCGTGGGTTCTCCCCCTCTGCCTAGTGATGAAAAAGCCTCTGAGGGTGAGATGGACATGGTAGACTTTGCAGCCTTCATGCCGAAGATAAACTTCTGCCAAGATGCTGAAGGTGCAAGAGGCAGGCTATGGGGTCTGGTATGCCACGCCAATATCTGAGGCAGAATTGCAGGAAACTGATCTGTTGAGAAAACACCCCAGGAAAGGCTACAAGAAAAAGAACAGGCCTGTTTCCCAGAACTTAGAGGGGGAGGGATGTATTGATTGAACTGAAGTCAGCCTGGTGGATCCCACAGAATGAGTTCTCTGAAATGGGCTGTTAACCTGGTCCAATCAGGGTGTTCTGGCCTACAGATATAAACAGGAGTGTCAGGGCTCCTGCTTAGTCTAGGAGCTAGAAGGGTTAGTGGTATGTACTTTTTATATGTAACCAAAGGTTGACCGGATACTAGTCTTTGTGAAGTTATTTCAGTGGTAATGTCATGTAGGACTTCCCTACCTTGATCGGTTGTGCAGTTGCAAAGCTACCCTAGGTGTGGACATTGATATCTACCACTCAGGAGTACATTCTGTACTCTTGTGTTCCACAGTGCTCCTTCCAAATGTTGTTCAACATGGAAGTGTGGTGGGTAGGGAGTTTATTGGCAGGTGGTAATTAGTATGAGGTTTCCTGCACATGTTTGACCTGATGATGTGAAATTTCATGTGCTCCAGAACAATGTTGAGGACTCCTACAGCAACTCCATCCCAATTGTGCTGCCACTTCTGGTTCTGTCTTGCTGAACATAACCAGCTATGGTGATGGTGTTGTGTGGGACATTGTGTGTTAGGCTTGACTCTGTGATTATGACAGACCATTGTTTGACTAGTAATTCGACAGCTATCCCAATTTTGGCACTTGCTCCCAATTACAATTTAGAGGGCTGACAGAACGGGGTTTGCCATTGGGTTCCATCGGCTAGAACAATGCCAGTTGGTCTTTTTTTTTTTCTTGAGATATTTTAAGCAGCTGATACAACTGAATGGCTTCAGAGGGCAGTTGACTCTCAGTGGCTCTGCAGTCATGTGTGAGACTAGGTAAGCATGTCAGATTTCCTTCTGTGAATGGGATGGGCTTTTCCAACAATTAACAATGTTTTCATAGATATCATGAGTTATCACTATCATTTAATTCTAGATTTTATTGAATTTAAATTTCACTATATCCTGTGGTGGGATTCAAACCTGGCCATTACCTGGGTCTCTGGGCTACTAGTGATGGTGCTATTGCATATTTTCCCCTCTAAATTTGCTGAATGGAGTCGCTCCATACCCCTCATTTATTTCATGCAGAATGGCAATATAGTGGCCATTATATCCAAACCTGGAACAGCCAAGAGAAAGACATAAATCATGAAAGCTGTTGGCCTTCTGGGAACATGGGAACAAGAGAATAGGAGGAGACCATATAGCCCCTTGAGCCTGCCCCACTATTCAATGAGGTCATGACTGATATATGACCTGATTCCACATACCTACATTTGGTCCATATCCATTAATATCAATGGATAAACAAGTATTTTAACTATTTCAGAGATCTAAGATTAACAATTGATCCAGCATCACCTATATTGTTTGAAACGTGCTGTCTCCTCCAAGCCTTTAGCAGAGTTGCTAATGGAGAGAAGATTCTTCACCAGGTTAAAACTGCTCTCACTGGGTCTGGTTGGGGGGCATGTGGGAGTGAAGGGTGAAACAGCATCAGGAATGTCAATACCAGACACAAGACCCCTCTAAGTCAGAGGCAGTTTACTTCAGGGGATGAAGTTTGGTGTTGCAACCACGGAAATCACCTTGCATGGGTAAGAGGCATGATCAATGTGAGGTCATCCTGTGATGTATAGAGTTTGGGTAGGAGAAGCTGTACTGAACAAGCACATGGGTCAAATGAAAGAATAAGGTGAGTGAAATAGATTAAATAAACTTGAAACTAAGGGTGACCACTCCCACAAATTCCACTTAATTTAATCTCCTTCCTCCCTCCCTCCCACAGCTACCTTTCCCCACTTTTAATAGTTTGCATTGCCCCTTAACAGGCTTTGCTTACAAATATTTGATTGGCTGCATAGGCAACTACTGGTGATAGTTATTGTGAAAAAAGAAGAAAATAAAAGTCAGTGATTTTTGCTGATGGGGAAAGTCACTCAGTTGTGTGTAATAGCCCTTTGGAATATTTTAAAAAGTGACTGCTTGTACAGTCATCATGTAGACTAAGTGCCACTTTCACATCAAATGTACCTTCCATCACATTGTGTGGTACTATAACTGTGTTAAATAAGATGGACTTCAAACAGCTTTAGCAACTTCAGACTACACAACCTGGATTTTTATTTTTGTTTTTAATTCTCTTGTGGGATGCGGGCAGCATTGCCTGGGCCAGCATTTACTGCCCATCTGTTGAACCACTGCAGTCCATTTACTATACACCCATATTCCCATTATGGAGGGAATTCGAACCAGTGATAGTGAAGGAGCAGCAGTATATTTCCAAGTCAGGATGTTGAGTGGCATGGAAGGGAATTTGAAGGTGGTGGTGTTCCGTTGTATCTGCTGTTCTTGTCTTTCTAGATGGAAGTGGTCATGGGTTCAAGAAGGCAGCTCCCCAACATCCTCACAAGGACATTCAAAGTAAGCCAATAAATGCTGGCCAGCCAGTGTTGCCCACTTGCCACCAATGAATTTTTTTAAAACATAAAACAAAAAACAAAGTTTTGGAAATTTCTGCATCTTGCAAAGTGACCACAACATCTGAGATGTTTCAGATTATAGAGCTAGTTAGGGATCTTTATTCATGCATGGAAGAGGTCTTTCAGCCTTAACAGCAATTAATGGCCATTCAAGCTTCAGGAAAGGTTGATAGCACAAGCCTTCTGCAACACACCTTTCAAATATGCATGGGGAACAACAGTATGAGCTTGATACACTCTTAGGAAAACTTCAAATTTCAGAAACAGTGGATCAAGTGAAATATTTTCATTACCACTTGCATTTTTTTGAACCATCAACAGAAAAAGATATACTTGCATTTAAGGTGGCATATGCCAACATTAAGTATTCAGAAATTATCAATTTGCAATAATGACAGTTGGAGTCTGCACTGGAGACTCAACAGCAAGCCAAGGAGATGCTCAAGGGTTTCTTCAGGAGATGGGTAGGGTATTATTACTAGATTATTAATGCAGAAACTCAGCAAATGTTCTGGGGACCCAGGTTCAAATTCTGCCATGGCAAGTGGTGTAACTTGAATTCAATTTTTTAAAAAAAAGTCTGGAATTAAAAGTCTACTGATCACCGTGGAACCATTGTTGATTGTCAGAAAATGCATCTAGTTCACTAACATTCTTCACGGAAAGAAATCTGCCATCTTCACTTAGTCTGGCCTACATGTGAATCTAGACCAACAGCCATGTGGTTAACTCTCCATTGCCCTCTGAAATGGCCTAGCAAGCCATTCATTTGTAACAACTGCTACAAAGTCTCAAAGAAATGAAACCAGACGGATCACCTGGCATCGACCTAGGCACTGAAAAAGACAATGGCAGAAACAACCCCGTCAACCCTGCAAAGTCCTCCTCACTAACATCTGAGGCCTAGTGCCAAAATTGGGAGAGCTGTTTCACGGGCTAGTTAAGCAACAGCGTGACATAGTCATACTCATAGAATCATACCTTACAGACAATGTCCCAGACACCACCATCACCATCCCTGGCTATGTCCTGTCTGACCAGCAGGATAGACCCAGCAGAGGTGGTGGCACAGTCATACACAGTTGACAGGGAGTTGTTTTGGGTGTCCTCAACATTGACTCCGGACCCTGTGAAGTCTCATGGCTTCAGGTTAAACATGGGCAAGGAAACCTCCTGCTGATTGCCACATACCATCCTCCTTCATCTGAACAACACTTGGAGGAAGCACAGAGGATGGCAAGGGCACAAAATGTACTCTGTGTGGTGGATTTCAATGTCCCAAGAGTGGTGTGGTAGCAGTACTACTGATCAAGCTGGTCGGTTCGTAAAAGGACGTAGGTGTTAGTAAGGTTTTGGAGTAGATTTGTAGCTCGGATTGTGGGTGTTGAGGTTGGTTGGCTCGATGAGCTGGTTTGTTGTACCATAGACATTTCATTAGCCTGCTGGGTAACATCATCAGTGCAGCCTCTGATGAAGCATCAGTGTGTTTTCCCACCTGGTTTTTAAACTCTGGAGTCCGTTGAGCTGGATTGCCTCACTTCCAGTTTTCCTCCGTAGTGGAGTGTATATGGGGTCGAGTTCTATGTGTTTATTGATGGCTTTCTTCGTGGAGTATCAGGCTTCTAGGAATTCCCGTGCCTGTCTCTGCTAAGCTTGTCCTATGATTTTGGTGTTGTCCCAGTCGAATTGGTGGTTCTCCTTATCCGTGTCGGTAGAGATGAGTAAGTATTGGTCCTGTCTTTTTGTAGCCTGTTGGTGTTCATGTACCCTTGTTGCTAGTTTCCTTCCTGTTTGTGCGAAGTAGTGTTTCTCACAGTCTCTGCAGGGGATCTTATAGATGACATTGTTCCTGTCCATAGCGGGGAATTGGTCTTTAGTTCGGGTGAGCATTGTTGTAGGGTTGATGTGGGCTTGTGTGCCACTCTGATGCCCAGCGGTCGTAGGAGTTTTGTGGTTAGCTCCAATGTGTTCCTGATGTAGGGTAGTGTGATGAGTGTGTCGGGCATGTGGTATCTTCCTGATTTTATTCGTGTAGTTTTTTGGATATCCATTATCCTTGAAAACCTGGAAGAAGTGTTAGATTGGGTCTGCGGCAGGTGATGAGGGAACCAACAAGAGGGGAAAAACATACTTGACCTCATTCTTATCAATGTGCCAGCTGCATTGCATCTGTCCATAACAGTATCGGTAAGAGTGAGCACTGCGCAGTCATTTTGGAGACAAAGTCCCATCTTCACATTGAGAATAATGTTCATTATGTTGTGTGACACTGTCACTCTGGTAAATGGGACAGACTTCGCACAGATCTCAAGAATAGGCATCCATGAGGCGCTGTGGGCCATCAACAGCAGCAGAACTATACTCCAGGATAATCTGTAACCTCATGGCCAAAACATATCCCCCACTCAACCATTACCATCAAGCCAGGGGATCAACCCTAGTTCAATGGAGAGTGCAGGAAGATATGCCAGGAAGATATGCCAGGAACAGCACCGGCATACCTGAAGATGAAGTGTCGACCTGGTGAAGCCACCAAACAGGACTACTTGCACATTAAACAGCATAAGCAGCAAGTGATAGACAGAGATAAGCAATCCCACAACCAACAGATCAGATCTAAGCTCTACAGTGTTGCCACATCCAGTCGAGAATGCTTGTGGACAATTAAACAACTCACTGGAGGAGGATGCTCCACAAATATCTCCATCTTCAATGATAGAAGACCCCAGCATATAGTGCAAAAGATAAGGCTGAAGCTTTCGCCGCAATCTTCAGCCAGAAGTGTTGAGTGGATGATCCATCTTGGCCTCCTCCGGTGGTTCCCAGCATTACAGATACCAGTCTTCAGCCAAGTTGATTCACACCACCTGATAACTGTTGGAGACACTGGATACTGCAAAGGCTATGGGCCCTGAAAACATTCCGGCAATAGTACTGAAGGCCTGTGTTCCAGAACTTGCCACTCCCCTAGCCAAGCTATTCCAGTGCAGTTACAACACTTGTATCCACTCGACATTGTGGAAAATTGCCCAAGTATGTCCTGTACATAAAAAGCAGGTCAAATCTAACCTGGTCAATTACCGCCCCATCAATCTACTCTCAATCATGAGTAATGTGATGGAAGGTGTCATCAACAGTGCTATCAAGCAATACCTGCACAGCAACAACCTGCTCAGTGACACCTAGTTTGGGTTCCACCAGGGCCACTGACCTCATTACAGCCTTGGTTCAAACATGGACAAAAGAGCTAAATTCCAGAGGTGAGGTTAGAGTGACAGCCCTTAATAGAAAGGCTGCATTCAACAGGGTGTGGCATCAAGGACCCCTAGCAAAACTGGAATCCATGGGTATCGAGGGAAAACTATCCATGGTTGAAGTCATGCTTGACACATAAGAATATGGTCGTGGTTGTTGGAGGTCAATCATCTCAGCTCCAGGACCTCTGTGCAAGAGTTCCTCAGGGTAGTGTCCTCGGCCCAACCATCTTCAGCTGCGTCTTCAATGACCTTCTCTCCATCATAAGGTCAAAACTGGGGATGTTTGCTGATGATTACGCAATATTTAGCAGCATTCATGATTCGTCAAAAACTGAAGCAGTCCATGTTCACATGCAACAAGATCTGGACAATATCCAAGCTTGAGCTGACAAGTGGCAAGTAACATTCATGCCACACAAATGCCAGGCCATGACCATTACAATAAGAGAAAAGCTAACCACCATCCCATGGCATTCAACAGTGTTACCATCACTGAATCCCGCATTATCAATATCCTAGGGGTTATCATTAACCAGAACCTCAACTGGACTCACCACATAAACACAGTGGCTACAAGAGCAGGCCAGAAGCTATGAATACTGCAGCAATTAACTCACCTCCTGACGCCTCAAAGCCTGTCCACCATCTACAAGGCACAAGTCAGGAGTGTGATGGAATACTCCCCACTTGCCTGGATGAGTGCCGCCCCAACAAAACTAAAGCTTGACACCATCCAGGAAAAAGCAGTCTGCTTGTTCAGAACTACACCCACTGCCTCCACCACTGATCCCTATTAGCAGCAGTGTGTACTATCTACAAGCTACACTGCAGAAATTCACCAAAGATCCTCAGTCAGCACCTTCCAAACCCAAGGCTACTTCCATCTAGAAGGACAAGGGCAGCAGATATATGGGAACACCACCACCTTCAAGTTCCCCTCCAGGTCACTCACCATCCTGACTTAGAAATATATTGCCGTTCCTTCACTGTCGCTGGGTCAGAATCCTGGAATTCCCTCCCTAATGGCATTGTGGGTCAACTCACAGCAGGTGGACTGCAGCGGTTCAAGAAGGCAGCTCACCACCACCTTCTCAAGGGCAACTAGGGACAGTCAATAAATGCTGGCCAGCCAACAACAGCCACATCCCACAAATGAATTAAAATAAAAGGCAACAACTAGAGGACTAAACTATAGAACTTCTCAAAGTTCAGAATACCTTGATGATGCTTAATCTCAAGCATCAAGAAGAGATCAAACAAATCAAAGATAGACAAGAATTGCTGCTATCTAACTACCTCAAAGAGACTGCTGGCTGAAAATCATTATCAAGCCTTAGAGTCTGAAAAAGAAAGATTACAGAAGATCTCCAAAACCCTGTATAGAGTCAGAGAGTGCCAGCCCAAAAGCAAATGTATTGATGAAGGAAAAAAATCTCCTATGAACACTTTTTCAGAGCCCCACGGTCACTCTTATTAATGATGATGATCGCCTGCAGAATGAAGGTGGCCTTTTCAAAAAATGGTTAGAAGTATATGGGCAAGTAAACCACTTTATCACCCAGCCTGTAGACCACAGCGACTTCCAGGCATTTATTTCTCTATTGATCTGGATGCACTTCTCCTTCCTGCAGGAGTTCTGGAAATGACCTTCTCTGTAGAGAAGAAACCTCACAATGGAACATACAGCTCTACCTACAGGAATTGACATTCCTCTGTCAGAATAGTAAGGAAGTCCTCTTGCTCTCACCTCCAAACAGCTCTTCATCCCTCCTTTTTATCCATTAGTTTCATCCCTGTCTTAAAGTGCTCCACAGATGGATGTAAAGGAGAGGATTTCAGCTTGTTATCTTCTTCTTGAAGTGGTTATGATAGTTTGATTGCCAGAGGGATACATCTTCAATGATTTTTCTCTGGTTGTTGGCATAATAACCAGCTGTCCGGACAAGTTGCCATCCCACTTCATTGTTTGGGTTCACCTTCCAAGACAATGATAAGGAAACACATAGATTCTATACATCTACACGAGTCCTTCAAGAGCTGAGAACAATGGTGGAGATTAATGCTTCAGGTAGAAGAGACTTGTGAGACAGGCAGTAACGCAGCAGTAATTCTTCATGCCCGAACTTAATTAGTGAGACTGGAGGAAGGTGTTGGATTCTCGCCCCACATTTTCCTGCCCCATTAAATGATCCTTATTGCTTTCAAGCCTGCACCTAGTTTCTGCAAAAAATAGGCCCATGGAATATACAAAGGCCAGCTTCAGAGGAAATGGGAAAATTTGAAGCAAGGTATGAACCAAAAGAGAATTGTTTACTTGATAACAAGCATGGGGCTGGATGAACACAGCAGGTCAAGCAGGTCAAGCAGCATCATAGGAGCAGGAAAACTTGACGTTTCGGGTCTAAACCCTT
>JAHRHZ010000030.1:3013527-3033139 GCA_024137785.1 Ginglymostoma cirratum | reverse complement strand
TTACCTGCTGTGTTCATCCAGCCCCATGCTTGTTATCTCGGATTCTCCAGCATCTGCAGTACCTTTTATCTCTGAGAGAATTGTTTACTTCACAGGTTTGATTATCATATTGCCAGCTATCACATTAGTGCAGTTTAGTACTCCATATTGCTATTTAATTAGGCATTTAAGAAGATAATCTCTTAGCTATGTGTTCCTGAAATTATACAGGAATTCTCTCAGTCTCCTGCTGTAACATAACTGAAAGTCATGTGGAATTTCCAAGGAATAAATTTGAATCGGGCGAAGATGTTGGTTCCTCTGCATAGCAGATTGAGACAGGGAAATGGTGTAGTTGAATTACCTGTGCTGTGCTCAATCCATTGTGTGTAGCACTTGGAATGCAATTCAAACATTCTTAACTGAAGAGCTAAAAAATTGCAAGAAATTATTTGACAAATATTTGGTCTGCAGAGGGATTGAATAGATTAAACAGCCTCCGATTCTGTAATTTTTATGTAGATTCAGTTCTGAACCAATTTCGAAGAGTTACATCAGACTTGAAATATTAAATCTGTTTCTCTGTCCACATACACTGCCAGACCTGCTGAGTTTCTCCAGCACTTTATCTTATTTCAGATGTCCAGTATCTGCAATACTTTGTGTTTATAATTACAAGTGGTACGGGCTCCTGCAGTGAAGTCCTGTGGCTGAGATGATTGGTTTCTAACAATGATAAACATCTTCCTTTATGTCAGGTATACTTCCAACTATTGGAAGGTTTTCCCATTGATTCACGTTGACTCAGTTTTGCTCAGGATCCTTGATGCCACATTAGATCAAATGCTGATTTGATTTTGATGGCAATCATTCTCATTTTCCCGCAGGCATTTAGTTATTTTGTCCATATGTGGACCAAGGTTGTAATGAGGTCAAGAGCTGAGTGGACGTGAGAGAACCCAAACTCAGCAGCAGTGAGCAGGTTACTGATGAGTAAGTGCTGCTTGATAGAATTGTCAACAACACCTTCCATCACTTCGCTAATGATTGAGAGCAGGTCCTTGGGCAGTTTGGTTTGCGACCATGGGCTTAAAATTGGATGTTCTAAATTGCCCCACAGCCAGATAAATCAAGCCTAATGGAAAATTGGCCAAACTAAATTAGATAGTAGCCACCAGCTACAGAGAACAGTGGAAAACAAGATCAAGAAGATCACAAAGATTCAAAGAAAGAACAAAGAACAAAGAACGAAGAACAAAGAAAATCACAGCGCAGGAACACGCCCTTCGGCCCTCCAAGTTCGCACCAATCCAGATCCTTTGGATCTGGCCTAAAACTGTGGCCTATTTTCCAAGGATCTGTATCCCTCTGCTCCCTGCCCATTCGTGTATCTGTCTAGATACATCTTAAATGATGCTATTGTGCCCGCCTCTGCCATCTCCGCTGGCAACGCATTCCAGGCACCCACCACCCTCTGTGTAAAGAACTTTCCATGCATATCTCCCTTAAACTTTTCCCCTCTCACCTTGAAATCGTGACTCCTAGTAATTGACTCCCCCACTCTGGGAAAAAGCTTCTTGCTATCCACCCTGTCTATACCTTTCATGATTTTGTAGACCTCAATCAGGTCCCCCCTCAACCTCCGTCTCTCTAATGTAAATAATCCTAATCTACTCAACCTCTCTTCATAGCTAGCGCCTTTCATACCAGGCAACATCGTGGTGAACCTCCTCTGCACCGTCTCCAAAGCATCCACATCCTTTTGGTAATGTGGTAACCAGAACTGTACGCAGCATTCCAAATGTGGTCGAGCCAAAGTCCTATACAACTGTAACATGACCTGCCAACTCTTGTACTCAATACCCCGTCCGATGAATGAAAGCATGCCGTATGCCTTCTTGACCACTCTATCCACCTGCGTTGCCAACTTCAGGGTACAATGGACCTGAACATGCAGATCTCTCTGTGCATCAGTTTTCCCCAGGGCTTTTCCATTTACCGTATAGTTTGCTCTTGAAGGGGAACCAGTCACACCCAACCCAAAGGATGCATGTTGGAGAAATATCAATCAGAGTCTCTGGCAGCTTGGTTTCCAGCCAATGCATGAAGATGTGCACTTTACATCTCCCTGGCATCGCAACAATGAAGCCATTTGATGTTTTGAACCCTTCATGACCCCATTGGCAAAGGCCACATAACATACAGGAAGGTCCGGGGTGAAAGGAATAAATACACAAACCTGGAACTCAGCAAAGACTCAGAGCTAGACTCCTAGTGGAAAACTGTGTTACATACCAAGAAGACCCAGGAGAATATCCACCCTACCTGGGAGACCCACCTACATGGAAGATAGAGGAAGGAGATTCCAACAACACACCTCAAACACGTAGGTTGTTTTCTCAGACGGATAGAGCTAAATAGGGAGTAAACATTGTGGGAATTTGGGATATGCTCACATGATGTTTTTAATAAGGAATATTTTGTTAATAAAATTGAGTTGAATCACAAACTGAATTCTGTATCCCTTTGTCTGCCACACTGAGAAGAGCGTTCGGGTAAACTGTTTTTATACATAAAATTTTGGTCGAAGTGTCGAAAGCATGGATAACAGTGGTAATTGGCCGGGTTGGACTTATTCTGAATTTTTGTCAGAAAATAATTAGAAATTTTTTCACATTGTGGAGTAGATGCCTGTTTTGTTCTTACATTGGAGTAGCTTGACTACAGACATAGCTAGTTCTGGAGTACAGGTCTTCGGTATTGTTGCCAAAAGTTGGCAGAGTCCATTGTCATTGCAGTATCCAGTACCTCCAGTCATTTCTAGATATCATGCAGAGAGAATCAGATATAAAACACCTCAGTTTTAGGTATGTCTGGTACTGTGCATGGTTTACCCTCCTCCGCTTTTCATTGAGCCAGGCTTGATCCACTGGGTTGGTGGCAGTGGGGAATATGCTGGGTTATAAATTCACAGATTGTGTTTGAATATAATTCTGCTTTTGCTAATGGACTACAGCACCTCTTAGATTTCCAGTTTTGATTTGCTAGATCTGCTTGAAATCTATCCCATTCAGTATGGTGTTTGTGCAACATATCATGATAGTGGCTATCCTTGATGTGAAGACAGCATTTTACTTCCATAAGGACTATTTCATGGTTACTCCTCCTACTGTCATAGACAGATGCATCTGCTACAAATGGATTGGTGAGGATATTTTTCCCTCTTGTTGGTTTCCTTACTACGTGTCTCAGACTTGGTCCAGCAGCTGTGTCTTTTAGAATTTGGACAGTTTGGTAGGTAGTGGTGCTACTAAGCCACTTTTGGTAGTGGACATTGATGTCCCCCAACCAGAGTACATTTTGTGCCCTCGCTAAATATAGTGCTTCCTCCAAGGATCATCCAATATGGTGGATTACTGATTCATCAACAGAGGGCTCACATTATAGTAATTGCATTGTGTCACAATAATGGATTAAGCCCAGATCACCTATGCAGAAACTAAAACTTTTAAGACTAACATGTGTTTTGTAAAAGAAGACTGATAAACTCAAGGTGACTGTGAATGTAAATCCAGTGACTGTCTGGATAGGAATTCTGGAATGTCACATCTGTAAAAATTCAGAGAAATTTCAACCAGAACAATAAAAATGGTAAAGATATTAAGAGTTGACAATCCAAACCCATCCCTGCAGGACCTAGTATTTGAACCTTCCACGGACATCCCACAAATGAACTTAGAAGTGAGCTGCAACACTGATCTTTGTTTGTTAGTGGCCTGACATCCTAATGTGTGAAGTAGGGTGCTGTAAAGATCATAGCTTTGAGAACAGCAATTAAACACACTTGCAAGTAAATAAAGGGAAAAAAGGTTCTCTCACTCCAAGTGCTGCCAGACAGCTGCTGTTGAAAGGAACCAGGATAAAAGAATTTCAATTAACCTGCAGAAGCAAAATTGCAATCAACTGTTTAACTACTAAAGTAAAAGCTACCACAACATCCACTGTAAAGGCCGTAACCTTCTACAATTTGATCTTTAGAAGCATCTTAGAGACTCATCCCTTTACCTTTTTTTAACTGAACTGTAGAATTATCATTCATGATTTACTTTGCATCTGTTCTAAAGTATCTTTAAAATAAGGCTGTTAAAATTGATGCAATGTTCTGTGGACTAATTGGAGCATTATCGAATTGTTAGCAATATCACCATGTATTTTGTTAAACTGTACTTTCTTCACTGATTCGGATCCCATTACCAATGAAGAATCACTTTTAAACAACTGTACTCTGATTATTCAACAGCATTTGATTGTACCATCTTGATTTCATAATTTTATGTATGTTTGTAAATATAAAAGATCATTTGTAAAATGGCAAATTTTGCCAAGTCTTTTCATGTTATCTTGAAATATAAACCACTTGTAATTCACTTGACAAAACCAATTACTTTCAGTTCCTTAATTCAAATACCATTTAAATTTCTGTTGCCATTAAGATGAAAAAGAAATTGAAAAGTGATTTGGCAAGATAAGACAAGATCAACACAGCAAAGCTACTTTGTTTGTTTTTCTTATCTCTGTTTGATTTTCCATCTAAATTTACCCCTTTTACATTTCCTTTTTTTTAAATTTATGACTCATTCTGAAGTATGGCTGTACAGAGAGCACTGGTTCTCTAATTAAGACTTTGTATTTATTGTTGTGTTTCTATTTATTGTGTCTTTCATAACCTCAGGAGATCCCACACCCCTTACAGGCAGTTAAATCCTTTTGAAATGTATTCATCGTTGCAATGTTGAAAATGTGGGTATCAAGATCCAACAAGATTCATTAGAGTCATACAATATGGAAGCAGAGCTCTTGGCTGATCATGTCTATGCCAACTAACAAACACCAAACTACACTAATCCCATTTACTTGCACTTGGTCCATGGCATTTAAGACTAACATTTTTTTAAGTACCGACATTTATTTAAGACTGACATTTTAAGTACTCATCCAGATGTTTCTTAAATGTTGCAGGAGTATCCGCCTCCATCACGCTTTCAGGCAGCATACGTTCCATGTTTCTACTACCCTCTGAGTAAAAAAATTCTTTTTCAGATCTTGTCTAAACCACTTACTCCTCACCTTAAACGTATGCCCTCTGGTCTTAGACATATCTGCCATGGGTAAGAGATTCTCATGATCTACTCTGTCTATACCTTTCATTATTTTGTATTTCTCAATTACCCCCTCAGTCTTCTCTGCTCCAAGGAAGACAAGCCCAGCTTATTCAATCTCTCCTCATAACTGAGACTTTTTATCCCAAGCAATACGCAACAGTGTGGTGACCAGAACTGCACACAATATTCCATGTACGGCCAAACCAATGTTTTACACAGCTGTAACTTGCTCCTATATTTCATGCCCCAGCTAATGAAGGCAAGCATTCCATATGCCTTCTTCACCACCCTGTCTACCTATGCTGACACTTTCAGGGATCTATGAACTTATACACCAAGTTCTCTTTATTCCTCGGTACTCTCTAGGGACGTACAATACGTTGTGTATGTCTTTGCGTTATTAGGCCTCCCAAAATACATCACCTTGAACTTATCAGAATTAAATTCCATCTGCCATTGTTCTGCCTAATTTACCAGCTGATTAATATCAGACCACAGCCTGAGACTATCCTCCTTAGCTTCAACAATACATCAATTTCTCATGTTATCTAAAAAATGATGATGATCAGATAAATTGTTATGGTGCTGTTGGTTGAGAGAGTTTTTTTTGTCAGAGCACCAGGGAGAATTTCTCTGCTCTTCAAAATAGTGCCTTGAGATCTGTTATGTTCATTTATTTTCATTTAGCTTCTGAACCAAAAGATATTCACCACTCTGCACTGAAGTGTCAACTCTAAATTTTACCCAGTCTCAGGACTGGGCCTTAAAACCACAACCTTCTGAATCTTAAGCAAGAGTATCAACCGCTGAGAAATGGCTGATGCACATCTGCCCAACTGCTGCTCTGAGTTCAACAACCCATAGCACGTGTCAATGGGCTACTCAAGCACTGGCATCAAAGTAGCTACGTTATATTCCTGATCTCATCTGCTGTTGATGCACATGGATTTCCAGCAGGTGTCAATCTTAGTCAGTGGGAATGTGTGCAAATGTTTCTCCTCCATAATTTAGGATCACTGATGTCAATGGTATCATCATAAAAATGTCCTACAGAGACCATCTATGATACTAGAAATCTGAAATAAAGATGGAGAACTATGTAAATACTCAGCAGATCAGACAGCATTTGCAAACATTTTCAATGGTCTCTCTAAAGTCCCTTTGGACAATGACTCAAAGTGAACATCAAAACATTAGTTTCAGAAGAGTTACCTTATCTCCTTATAGTTTCCTAAAAGTGTAACAGCTCACTTCTACTGCCTTCTCAAGATTTGTTAATAGGACCTATCTAATTAATTAATTAGACTGTTTGGGCAGACCCATACATATCTGGAGTGGATGAGAAGAATGGTACTTGTGGGAATTTAATTGGACAAGGGTCCAAAATTAAGACTTCAACAAAAGATGAATTTTGCAATTAAGTTCTCTGATCTTAAAAGATGGGTAAACCAACTAAATTTTAGGTATCAGGAGCCTATCTGCATGCGCGTGCATCTCATTGAAGGCACAACTCTGAATTAAGTGTCATGTCAAAATAAAGCCACCCAATTGAGAAATCTGTTCCTTCACAAATCTGGCTGCTTGTAAGAGGCTTACACCTGACAAGCATGATTTCTTCCTACAGGACTAAATGCTTGTTGCTTTGTCCTTTTCGTACTACAACTTTGAATTAAGATCAATGATTGATTTGCAGTCTCCATGCAAAGGGAAAGCAACACAGGGAAGGAGTCTGGAGCAAGGTGAAATAAAAATGGCAAAGTGAAAGGAGGGTCAGTGGGGTAAGGGAAACAATGATTGGGCAAAGATAGGGCACTGTCCAAGGAAAGGCAGCACACCATCTGAGCGAGGTTTTGGGTACTGTCTGTTCTCAGGAAGGGTCACTGGACCCGAAATGTTAACTCTGTTTTTCCTTCACAGATTCTGCCAGACCTGCTGGGCTTTTCCAACACTTTGTTTTTGTTGTCATTGGAAGTTTATGTTCGGGATCTGAATTGTGGTACTAAGTAGCAGAAGGTGTAGTCATACAGCTGCTGGATGCTTAGGAGTCATAGAGTCATGGTTGGGGATTGTAGAGGCCTCATGAAAAGTGAAGTTGCGCATTACCTAGAAAATGACAGGGGTATCAGGATTAGGAGGGGCATTGGGATCTTGACAGTTAGAGGGTCAGGATGGAGAATAGGGAAGTCAATGTATGTATGGATGGGATCCACAGAAAACGAGGGGATGTTCCAGGGTAACAGGGGTGACATGAATTTCAAGGCACTGTACCTAAAGGCTACTGAGGGAAACTGATCAGGGATAGGAAGATTTAAACGTGCTGGTCTTCATGATAAAAGTGAAGTGCACTGCATTCTCACAAGGAAACAACAGTTGCAAGCACTGGTGGGAAGGTAACACGCAAAGTAGAAGAAGGTTTTTTGGGTAGGTGGGGTTAACACTAGAGATTTGATTTACTGAAAGGACATCCTGCTAATTATGACTATAGTGACTAGAGACCCATTCTCAGTTGAGTTTCACTCCCACTGAATCAGCATCTCTCCAAAACTCATGGTATCACATTCTAATAATATTTCATAAGACTTGGAATTAAAGTACATTGTGGACGGATTGACATCTCATGTTGTCCAAAGTTTGGACACAGTTATGCAAGAAGGGAGGGTGATGTAAGTCTTAAGTGGCCTAGCTGGCAGAGGACTGGAAACTGCAGTTTTCTGACTGGAGGCGTGTGGTGAATAAGTGGGTAGCAGGGCATGGTGGCAAAGTTGGCAATGTTTGTGTTTCAACCTTGCTGAAAAGAATCTGATTCATGTGCACAGTAGTGCACTGACATAACTTAAATACCTGAGATAAAACACAATGTCTCCAAGGACTTGAATGCTTTGCCACATGGGACTGTTCTCTGATATCACACAGGACAGACCGCTCTGTCTTGGACATACTGGTTGGGGAGGAGGTCAAAGGCATATGGCATCTTGGAAAGGATTTGGAGGCTAAACCTCAAAGAAAATGATAATTGTATGTTTCAATGCACTATTTTCACAAATCTCCTGAAAACAACACTGCTGTAGCACAGATCAATTCTGCACTTTCTCTGGCCACTGTGCAGCTGAGGGGTAACCACCAAAATAGTATTGATTTGATCCCCCTAGTTTTCCTTTGGGTTATATATACATACACACATACATACAGTCATACAGCACAGAAACAGACCCTTTGGTCCAACACACCTATGCCAACCAGTTATCCTAAACTGAACTAGTCCCATTTGCCTCCCTTTGACCAATATCCCTCTAAACATTTCCTATTTGTATACATGTCCAAATATCTTTTAAAATGTTGTAATTGTAACCGCCACCAACACTTCCTCTTCCAATTCATTCCATACATGCATCACCTTTTAAATCTTGCCCCTCTCACCTTAAACCCATGCCCTCTATTCACCTTGTATATGGCCTTCATAATTTATAACTCTCTGTAATGTCACTCCTCAACCTCTGACATGCCAGGGGGACAAAGTACCAGCCTATCCAGCCTCTCCTTATAACTCAAACCCTCCAGTCCCACCAACATCCTTGTAAATTTTTTCTGTATCCTTTCCAGTTTAACATCATCCTTTCTGTAGCAGGGCAACCAGAATTTTACACAGCATTTAAACGTAGCTTTACCAATATCTTGTATAGCTGCAACATGACATCCCAACTCCGATGCTCAATGCTCTAACCAATGAAGACAAGAGTGCCAAACGCCTTCTTCACCACTCTATCTACTACTTTTACCTGTTGTAATGTAATGCTCTCCATTACCCATACTACCTGGTTGCTTTGTCCAGCTGCAGCCTTTTTTTTTGTCATGTCAATCTCTCCCTGGACTACTGTCATGACATATGCTGGAAATCCTCTCTACTATGTGAGAACATTTGATTCAGTTAAATTTGTTTTAGTTTTTGTGAAAGAGTCCTTTGATATATATTCTTTTTAAAATTTTTGATGATGTAGCAATATGCCTAAGGAGCTGGGGACTTGGTCAAATTTGGTTTCCAGAAGAGCTACATTTACATACAGATGGGCGCTGAGGGCTGGAGTGCATTATTTCCCTCACCACTTACATCTTGATTTAATTGCATAGTTCTCTTTTAAGTTACAGTGCCCCTAAGGTACTGCTTTATTTTTGTATCAGAGATAATAGGTACTGCAGATGCTGGAGAATCCGAGATAACAAGGTGTGGAGCTGGATGAACACAGCAGGCCAAGCAGCATCATAGGAGCAGGAAAGCTTGACGTTTCGGGCCGAGACCCTTCATCAGAAATGGGGGAGGGGAAGAGGGTTCTGAAATAAATAGGGAGAGAGGGGGAGGCGGATAGAAGATGGATAGAGGAGAGGAGGCAGACAAGTCAAAGAGGCGGGGATGGAGCCAGTAAAGGTGAGTGTAGGTGGGGGGGTAGGGAGGAGATAGGTCAGTCCAATCATATTCAGCCTGGGAACCCTGCAGCCCAATGGTATCAATGTGGATTTCACAAGCTTCAAAATCTCCCCTCCCCCAACTGCATCCCAAAACCAGCCCAGCTCGTCTCCGCCTCCCTAACCTGTTCTTCCTCTCACCTATCCCCTCCTCCCACCTCAAGCCGCACCCCCATCTCCTATCTACTAACCTCATTCCGCCCCCTTGACCTGTCCGTCCTCCCTGGACTGACCTATCTCCTCCCTACCTCCCCACCTACACTCACCTTTACTGGCTCCATCCCCACCTCTTTGACTTGTCTGCCTCCTCTCCACCTATCCTCTCCTCTATCCATCTTCTATCCGCCACCCCTCTCTCCCTATTTATTTCAGAACCCTCTTCCCCTCCCCCATTTCTGATGAAGGGTCTAGGCCCGAAACGTCAAGCTTTCCTGCTCCTCTGATGCTGCTTGGCCTGCTGTATTCATCCAGCTCCACACCTTGTTATCTCGGATTCTCCAGCATCTGCAGTACCTATTATCTCTGATACTATTATAACTGGAATATCAAGGAAGCTTTGCACTTGAAAGTCGCATGTTACATATGGTGAGGTGTGCAATACAATGTTGCTATTTTTGAAGTAGTTAAAAAGCAGAATTCAAGACTGGATGGCACCAAGAATCTTTTGAGTTAAGGAAATTCTGCCTTACAACAGTCCTCTGAGCTGCAGAGTTTTAGAAAGCTGTAATTGCTAAGGGCAGTAGATTGGAATCCAGAGCATGCAGACTGAGTCTGTGTCTGTCTTTCTCTCTTTCTTTCCCTTCTCCACGCCTCTCCTTCTCCCCCATGTTTCTTCTTCTCTCCGTCCCCCAACTTCTCCTCTCTGCCCTTTCTTCTCTTTCTTCCCACTCTCTTCTTCTCTCCCCAACTCACTTCTTCTCCCTCACCCATTTCTTTTCTCCCCCCTTCACTAATTCTCTTCTCCCTACATTCTCTTCCTGCCTGTTCCCAGCTTCTCATCCTCTCCCTCCTTCTTCTCTCCCTCCTCTTTCTCTTTCTCATTCTCCCCCGCTTCATTCCCCTCCCTCCTTCTCTTCCTCTCACCTTCCCTTTCTCCCCCATCCCTTCCTTCTTCTCTTCTCACTTCTATGCACCCCTCTCCCCCACCCCCCACCCCAGTCCAATTGGTTCACCATCGAATTGAAGAATGCTTGTCACACTTCAGACAACAGTATTATATATTGGAAAAGGCTGAAAGGAATGTAAGAAAAATAACTTTCCACGCTGTGCTCTGGACTTCTGATTGTTAGAATTTTTTTATCCTGTCTATATTCTTTCTCCAACTACAGTGTGTGTTCAAAAGTTGTCTTTTTTGAGCATGTGTATATTTGAGATTTTGCAAAAGTAGAAATCCTTTCTTTTCACTGCTCTTGTTAAAGTTGTGCGTTACAGTAAGTAGTAATGCTTTCTGTTATTGAAGTAACCTGTTTTAACTGGCTTCTGCCTTGAGTGGCAGTCAGTCAGGCAAATTGGTCAATTTGGTGGTCTCATTGACATTTTATATATTTACACATTTTGTGACCGCCTGTTGGAGCAATAGAGCAAGATTATCGCCATACCTTTCTCCGTTAAGTTGTGGTTACTTCCTCAATGTCCAATGAATATGTGGCAACAACGGACAAATACTTTTGGTGTATGCACCATATCCAGGGAGCTTTCATAACTCCTATATTCTGCAGCTCTTTCTAGGGACAATTTTGCTAATTAAGGCTCCCAGCATCATTAAGATTGAAATTATCCATTTACCTATCTTAGCTGGTCTGCAGAGCTCTTAACAAAGATTTCAGATCCAAAGAAGTCTCAATGCATCGTATCAAAACCGTGCAAGGAAACCTACTGATTGCACCTATTACCCCTCGCTGCTTCAGTTAATCTTCTATATGGTACTGTTCAGAACAATGTAAAGCTTTAGTTGAATTTATTCTTTGTATTTTGTATTTTAAGAAGGTGTGTACATGATTTAATCTCATTTTTGTGTGTTTTTATAGACTCCCACTAAGACATTTGGAGGCCTGTTTTGGTTTCATGCATTTTAAACCCTTGACAGTTTAGTGCATTAAAATAAGTTTCCTTAATAAGATAAAAAATACAACTGTGCTGCTTTTTGGCAAGGGTATAATGGCGTACAGAGAAAGATAGAAAACCCAGAAAGATGATCTGTAAGTGGTTTATGTCAGAAAATGCAGAACTACTGGATACTGAGTTTAAAGATTTTTTGTGTCATTGATCTGAAGTTAAACTCATAATGAAATTAGTTTGTGGTTTGTTTTAGTTGTCTCAGGGAGAGATGCTAACACAGAAATTCACCAAAAGGAAACTGGTGGCAGCTGTAGCAGCCTGAGCCTGAACAAGAATTCATAGTTTGAGGATAGTAGTAACTCTTCATTGAAGCTTGGGTATTTTCAAGGATATTGCTGGGACAGATGGAGATATGTTAATTTGAGTTGTTTTCTGATGCTTTTCCTAAGCATTAGAATTAACAAAGATGAACAGCCCTGTAAAATCTTCATTCCTAACATCAGGGGGCTAGTACCAAAATTGGGAGAGCTGTCTCACAGGCGAGGCAAGCAATAGCCTGCCATATTCCACTCGTGGAATCATACCTTACAATGTCCCAGACACCACCATCACCATCTCTGGATATGTCCTGTCCCACTTGCGGGACAGACCCAACAGATGTGTTGGTACAATGATACACAATCAGGAGGGAGTTGCCTGGGAGTCCTCACCATTGTCTCTAGACACCACGAAGTCTCATGACATCAGGTCAAATATAGGCAATGGAGCTCCTGCTGATTACTACGTACCATCCTCCCTCAGCTGATGAATCAGTACTCCACCATGTTGAACCACACTTGGAGGAAGTACTGAGGTGTCAAGAGCACAGGTTGTACAGTGGGTGGTGGATTTCAATGCCGATTGCTAAGAGTGGCTTGGCATTATGAATCAGCTGCTTTTGACAAAGCTGCTAGACCAGGTCTGTGGGAATCAACAAGAAGAAAAACTATATTTGGCCTAATCCTCAACAATATTCTTGCTGCAATTGCATCTGTCCATGATAGTATCAGTACGAGTGAGTACCACACAGTCTTCAGGAAGCCAAAGTCCTGCCTTAACATTGAGAATACCCTACATTGTTTTGTATGGCACTATCATCATGCTAAATGGGACAGGCTTCAAATAGAACTAACAACTCAAGACTGAGTACCCATGAGATACTGTGGGGCTCAACAACAACAGAAACTGACTCCAGCACAATCTGCAATCTCATGGCCCAACATAACTCCCATTCATGGCTTCTCAGATACTGAAGCAGTTCTTGCTCAATGCAACAAGACCTAGACAAAATCCTGGCTTGGGCTGACAACTAACATTCACCCCACAGAAATGTCAGACAATGACCATCTTCTATCTAATGATCACCCTTGACATTCAATGGCATTACCATCACTGAATCTTGGAGGTTGCCATTGACAAGAAACTCTACTGGACTCACAATTTAAATGCAGTGGCTACAAGAGCAAGCCATAGGCTAGTAGTACTGCAGGGAGTAACCATAAGACCATAAGACATAGGAGCAGAAATTAGGCCAATCGGCCCATCGAGCTTGCTCTGCCATTCGATCATGGCTGATAAGTTACTCAACCCCATTCTCCCGCTTTCTCCCAGTAACCCTTGATTCCTTTGATAATCAAGTACATATCTATCTCAGTCTTAAATGTACTCAATGACCTGGCCTCAACAGTCTCATGTGGCAGTGAATTCCATAGAATCACCACTCTCTGGCTGAAGAGGTTTCTCCTTATCTCCGTCCTATAAGGTCTTCCCTTTACTCTAAGGCTGTGCCCTTGGGTCCTAGTCTCTCCTACCAATGGAAGCATCTTCCCAACATCCGCTCTGTCCGGGCCATTCAGTATTCTGTAAGTTTCAATTAGATCCCCCTTCATCCTTCTAAACTCCAATGAGTATAGTCCCAGAATCCTCAAACGCTCCTCATATGTTAAGCTTCTCATTCCTGGGACTATTCTCGTGAACCTCCTCTGAACCCGCTCCAGGGCCAGTACATCCTTTCTGAGATTTGGGGCCCAAAACTGCACACAATACTCCAAATGTGGCCTGACCAGGGCCTTATAAAGCCTCAGTAGTACACCCCTGCTTTTATATTCAAGTCCTCTCAATATAAATGCCAACATTGTATCTGTCTTCTTGACGACTGACTCAACCTGTAAGTTTACCTTGAGAGAATCCTGGACTAGAACTCCCAAGTCTCTTTGCATTTCAGACTTCTGAATTTTCTCCCCATTTAGAAAATAGTCCATGCTTTTATTTTTCTTACCAAAGTGCATGACCTCGCACTTTCCCATGTTGTACTTCATCTGCCACTTCTTTGCCCACGGTCCTAACCTTGCCAAATCCTTCTGCAGCCTCCCCACCTCCTCAATATTACCTGTCTGTCCACCTATCTTTGTATCGTCTGCAAACTCGGCCAGAATGCCCACAGTTCCTTCATCTAGATCATTAATGTATAAAGTGAAAAGTTTTTGTTCCAACACTGACCCTTGTGGAACACCACTTGTCACCAGCTGCCATCCTGAGAAAGACCCTTTTATCCCCACTCCCTACTTTCTGCCAGATAGCCAATCTTCTATCTATGCTAGCAGCTTGCCTCTAACACCATGGGCCCTTGTCTTACTCAGCAGCCTCCTGTGCGGCACCTTGTCAAAGGCCTTCTTGAAGTCCAGGTAGATAACATCCATTGGCTCTCCTTGGTCTACCCTGCTTGTTACTTTCTCAAAGAATTCTAGCAGATTTATCAAGCATGACCTCCCCTTGATGAAATAATGCTGACTTTGCCCTATTTTACCATACACTTCCAAATATTCAGAAATCTCATCCTTCACAATGGACTCCAAAATCTTACCCATGACCGAGGTTAGGCTAATTGGCCTGTAATTTTCCGTCTTTTTCCTTACTCCCTTTTTAAACAGGGGTGTCACGTTAGCGATTTTCCAGTCCTCTGGGACCCTCACTGACTCTAGCGATTCCTGAAAGATCACCACTAACGCTTTCACTATCTCTT
Organism: Ginglymostoma cirratum; assembly: GCA_024137785.1. NCBI lineage: Eukaryota > Metazoa > Chordata > Chondrichthyes > Orectolobiformes > Ginglymostomatidae > Ginglymostoma > Ginglymostoma cirratum. The sequence goes on along the minus strand of JAHRHZ010000030.1, from coordinate 3,018,421 downwards.
CAGTTATCTCCTTTAGAACTCTGGGGTGTAGTCCATCTGGTCCAGGTGATTTATCCATCTTCAGGCCAATCAGGTTTACTAGCACCTTTTTCTTGGTGATGGCCAGCATACTGAGCTCTGCCCCTTGACTCTCTTGAATTTTTGGGATATTACACATGTTTTCCACCATGAAGACTGATGAAAAGTAATTATTCAGTTCCTCAGCCATTTCCTTGTTCCCCACTACTGTCTCTCTAGCATCACTTTCTAGTGGTCCAATGTCCACTTTTGCCTCTCTTTTGCCCCTTATATATCTAAAGAAACTCTTACAGTCTTCATTTATATTACTGGCTAGCTTACCCTCATATTTAATCTTCTTCCTCCGTATTTCTTTTTTTGTTGCCCTCTGTTGGTCTTTTTAAGCTTCCCCAACCTTTGGTTTCCCACTGTCCTTTGCCATATTATATGTAACTCAGCTCCTGACTTCCCAAAACCTGTCCATCATCTACAACGCACTTGTCAGGAACATGATGGAGAATTCTACAATTTCCTGGATGGATGCAGCTCCAACAACACTCAAGAAACTGACACCATTCAGGACAAAGCAGCCTGCTTGATTGCCACCACACCCACAAACATCCACTCCTTCCACCACTGACGTTCAATAGCAGCAGTATGTATTTTGTACAAGATGCACTGCAGAAATCCAACAAAGAACACTAGACAGCATCTTCCAAATTGACAAGCGCTTCCAACTAGAAGGATAAAGGCAGCAGATACATGGAAACACTATCACATGCAAGTTCCCCTCAAGCCACTCAACACACTGACTTGAAAATATATTGCTGCTCCTTCGTTGTTGCTGGGTCAAAATCCTGGAAATTGCTCCCTGACAGCATTGTGGGTATAGCACATGACTACAATCGTTCAAGAATGCAACTCACCACTACCATCTTGAATGCAATTAGGAATGAACAATAAATGCTGGAGAGTCAGCAATGCCCATATCCAATGAATAAATAAAAACAATATTTTTAAGTATTGTTGGAGCTGCTCACAACTGCAACTCTAATCATTTCCATCACGCTGTAGTTAATAGACAGGCTTTTGGTGGGGTGAAAGGGGTCAGGAAGTAAATTGCTTGCCTCTGAAACTGCTCTTGCAGTTGCAGTATTTAAACACTGGTTGAGTTCAGTTTCTGGTTAATGGTAACCCCCAGGAAGTTGATAGTGGGGCATTCTCAATGGTACTCCTATTGAATGCGGAGATGGTTAGATTATGTCTTTTTTGAGATTGTCATTACCTATGAGTTATATGGCATGAATGTCACTTGTTGCTTATCAGCATGAGCCTGAATATCCTGCAGGTTTTGCTGCATATGTTTATGAAGTGCTTTGGTATCTGACCTGTTGCCCATTGTGCAATCATCCTATTTCTGACATTGTAATGGACAGTAGGTTATTAATGGAACAACTTAAAATGGCTGGCCCCAGAACATTTCCTGGAGGAACACCTGGGGCAAAGCCCTAAAACTGAGATGCTTTTCTTCTAATTAACACAGCAATCTTCCTTTGTGCTAGGTGTGAAGAATCAATGGAGAGTTTCCCCTCCCCTCCCAATTCCTATTAACTTCAATTTTGTTAGTTAGTTCTTGATGTCACATTCTGTCAAGGGCAAGAAAAGCAAACAGATAAGAGCACCACCATCTGCAAGTACCAGCCCAAGTCACTCACTGCCCTGACTTGGAACTATATTGCTATTCATTCACTATTACTAGATTAAAAACCTGGAATTCCCTCTCCAACATTACCCTGGTGCACCTACACCACATGGATTACAGTTCAATGTCAGCTTCTGAAGGGCAATTCCAGATGGGCAATAAATATCATCATAACAAATTATAATAAAAGCAATAATTTGCGAGCGACAACAACATTCCAAAGGCAATTTTAAAAAAATCTTTGTCTTGATGTCAATTTTTGTCTGTTTATGCTCCTCTGAAGCACCTTGGATCATTTTATTATGCTGAAAGCAACATATAAATGTACATTATTGTTGTCTGAACCTTGACCTTGGTAACTACAAACCCAATCTAAAATTACTATTGTAGAAGGCATTGGAGTTGTGAAGTGGCCCTGGATGTTGATGTTTCTTCGGAACAATTTTAGAAAAATACAAGATGGAGGAATTGTGTGCTAATCACATTGAACCCTAATAGATGAGAGAGATAGTAAATGAATATTTTGCATCAGTTTTTACTGTGAAGAAAGAAATGGAGGCTAAAGAACTCAGGTAAATAAGTATTGATATTTTAAAAACAGCTCACATTACAGAAGTAGTTCTGGAGATCTTAAAGAAGACAAAGCAGAATAAATCTATCGGACCTGGTCTAATATATCCCAGAATGCTTTGGGAAGTAAGGGAGGAAACTGCAGTGACCCCTTGCAGAAATATTTGCATCATCTATAATTACTGTTGAGGTGTCTGATGACTGGAGGGTGGTTAATGCTGTACCTTTATTTAAGAAGGATTTTAAGGAGAAACCAGAGAACCACAAGCCTGTGAATCTAATTTCGGTTGTGGGTAAGTTATTGGAGGTGATTCTAAAAGATGGGATTTATAAACATTTAGAGAGGCAAAAATTGATTTTGGATAGTCAGTATGGTTTTGTGTGAAGAAAATCATGTCATAAACTTGATTGCATTTTTTGAGGAAGTTACCAAAAAGATTGATGAGGGCAGGGCAGAAGGTGTTGTTTTCTTGGTAAAGCCTTTGACGAGGTTCCACATGGTAGACTAATTAGTAAAGTTAGGTCATATGGGTTTCAGAGTGAGCTTGCCACTTGGATGCATAATTGGCTTAATGGCATGAAACAGAAAGTGGTGGTGGTAGATTGCTTTTTGGATTGGAGGACTGTACTAATGATGTTGCACAGGGATTGGTTCTAGGTCCTCTTTTGTTTGTCATTTATATAAATAATTTGGATGAAATTATAGAAGGCATGGTTCGTAAATTTGCAGATGAAACCAAAATTGATGGCATAGTAAACAGTGAAGAAGATTATCAATGATTGTGAAGGGATCTTGATTAAATGGGTCAATGGGGTGTGAAATGGCTGATAGAGTTTAATTTGGATAAATGCAAGGTATTGTGTTTTGGTACAACAAACAGGGGCAGGACTTATACATTTATGGTAGAGTCTTGAGTACTGTTGTAGAACAGAGGGACCCAGGGGTTTATGTACATATTCTTTGGAGTCTGTGTCACATATAGAAAGGCAATTAGCACAATTGACATCATTGCTTAGTTGTTTGAGTAGAGGTGTTGGGAAGTCAAGTTAAAACAGTACAGGACATTGGTGAGGCTTCTTCTGGAGTACTGTGTTGAGTTCTAGTTGCCCTGTTATAGGAAGGATATTATTAAACTAGAAGATGTTTACCAGCATGTTGCAGGTATGGAAGGTTTAAGTTATAAGGATAGGCTGGTCCATTTTTCACTGGAGCGTAGGAGTTGAGAGGTAACCTTTTAGAGGTTGATAAAATCATGAGGGGTACAGATAGGGTTAATGGTAGGGTCTTTTCCCTAGGATGCAGGATTTCAAGTCTAGGGACATATTTTTAAGATGAGGAGAGAGGTTTTAAAAAGATATGAGGGGCACCTTTTTTTACATGGCAGGTGGTTCACATGTGGAATGAATTTCCTCAGGAAATAGTGGATGCGGGCGCCGTTACAATGTTTAAAAGACATTTGAATAGACACATGAACAGGAAAGGTTTGGAGGGGTATGGGTCAAGAGCAGGCAGTTGGGACTAGTTTGAGATTATGTTTGTCATGGACTTGTTGGACCCAATGGTCTGTTTCTGTGCCGTATGACTCTATGTTGACCCATTTTTGTTCTCAGATTGATAGTTTTTGTCAGTTAAACAAAATGAGGCACTTACAATTTTCATTTTTACCCACCTGAATCTTCAGTGCCTCACACTAACTTAGCTATTTATACATTCTTTTCTTCTTTATTGTCATTTTATTATTTCATTCAGATAACCTTTAACAATATTCCTTTTCCAATATCAATCTTCCTCCTTGTTTATGTTTTCTGACTTAAAGCAGAGTTTAACACTCAAACATTAGTCTGTTTCTCTACCTTACTTGGTTGATCAAATGTATATTTAAATTTTCTGTTTTTGCTTGAAATTTCTAGCATAACTATTATTGTCTCTAGGTTCATTCTTGTACCATGTTTGGTTAGGACAATAATGAACTATAATCCTTGTAATATTATACATACATGTTACCTTGCTACTGCAAAAAAATGTAACGATTACTGTGGCTGAACACTTAGACAACTTGTGAGACTGGTTTAGATTCAGATTTTTGTAATTTTACTAAAAATTTGTCCAGGGCTGGGACAACATCCTTCCGCTTGGTGTAAGTAACGCCTGACCCATAGAACTGCTGGAATGTCATGCACCATAATTTCTAATAAAGGCACATAAAGTTGTGCAGATTTTGGCATCGTGTTAACAAAACAATGTTGCACTTCTACAACTCATATAGCCCACCAATGCATAGAATGTTGCAGTGTTTTCTTATGGTGTCTTGAAGGCAAACAGTCATCAAACATTCAGAGGTCGGGGTGAGCAGTGCCGTACAAAATTAAATGAAAATGATATTTATTTTTAAACAACGTGTAATATTTTAAAAGTAACATGAGAACACTGCTATAGTCCTCAATATTTTGGTCCCAGTTATTGTTATTACACCAACAAACAGTTGTGGTTCATAAACCGAATATTGTCGAATTGTGACACAGATAGTAGGAACTGCCGATGCTGGAGAATCTGAGATAAAAGGTTGTGGAGCTGGATGAACACAGCAGGCCAAGCAGCATCAGAGGAGCAGGAAAGTTAACGTT
>JAHRHZ010000030.1:2979353-3013127 GCA_024137785.1 Ginglymostoma cirratum | reverse complement strand
AACTTTCCTGCTCCTCTGATGCTGCTTGGCCTGCTGTGTTCATCCAGCTCCACAACGTTTTATTGTCAAATTGTGGGCTATTTGTGCTCTAAGTTTACACCCATTCAGGCCGGAAATCATTAGTTTCCATTCCTTTATGTTCGATCTCTTTCAGATCAGTAAATGTAAAATGGCCGAAATTTTTCCTTCGAACTGCTCCTCCGATAGGAACTGCTATGGATTTTCCTTTGAATTCTTGTTCTGTGGCAATCTTTCTCACTCCACTGTCATTTTTAATATTGCTGTAATTCAGCTTCCCCAGTTGAACACCTTGCCTGAGCGTGCATTTTTGTGTCCTGGTCTGTGTTGGGATTTAACTAAAGTGATGCTGGTGTCGGGAGGTTTAGAGAGGGAAAGTTTTCTGTTGTATTTCCAGTGACAAAATGACTGTACATGAATTTTGAGTTATATAAAGTTCTGCTATAGTTGGGAACTTTTAAATGTTTAGGTTCTGTACTTAAGGGACGTGATGAGAGACTTTTACGTTCATGTCGAAAGCTTACGTGTTACTTTGGAAATTTCTGAATTATCTGGTCGCTCCCTTAAAAGTCTCCCAGGTAAACGCACATAAATAGTCACGGTCAGTGCAAAAACTTCCCGCTTGTTTGTAGTCCTCAGGGTCTACTGAATATTTTAGTTTTTAAAAACGATCCCTGTTTAATTTATTGATGTCCTAATAATTGATCTCACCAATTCATTTGGGAAAAAAATACAATTCAGGTTTGTTGCATGGTTTTGCAAACAGCGTGAATTCGAGTGATATATATTTTGTTTTCTAGCAGGGTAATTCCAGACTCTAATTTCTTCAAGTATTTTCCTCTCTCTTCTTTTTGATGAGCTGCGGAAGGCTTCTGCCCTCACTAGACTATTGCTTCCGGATCGAGAGACTGTTGGGGAGGGGGCAGGAAAAGAGGTTGCGGGGGGGGGGGGGGGTCTTTGAGTTCACAAGGCAGAGCTTGTTCGTCTCGGCTATTGGCTGCTGCCCTTGAGAGGATTCCGTTCCGCCTTCCTCATTACAATTATATTTAAAAAAAACACGTACAAGATTGGGGTTTTATACGTCAGCAACAACCCGGGTCTGAAAGGAAACGGGCATCCCCTCCCTTTGCTAACGGGGTTTGTCAGGAGCAGTGCCGGGAATTTGCTTCACGGACAGGAGTTCTTACACGGTGCATTTTCCGCTGGTTGGTGATTTTTTAAAGATTGTTGCTGTAAATGTGTGTGGGGTGGACTGGGGGAGGTGCTGAGGTACCTGGAAGCAATGGGAAAGCCCAGTGTGTGTGAAGGACACAACGTGAGCTGACAGCGAGGAACCTCCGGGATATCCGTCACACCGAGGGATGTACAGAGGGGCCCCTCTGAGGGGGATTCCGGCTCCGGCCAATCAACAGCTGCTCCTTGCCTGTGGGCGGGGCGGTCGCTGTTCGTGGTTCCCCCACGTGATCCCCGCCCCTGCCGGTGATGCGCGCGGGGGGAGGCGGGGCAGGAGCACCGCTGACGTCATGGGGCAACCTGGCAGCCGCTTTCAGCCCCAGCTCCGAAGAGGAGGAGAAGGAGGAGGTGAGAGAGTGAGGGAGTGGCTGGATGGCCCGCTCGCTCGCTTGCCTGGGGTTGGGGGCCTGCTGAATGGGACATTAATTCTTACTCCCATTCAGTGCTAGCTCCTTCTCTGTGGTCACCCCCCCCCCCCCCCCCCCCCCCCAATTCATGATCTGTTCTTAATCCATGACACCCATCGGGTCCCTACATCTACCCCTCCCCCTCCCCGTGTGATCATCCCCTTCTCTTAGATCTGACTTTTCCCAACTGTGATCTGCACCTTCTACTCTTCCTTGCTCTACCCCTCTTGTGAAAACTAGTGACCTGCCCGCACACGCCTTGCTCTGATTCTCTGCCTCTTTTGTCTGTGTTTTTACTTCTAATTTCATGTTGTTTTGTAGTTTGTTCCTTCCATCTGCCTTCAGTGTAATCCCTTTACTCTAATCCCCCATCATTTGACTTCTACTGCCACTTTGTCTCTTCTCCTACTTTACCATTCTTCTTCTTTACGTAGACGTAACATTTATTGCTCTGAGATTTGGAAGAGCAGATCTCCCAGATCTGCAGTGAACCTCTTTGCTTTCGAGGCAACACTAACGGCCAGGAGTGTTTTGCATTATCTTTTAACGTTTCATTTATCGTTAGGACCAGTGGCAATGCTCTGGAGGCTCAGAGTTTTGCCAGCTAACAGCTAACCTCCTGTTTGGGGGAGCGGGTGTAGCAGAATTCAACCTTGGTTTCAGGGCATACGTTGAAGTGACTGGGGACAGAATTGAGGACAGTCTGTCCCTTTGAATCCATTTTATTTTTAAAATTGAAACAAATCAACTGTCTGTCTGAAGAATGTATTTCAATAAAGGTTACTTCATCTGGTTAAGTTTGATCCTGTATTTGTTTGACATGGAGTCCAACGTGAAATTTGGATGGCAAACCTTTTAAAATGTGACTTTAATCTGTGCACCCTCTGCAGTTTATTTGCTGAGAAAACTGCTCAAGTAATCATATTTAATAGCTCTACCAAGATTGACCTCAAACCACCTGTATGAAAATCCATGAGTCTTGAGTAAGCTGCATACTTGTTTCTACCCAAAAAACATTTGCTTTCCGAAAATATTTGCAGCTAAGTGCTTTTGAATTGTAGCCATCGTTGCTGGTATCCTCTGAGGAAACACTGCTTTTGTTTGATAACTTGATGCAGTGAATCTGGGAAATGTCTTGGAGTATTGCAAACACTGTGAACACATTGTATTATTCCTCTACATGTCTCTCGTATGTAGTAAAGTTAGTTTTTGGATTATATTGTAAGATGTATCATAAAGGGACTGGTTGCACTGGATATTTATGAATAGATTTGGGAGTTGGACAAGCAAGGAAAACATAACTTTTTAATATGTAGAGATAGTAGGAACTGCTGATGCTGGAGTCTGAGATAACAAGGTGTAAAGCTGGATGAACACAGCAGGCCAGGTAGCATCAGATTTATTTTCAACTGGGGCAGTCGGGTTTGAGGATTTTGTGGAGGAGATAGAAACAGGCTGTGCGGGGTTGGGGAACAATGAGGCTGGAGGCTGTGGGTGGGAGGTCACCTGATGAGGTTGTGGATGGCCTGGGAGATGATGTTTTTAAATATGTATTTGTTTTTGTACTGATTGTATATGAGAAGGCTCAGATTTGGAAAGTTTTAGTTTTCTGCTGCATTACATACCACGCTGCAGACTGCGAAATTTGACTTTTGAGTTAATACAAGCTGTGTTCTCTTAATTATTGTAGAAGATGGATATCTTATTTCCCTGTTCCTAGCAGACTGCTTTTGTACTTTCTTCCTGTTTTTATGAGATGTGGGGAGTGAGTACTCATTTTGTGACATTTGTTATATTAATTTTTATCTTTCAGTTGTTTTGATGGTGTTTGGTCAGTGCCGGGCGGCCTTTCCGCCATCTCTGTCTCTCCCTTCCTTCAGTTTTGTGAGGCTGAAACATGCCACGTCGGAAACAAGTTAATCCTAAACCTCTGAGAGGTGAGAATTGCCAAGAACTTTTTAAAAATATCTAGTTATTGGCCTAACTTCTTATTTTCAACATACTTTAACATTACTGAGAAGTTCAATCTGTTGTCCAGTCTTTCAGTTGTATTTCCATTCTTTTGGTTATAATTAAAAGAAACGTCCAGATGTTTTAGTGCACACATTGATCATGATGCCAATCTTAAAATGCCAGACATTTTATGTTGGCTGGTTGCATGTAGTATGAGGAATTCCATTGAAGTATCTTTCAATAATTGAAAGAATAGAAACAAATTGCGAAGTTGGGATTTATAATTTTTGCAGTGTCATTGACTACAATGGTAAAACTCCAATGTGCTGTATTACATGTATTTTTGCAAAATGAGAATTTTAAGCAATTATTTTGGTAAGGATCACAGATTACTCTTGGTAACATGTATACACGATAAATAATTTTGTTTATATATCTGAATGAACTGAGAAATATTCGTAATTAGAGACAATTTACCCTGATCTAAATGGGACACTTTGGTGAGGTTGGAACATGCCAGGTTGGAAACAGATTAATCCTAAACCCCTGAAGTGCCAATATCATTGAAATTAAGATCTGCTCATGGGCCGTTAAAATATATTTGGCTTTAGGATGTATCACTGTCACACTGATATTGCAGTTGTAATGTAAATACTGCCTGCAGTCTGGCTTTTGATCTGACCTGGCACCAGAGTAAAGCAGAATGAATGTCCAGGTACCATAACTGTGCAGGACTGAGCACACCTTAAATGGGGATTGCTCAAATGCTTTCCTTCCATCAAAATGACGTCTCGTTAACTGCTGTTTAGCTTGAGCTGCTTTTACATTGTAGTCACAAATATTTGATCTCATCACTTAAGACTCACATGTCGCAGTGACCCCCAAGGTGCACATATGCCATATTCAAACTGTTCCCTAGTCAACCACATCTCTCTTTCTCTCTCTTTCTGTCAACTATCTGAGGCTAATCTAGTCTATTTGCAATCTTGGTGTCATATTTGACATTGTGACAATCTTTCAATCACGCATCCATACCATCACTGACACCACCTATTTCCACATGGGTATCATTGGCAGATTCTGGCCCTACCTCAGCTTATCAGCTGTGGAAGCCCACCTGTTCCTTTATTATCTCCAGACAGAACAATTCAAACATATTCTTGACAGGCCTTCTATATTCCACCCTTTAATCTACATCGGCTCCTTGTTAAACAACTTCTCAATTTTAAGAGATAGTAGGAATTTTAACATTCAACAGTTTTAACATTTTTCATGCTGTTGTCAAAATCATTCATGTGTTCTGCACCAATACTTCTGTGCTGTCCACTCCAAATCTTTGACATAACTATATTTCCACCCCACTGTATTTCCAACTATGGTGTGAGTTACCACATTACCACTCTGGGAGGAGTGTAAATTGTCTAAGGTTTTAGAGTAATAATTTGATACTGAACCTACTTGCACCTGTTGATGTGACAACATGCCAACAGGCATAACATGATATGACAAAGCATGGAAGTTGCGAGCATGCAGGTAGGCAAAAAATGAGTGAGCACTTGGAGAGCAAGTGCTCTGAGATGCAGCCTGGTGCCATCTGTGAGTTGAATGCCTGTCAATGTGCCCACTAAGTGTGCACGTGCAGCCACTCCAATGTTCCATGCACGCTAATTGACATATCAATTGCAGCATTAACTTGCAGTTCCCAAAGTTCTGCCACGCACAGATCTTGATGATCCATGCTTCCAGTAAGACAATTAGAGGGAGTGCTGGTACTTGACTGTGTGTGCAAAATGTTCTTCAGCTAACCTTTCAATTCTAGTTACTGCTGTGCTCTGCATATCAGGCCTGTGCTTCAAAAGTGTTCTGCTAGTAGATCAGAAAGGTGTTATGAGAATCCTGAGGGATTGGCAAATGTCAGATGCTTTGGTCCATGAATGGGGTGTGTGTGCGTGATTAGTGCCTATAAATCATGTCCTGAGTTGCTGTTCAATGGTGACCAAAATGGAGGCTCTTTGCAGCCAATGACAAGCTGAAGTCATCAGGAGCCTGTTCTGGCATCTATGCAGTGCTCCCTCAAGGGTGTGCTGGCACTCCCAACATTTTCGAAGCCGATGCTGCGCACGGACTTGACCCTCACACTTTGAAACAATACTCCCTCTATTTTTCTTTATGTTGAGAATTCTTGATGCCTGGTTTGTTAGCTGTGTTTAGGAAGATGGAAGCTGAATATTAATGGGTGAGTTGTGCCATTAATAAGGTGTTTAACAAGCTATAATCTCCATTAATTGGCAACTCACTGTTGCCTCGCGAGAAACTCTCTTTGGCGCTAGGCAGATGCATAAAAGATGAATCAAATTACTACCGACATTGACCTTGCCAGACTTCTTGTGGGATTCTGCCATAAATAACATCTCAGACCACATCATGTAAATCTCTATAAAATTCTGCCTTTTTATTCTCTCCGTACTTTAGCTATACTTCAACTTGTGCAAAAGGTTTTTAAATCAAGGTAATAGCAAAGCTTGATCTAAAACACTAAGGTACACTTGAAATGTTTGGAATTTTGAAATGTTTCAAATAGTGTGAAGCTCAGGATTTCAATTTGAAAGATACTAGCTGATCTTCTGAATTAATTTTGTGGTTTTGTATCAAAAAACTTACTTTTTAAGAAAAACTTACTGTATTGTAAAATTGAGAGTAAATTTTTTTTTGTCTAGTATCTAGGTTACTATTGATTTGCCACAGTAATAACTTTCTCAGTAGTTTATCTATGCTTATGAGGGGATAAGGAAGGAAGTTGAACTTGACTTCTACGCGTACATTATTACTTAGCTTAATGAAAGCTTCAAAGTTTAAACTTTGACCTGTTTATATATTTCACTTACAGGATATGGCAACAAACCAGTAAGAAAAGTAAAATTTTGTTTAAAAACTTGCATTGAGGTAAAAGTTCTCAACTTGAAAATCCTATGTAAATTCCACACTCTAATATCTGAAGTTAAGGATTGGCTGGCGTTATATTTAATAGACACTTATGAACATTTCAGTTATCTTATTAGGCTCCCATATTTAATGTCACATTTCATTAACTTCAAACTAATGTGGCACGCATACATTTGCAATGCTTTGGATTAAAATGATTTTAATTGCATGTTGGTACTGTATTGCCTTGATATATACAGTTTAGGAACTATCTGATTTGTTACCTGTATATCAAATAAGTGCAATATCTTTTGTAAAACATCAGTATTACTCCAGCATGTAAGTTGACATCTGACCTGTTGCCAAAAAGTCATTCACATTTCGTGAACCTCATGTATAGGTGAACTTTGGATTCTTTAGCTAAAAATCATTACTCTTTGTACTTATCACTTTCTCATTGCTAATGTCAAACTCACCCTGATACGAATCTATATGATAGAATCATAGAATATCATACCAATGAAGATGGGTCTTCAGCCCTGTGTTTGCATCTGTCAGCATGTGATGCAAAGGTTACCAGCTCAGTGGTGCTCACTGTGTTCCTGCACAGCCCACTCTCTAATATGGCAATGCGAGATCAAGAAGGACCATAGATGCAAAGTCCATTTCAAACAATGTTGAGTTTGAAAAGCAAACAAATAATTGAGAGGCAGCTGGAAAATTCAAGATATCAGGGAAGAATGTTAAACCTTGGGCATGTGCCTGAGAATAAATATTTTAAGTGGCTGTCATTAGAAGATAAATTTGCAAAATACATAGATGAGAATTACTGTCAGTGGACTGTCTTTTTATTGATATATCCCAAATCAAGTTTGCAGATTTCAGAGTTGTTTTTTGATGGTGTAACAAGTTTATGGAAAGAAATAATTTTGCATTGTAACAGCAGACCAAGATTTTGCAGTCTCCCAAAGAATTAGATGACATGCTTGTCATATTTCTATGGCTTATAATCAAACATATTGTTGTGAATGTGGAAACACTTCCATGAATTTCAATATATCAATCAGTCAAATGATAAACAAACTTGGAGAGAAAACAATGTTCATGAAGACAGCTGGCCATGAGAAGAATAGAAACATGGCTGTGTTGTTATTTGTCTGACAAGCTGAAGATTAAACCAAGGTGATGTTCAAGAGAGAAATTTCCCCAAATCAGAAATTCCCAAAGGAGTATTTAATCATGTTCGTGATAAAGGATGAATGGATGAAGATGATGTGAAAATATACCTGAGGAAAGTTGGAGTTTCTCACCAGGAGAAAGATTACATAAAGATGTAACATGTTCAGAACACACCTCAACAGTGATGTTAATGAAGTTAGATTGCGAAACAATAATATTTCAGTGATTCCCAGCTAAATTGAAAAAAGTAACATCTGGATGATAGATGGCAACACATGGAGCATGTGGTTAACAGTCCTGTGTGAATGGAATGTAGAGATTTGGGATGAAATCAGAATAGAGATTGTCATTAAATTATTCAAGAAATGTGGAAGATGTTTATTTGTGGAAAGAAGATGACATGATTGCCAATGGGGATGATAGATAGGATGTCATTCAGGGCAGAGATAGGAATGTGTTATTTGATTCTGAAGATGAGGGTGATTTTATTAATTTTTAATACATGTTCCACTGCTGAATACAATGAAATTGCGATGAATCAAACTCTTTGTCACAAAACTCTGGCTATGTCACATTGTGAACCATTCCCACTAGCAGAATAGCAAATTTTGGATTGATGCCTGTGATAGGCCGAAATTCTGCACTGACATGTCTGGGTTAGTCAAACCTATTTAAGCTTGTCTTATTAGCATACCAACCAATCAGTATAGTTAGTCAGCTCAGAACATGTAATCATAGAGCACTGGGCAAGCCATCATTTAACATTGAGATCTCCCTGTGAAAGGATATGCAAAGCCTGCATGTATGGCTCAACCTGTAAGAAAGTGAAGTGTCAATTGAAAAATAAGATGAATGCCTGGCCACTTGCGTGCCAGTTTCCCTAGCTGAAATGGCAAAAGGCACAGGCTCTGGGATTGCACACCTGATCACAAAAAGATTGAAAACACTTTTAGTTGCATTTGTGACACGAAAACCTGTCTGAAGACACGAAGCAGAAAAAGAGTTGAGTTTTTGCAGAAGTAACTCCTGATAGTTTTCAATGTCTTATGTAACTGACCTTGTAAATAGTATTCCCTCTAATTTTTCCTGTTTGTGTGTGGACATGTGAGGTCTGTGTGCCACAGCAGTTTCCAGAAGCAGAAGCTATGTGTCAACATGCCAGTCAGTGTGTACGGAACCTCCCAGTGGGAAGCCTAGAGGGAATGTAGTTTGAAAGGTGTGAACAAATTGAATGCAGATATTTTTCATTTACTGCTTTAGAGTTTTTATTTGGCATTTAAATAGGTCTACTTTTTGATCTACAGTGTGTTTGTAGGCAAATTGGTTTACATTGAAATGCATTCATGTGGGAATGGGGCCTTGTTGGTTATCATAAACAATTTAATAATAATACTTATGGCAGCCTTTGTAGTACTTTCAGGTTGGGATTGACAGGATCAGTTTCTGACCTGCAAGTCTGACAGTGCGGTGAGTGGAGAAGATGGATTTCACCCTGTCCAAAATGCTGCTTGTTTAATAGCCGACCTCTTATGTTGACTAAAAATTTAGTCTTGGAAAGTCAAGTTTCTCTCAAGTGTTCAATGGTACTTTTTATGTAAACTCTTTCTATCAGAAATCTGAATTTGTTGAAAGAAGAACTGAAATTTCTGAAGGATTGTACTGATCTTTTTCCATGTATTTACAACAAATTCTGGCCTTGTCAACATCACTCATTTCTTAAATTTTGTTTTCATGAGATAAGATATTGGTGTATTGGGGTACAATTTTAAAAATTACATATGACATAATGATGATATTGTGAACTATGAGAAACATAGAGACAGGCTGATGAAATAGGTGGGCATCTTGTAGTGAAATTTAACGTAGAGAAGTGTGAACTATTATATACTTGTAGGAGAAGAAAATAAGTGGACTCCTGTAAACTGGATGCAAAGCAGAGGAACCTGGGTATATGTGTGCACAAATTATTGAGGTGCAACTGGAGTCAAGAAAATGGTTTATAAAGCTCTGCATATCTAGGATCTACAAAATGACATGTGGAGTACAAAGTAAAAGAAGTTATGATGAACCTTGCATAAAATGCTAGCTTTACCTCAAACGTAATGTGTGCCCAATCTAACCTTAAGGCTTTGAAGAAATTAAGAAACAAAGAAACATTTTGTAAATGTTTCTAGAGGTGAAGAACCTCAGCTCAGCAGATGGAGTGGTGAAACTAAGGCTGCTCTGTTTAGAGCAGAGCGAGGGATCTGGACAAAGTATATTGGGCAAATTGCTCCCAGTAGCAGAAGGATTAGGAACCAGACGACATTGATTTAAAGTTGAATGGCAAAAGAACCAAACATTACAAATGGAAAAGCTTTTATTATGTAGTGAGTGGTCAGGATCTCAACTACAGAGCCTGAGAATGTGATCGAAGTAGATTCAATTGGGGCTGAAAGGGAACTAAAGCAGTGGAAATGTTAATAGAATTCACAGAATCCCATCAGTGCAGGTAGAGGATGTTTGGCCCATCAAGTCTGCACCAATGCTCTGAATAGCATCCCACCCCACCACGCTAACCCATCTCGCTTGTGTAGTGATTGCGATGAGGACAACCAGGTGGCCTTGTAGCATGAGTTCCCTGATCGGACCAGATTAACAGCCTTAATCAGGGAGCCTTGGCTGACAGATAAGAACAGGAGTGTTCCCCCTCCAACTTTATTTTGATTTAGTCCCTTCCTTCTCTTCTTACCCCCCCACCTTCACTTTTTGCACACCAGCATTGCCATTAAGGCTTTGCTTGTTAATGTTTCACTAGCCACATGGATGCTTTCCTAGTGGTGGAAAATATGGAATAAAGTTTTATCCCAATGGTGTCTTTCATTTTACTGTGCCACTATGCATACATGCGCAGCCATGGGTGATTTGGGGAAACTGTAAGCTCTGCTGTTGAGTACTGGGGAGTATTACATCACACTCCTGACTTTATACATTGTAGATGGTGGACCAGTCTTTGGGAAATAAGGTAAGTTCCTCGCTACAGGATTTCTAACTTGTGACCTACTTTTGTAGCCAATGTCTCTCTGCTGTTGTAGTTCAGTTTTTGGTAAATGGTAACGCCCAGGAAAGTTGGATTCAGTGATAGAAGAGTGATAGATTCAGTGTCAAAGGATGATAGTTAAATTGTCTCTTATTGGAGATGGATGTTGCCTGAAGAGTTGAGTGGTGATGAGCATTATGCAATCATTGTCAAGCATCCCTATTTCTGACCTTTATGAGGGAGGTGAGGTCATTGATGAAGCAGCCGACAATGGTTTTACCTAGGATACTACCCTGAGCAACCTGCAGAGATGCCCTGGAGCTGGGATGACTGACTTCCTACAAGCATAGCCATCTACCATGCTGCCAACTATGACTCCAAGCAGCGGAGAATTTTCCTCCTCATTCCCATTGACTCCAGATTTGCCACACTCGGTCAAATGTGACCTTGATGTCAAGAACAGAATTCGGCTAATTTGTCTGAAATGAGATCACGAACCAATTGGCCATGGGGAATCCAACTGGGCATCAGTAAGCATGTTATTGCTGAGCAGGTGCTGCATGATAGCAATGTTGATGATAATCTGCCATAATTTAATTGAATGGCGGAGCAGGCCTGATGGCTGAATGATCTACTTCTCCTATTTCCTATGTCAGCGAGTTAAATTTGAGTATAAGGGGTACTTAGGAGTTTCATATGATGGAAAAATTGCAGTGTGGTTGATATCTAGGAAGCAAGTTATAGACTGCAGGAAGCTATCATTCAGCTTGGCAATGGGGTTCAGTTTGGGGAGTGTTCATGATAGATTCCAGCAGGTAGCTGGACAGGTGAATAAAGGCATTCAAAAAGACCTTTATGGCTGAAGCATTGAATATAATCATAGGAAGTTTATGCCAGAAATGAGCCTTAAAAGAAATCTATTTAGGCCGGTCTAGACTATTGTGTATAGCTCTGGTCACAGCACTACGCAAAAGATATGATCATACTACAATGAATATAGAGAACATTTACAAAGATGTTGCCAGGAATGGAGATCTTTAGCTGTGAAGAAAGATTGTACTAGTGTGATTGCTCGCTTTAGAGCGAGGAGGCTGAGAGAAGATTGAGTTGAAGTGTATAACATTGAGTGGCCAAGTTAGTTTGGATAGGAAGGACCTATTTCTCTTGGAAAAGAGGTCAGTAACCGGGGGCATAGACTTTAAAACAGTTGGCAGTAAGATTTACAATGATTGGCAGAAACAGAAGCAGGTAGAGAATATTTTTCACCAAAACGATAGTCGGGTCTAGAACTCAGATTTTCTGAAGGTATGTCAGTGATAGCAACTTGCGTCGCATTTAAAAATTACTTATACGTTTTGCACTTTATGCACGTATTTAACGTGACTGACTGTAAAGTGGGGTCTTGTTTTTCAGCTAATACAGATGCACTGAGCCAAATTACTTTCTTCTGTGCTGTAAGTGTAGATAATTATAAAGTTGCCCCTTTAAAATTTTTGATGGTTCCTATTCTTTCCACATCTCTGGTATCCTTTTTGATCAAAGCAGATTTTGACTTCTTCAAACATTTCTTTAGTAAAATGTTCTACCTTATTCTGACCAACATTTAAGCTCTACCTATGCCATTGTTTTTGCCTGAAACTACTTTTTAGACTTGTGACCCATTGATCTTGGCATTCCTTGGTCTCTCCAACCAGGTGTTGTAACTCGACTTTTCAATCTGTCATAATCCTTGCTAATTTATTTGTGATTATTAAACCTTTAGAAAAGATGATACCTCATGTTCTGCTAACAACCATCTTTATTGCCTTATCATCAATTCATTCATACAGACTTTTCAAAAAATTCTATAGTGTAATTATTCATCACACTGAAGCGTCTGACCAATTCCATGATTGTAAGTATAAATTTTAATGTGGTTATTACATTCCATAACTCTGGATGTCTGCTGTTTTAACTCTGTAGCGAATCAGATTATCATCTTGGGCAGTTCAATAACATACACCTCAAAATGAGGTATTCTGTCACAATTTACAAGGTTGAAAGATGTACTGAGATTGCCCTAAAATAAAGTTGCTGGAAAAGCTCAGCAGGTCTGGCAGCATCTGTGAAGAAAAATCAGAGTAAATGTTTCGGGCCCGGTGACCCTCAGAACTGATTGTAGCTGGCAAAACGTCATTTTATAAGCAGAAAATAGGGAGGGGGATGAGGTAGGGAGTAAATGATAGGATAGAGCCCGAAGAGAAAGGAGAGCGGTTGGATAGACAAAGGAGTTGATAATGATCTGGCTAGGAGGGTGGAAAACTTGTTAATGGAGACTTAGTGGCTAACAATAGGTGGCCTGCCATTACACACTATGGTAGTAAGGCCTGGTGTGTGGGGTAGGGAGAGCTTAGGCCCTAAAATTATTGAACTTGATATTGAGTCTGGAGGGCTGCAGGGTCCCCAAGCAGAAAATAGCATGTTGTTGTTCTTCCAGCTTTCATTGAGCTTCGCTGGAACACTGCAGCAAGCCAGAGACACACACGTTGGCCAGAGAACAGGGTGGTGTGTTAAAGTGGCAGGCAACAGATAGTTCAGGGTCAGAGATTGCCCTTTTTGTGTAACAGCATTCATAGTTGCTGACATACACCTGTCTTGAAGGAACACGATAGAGCAGAATTCAGACGATTTGTGCTCTCCATTCAAAACGAAAGATCACTTTTTGGCAACTGCAACTACAACAGATCACAAGGTTAATTTATGCAAATACAGTACTTTTTGAAAAACAGCTATGGTCACCTTTCAGTGTCAAGTTTCTCTTTCCTGGCTGCATGGTGGTTACTATGGAAGATGCTATAATCACTTTGGTTATTTTGTATGGTTGTTCATTAGTTGCCTCAGCAATAACTATTTTGGGAAATAAGGAAAGAGAAAATACCTTTTTATCATGTACACATACGAGGAAAGAAGGAAGGCTTTGAGGGAAAGAACAAATCCAAATAAGTTAGTAAGTTAAGTATTTGTACAAAGAGAAGTTTAATGAAGTTCTATAATGTAAGTGGCACTTTTTTTAAATAAGAATTTCATCTTTTGTATTTGTATGTCTCCATTTTTTATCTGCTGTTCACATACTGTGCTGCTTCAGTGAACTTGTTCTGTTACTGTAGATGCACCAATTTTTTTTGAATTAGGCTATGGTAGTACTATGGTAAGTATCAAGAACCTAATTCGATGCTTCTAACTTCAATAAAAGTCAGCCTGAGGATATGGGAGTTGGTAGTTATACAGCATTTTTATTCATCTTTAGTTGTACTTGTGGTGCTCAGCTGCATTCTTATACCTCTGCAATCACATGGCAAAGATTCTCCCACAATGCCCTTAGTAGCAAATTCCAAGGTTTTGATCCTTTGACCGCGAAAGGATGGTAATATACCACTGAATCAGAGTGTCTGACTTGGAGATGATGGTCTTCTTGTTTACCAACCTGTGAACAAAAGCTGCACATTTTTAAATGCAAATATATTATGTGATGTAAATTGTTTTCAAACTCGTGAAGATGTTGAATCTATTTTCAATTTACCAAGGCAAGAGGTGTCTACTAACTCTTCGTCCAAAACACTTGCAACTTAACCACAATTTAATTCGGAAACACCAAGAAAATTTTAATTTCACCAGGTTGTTGCATTGCTCCTGATAAGCCAGAGAGTAGGCTGTTTTATAACTACGATGTTATCAACAAAGTCTGATGGGGAAAATGTTACAGGAAGTGTGACATTCTCACTGGAAGTGCTTACTAGATACACAACTTTTAGTATTTTCGGGACTGATTGTGATGCTGAAATGGCTCATGTTGATGTGTTCTTCCCTGTTTCTCTTCCTCTCTGTGCTATTGCTGAACAGATGCTAACTGCAAACTGCTACTTCCAGTCAGTGTTCATATGTGAACTTGCATAATGATAGTTGGCAGATTGTGTGGCTTTATGTATGATTGCAAATGAGCCTGAATGTCGTCCTGACTTAATCTCAGTACTTGAATGTTAAGTGAAAGCACTAATTGTGTCATGACAAGCAGTGGGAGCTTTTGCACTTCTTTCCTTTCTGACATAGAAATATTGAGGCCAGAGGTAATGCTGCATTGAAACCTAGGTGTGATTCACTTGGTACAGTGCAGACCAGTAGCCTTCTAATCATAGCTGTTCTGGGTTGAAACGGGTCTTTGTATTTTGTTTATATCATTAATTAATTAATTAGTCTGAGCTCTTGCCTTCTAGTACTATTTAAAAAAAAATTTCCTCTGACAGCTCTGTACAAGAGCTTTTTAATGCAGAAACTGCCAGTTTATTTTATATATTTTATAACGCAAGTTTTTAAAGTTTACATTTAATCTTAGTTTAAACATTCCACAGCGTAGTGATTGTGTTCTGGTTTGAACTTTGTTTTGGCAGAAAAAGTGATGTGGGTTGGGCTTGTTGTCTTGGGCTGCACCCTTCTAAGCAACACAGTTGGCTAAGTCCTCTCTCATAAGCGGGAAGTGGTCTCCCTGGTTTCAGAACTAGTCACAGGATTACGTTTAGGTACTTTCCAGAGTATATTGCGTAATGTTGCTTGTGGCAGCCAATGTGAGATTTGCATCTTTAGTGACAGCTGTTCTTGCCGTGAAACTGGGTGTAGTAGGAAGAGTACTGGTTTGTTGAATTCTTATGTACTTACTAGTGATTATTGGCAAACCTTAATTCAGTTCAGCACTTTTCTAAAAAAAAAGTTTTGCTTTTAGTTTTGGGGTGAAGACATTCTTTTATAAATGTGGTCACAATTAAGCTCCGTGCATTGTTGTAAGTATTCAATATTGTTTATTTCTGTTTACCCTATCGTTTTCAAAACAGAGAAATGAAATTTGGAAAGTCTAATGGAGATTACTTGATGTTTACTCTTCCTGTCACACTGGCTTCTAACAGTGGTTATGTGATAATGTCCTTTGAAAAATTCAACCTCTTTATTTTCTAAGATGAAATGTGAGCTTCCTCTATCTTCAATTTTTACTCAACATATTGTTACCCAGGTAATAGTGCTGTTTCCTTGCCTGTCATTAAACTATTAATATTCTGTTGCATTTGGTTCTTGGATAATCGTGATTGCCGAATAAGAATAAACTGCTTTTGTCTTGTGCAGGTTGACAGGAACAATTTGAGAGACAATACAAGATATGCTAATATTAGAAATTACTATTAATTCAGACTTGTTGAAACAAAAAATAGATGCGTAATTTTATGGGCAAGTCGTCTTCCTCTGGAGAATGTCATCAACAAAGTGTGACACAGGAAGTGCATGCTATTACAGAATTACACCACCAGTTGATTTCCAGTAGTGTTCTTACAGTAACTGAGAAAATATTTGATCACCTTTCTGTGGTTGAAATATTTCTGTCTTGTTGTGTCTCTGTTCATTTGACTACCACCCAGCTTCAGCTGCATTCATTGACATCCTTTGCCTTCTTCCTTTTAATAAATCCTCTTCCCTATGACACCATGCAAGGCTCATCTTTCCTCTTCCTCATCATAGTCTCCCCTCTGCCTTCCTACACTGTTCCAGACCCTTGTATTCTCTCTCTTAGCCCCATCACCCACCTCCCTTCATTCTCTTGGCTCCTCTGCATGACTGTCTTCCTGCGCCTGTACTGTCACCCGTGATCCCCTTTCACATGTCTCGCCTCCATATTGTGTATTCGTGAACGCACTCTGTGGAACATGTGGCCCCCTCATGGAAGGGCTTGTGGGGCCCCTTCATCCATCTTGTAATTCATGCAGAGCTCCTGTCCCTTCAGTGATGCCTGCACACTACCTCATTTCCCTCATACCCAATTCCTTTCCTCACCCCATCACTGCTTGCCCCTCTTTTCCTCCTCCCCACTTTTGTCCCTCAATTCCTTGCACGACCTCTATTACCCTTGACCCTCCATACCACCCTCTCCCCTCCTCATCTATCCTGTGCTCCCTCTGTGTGTGTTGGCCTGTGTCGCTGTATGCCTGTGTCACTGTTTATCTTTCCTTCTGTTTTTCGCTCTTTGTCTGTGATTGTGTCTCTCTCTCTCCCCCTCACTTTTTGTGACGTCTACCCCCTCTCCCTGTCTCTGTACAGCATTTGACTGCTCATGTGCTACTTCGTCTTGCACCTCGTGTTATTAATATATGCATAATCATTATACTAGAAAATATCCTTTCCATGAGATGATTGTAAAAGGATGGATGGTCGCAGATTTGGGGTTTTGAGCAAGTGATGCCTGGGGGGATTGAGTGGGAGAACTTTTTAAACATAATAATAATAATAATAATGATTTCGAACTCTCTGCATATGAGGATGGTAGAAAGGGAGAATTGCTTTCACCTTGCCTCTGGAGTTCAACACTTTTTTTGTCAATGTTTAGGTCAGGAGCTGAGTGACCGGCGGAATCCCAACTGAGTGTCACTGAGCAGGTTATCCCTTTGCAAATGTAGCTTGATAGCACTGCCAACTTCTATCGCTTTGCTAATCACTAGATGGGATTTAGCTTGCTTCTTGTTTACAGGACACACCTGGGTAATTTTCCAAATTTCCACGTGGATGTCAGTCTTATTGCTGTATTAGAACAGCTTGTCTAGGGCTACAACTAGTTCTGGAGGAAAAGGCTTCAGTACTTATATTGGAAAGCTGTTAGGACGCATAATCTTCACAGTATCTACTGTCTTGGGCTGTTTATTGAGATTGCATGCCATGAACCCAGTTAGCTGAAGTATGGCATTTGTGATGTTGTGGATCTAAGAGAAGGCAGAGATGGATGATTCATTCAGAATATCTGACTGAAGATAGTTACAAATGCTTCACTGATGTGCTAGACTCCTCTATCATTGAGGTTGAGGATATTTGTGGAACCTCCTCCTCCAGTGAGTTTTTTTTTTAAATTGTCTACCATCATTCTCGACGGGTGTGTCAGGATTGCTGAACTTGGATCTACTGTGTGAATTGTGGGATTGCTTAGCTGTGTCTGTCACATGCTACTTGTGCTGTTTGATATGCAAGTTGTTCCCTGTTGTAGGTTAAGAAGTTGACATCTTTTTTAAAATCGGTACGCTTGATGCTGCTCCTGTCGTGCCCTCTGGCATCCTTCATTAAAGCAGGATTAGTCCCTGGCTTGATGGTAGAATGGGGACTATGCTGGACTGAGGTTATGAATTGTAGGTTGCATACAGTTCTGCTGTTAATGGCCCATAGTGTCTCACAGATGGTCAATTAGCTAGCTGTTTTTTAGGATGGTGTTAGCACCACACAGTTCAATAGACGGTATCGTTTAATTTGAAGACAGGAGCTTTATCTCCATTTGTGGTCACTTCTACCAGTACTGTCATGGACCAATGCATCTGACAGGTAGATCTATGAAGATGAAATAAAGTTGGTTTCTCCATCTTATTGTTTGTTTCATGATCTGTACTGATCCAGTTGAGCCAATAAATTCTCTGGAACACTGTCAGCTTGGTCAGCAGTACCCAGCGACTGTTGAATTTCCTCACCCAGAGTACATTCTGTGCCCTTGCCAAGCGTGCTGTCTTCAAGTGGTGCTCAACATGGAGGAGTACTGATTCATTGGCAGTAAGTGGTAATCAACTGGAGATTTCCTTGCCCATGTTTTACTGGATGCCATTAGACTTTATGGGGGTCTGGAGTTGTCATTTAAGGACTCCTAAGAAAACTCCCAACTGAATGTACACCACTGTACTGCCATTTCTGATGGGTCCAGCCTGCCAATGGGAGGGGATGTACTTGGGGTTGGTTAAGTCGTGAGCCATTGTCTGTAAGGTATGATTCTGAAAATATGACTATCAGGCTGTTCCTTGCTCCGTCTGGTGGACAACACTCTCCCATTTGTCATCAGTCTCCTGTGACAGGTAGAAGTGTGAGATTTGTGGAATTATGAATGAGGTACATAGTTACCACCACCGCCACAACTAATAACCAAGTTGTAGGGTGGAATATACAAGAAGAAATAACAAGAGCTTGTCAGAAAGCCATAGTGATTATCTTAAGAGATTTTAACCAACATATAGACTGGAAAAATCAGATGGCAAGAGGTAGCCTTGATGAAGAATTCATGGAATGTTTTTGGGATCATTTCTTAAATCAGCAAATTATGGAGCTGATCATAGAGTAGGCCATACTAAACCTAGTCTTGTAGAAGGAGATAGAATTAATTAATAATCTTATTGTGAAGGCAATCCAAGGCAGTGACAATCGTCATTTGTTTGAAATCTACATTCAGTTGGAGGAACAGAACAGATGGTCTGAGACTATTTTTAAAATGTGAAACATTTCAATCAGAAAAATCCATGAGGCGGTGAAAGCAGTGCTGACTAAAATGAAGTGTGACAAATTAGGTTAAAGCATAAGTCAATAGAAATGCAGTAGCAGATATATAAGGAGATATTTCAGAATGCACAAAATAGATACATACCAATGTGTTAGAAAAATACCATGGGTTAGACCTGGCATCTGTGGTATCAAATGTACAGAGGATACAATTATTCAAAGAAAAGTGGCAAGTCCAAAGATTCGACGGAATATCTAAAATGGCGAGAAGTGACAAAAACATTGATAAAGAGGGAAAAATTAGAGTATGAGATAAAGCTAGCCAGAAATATAAAAACCAATACCAAGTTTGTATAGATATTTAAAGGAGAAAGGAGTTAACAAGGTGTGCAATGCTCCTATAGAAAGTGAGACTGGAAAATTAACAATAGTAAATAAGAAAATGGCTGATAAATTTAATGGGTATCTTGCATCAATCTTTATTAGAGAGGAAATGAATAACATCCCAGAGACAGAAAAACATCAGGGAATTAAAGGGAGAGAGGAACTTGGGAAAAATTGCCAAAAAGCCTTTTCTGAATCCAATTAGCTACCTCTCCCTAGATCCCATGCAGCCTAACCTTATTGACTAGCCTGCCATGCGGGACCTTGTCAAAGGCCTTACTAAAGTCCATATAGACAACATCCACTGCCCTATCCTCTTAGTTTCCTCTTCGATAAACTAGAAAAGATTTCAGACATGACTTCCCACACACAAATCCATGTTGACTATCCCTAATTGGACCTTGACTATCCAAATGTTTGTTGATCCAGTCCCTCAGTATCATCTCCAATAACTTGTCTACCACTGATGTCAGCCTCACTGGCCTGTAATTCCCTGGCTTGTCTTTGCTACCTTTCTTAAACAACGGAACAACATTAGCCACCCTCCAGTCTTCTAGAACTTCACTGGCTAAAGATGAGGTAAAAATCTCTGCAAGGGCCTCTGCAATTTCTTCCCTACTCTCCCACATCATCAGAGGATGGACTTGTTCAGGCCCAGGGGATTTATCCATGCTAACGCAATCGAGAGCTGCAAACACCACCTCTAGTAATCTGTATGGGTTCCCCCCTCCTTGTTTCCTTTATTCCCTTCCATCCATGATTCTGTCCTCAGTAAACACTAAGGAGAAATTTTCATTAAAAATCTCCCCATGTCCTGTGGCTCAACACATAGACAGCCATGCTGATCTTTGTGGGGACCCATTCCCTCCCTAGCCACCATTTTCTCTTAATATAGCTATAGAACCTCTTGGGATTATCTTTTAACCTTATCTGCCAGATCCATCTCATACCCTCTTTTTGCTCTTCTGATTTCTCTCAAGTATGCTCCTACACTTTTTTTATAGTCAGTTCAGGATTCACTTGAGCCCAGATACCTTAAACCCAATGTATGCCGCCTTCTTTTTCCTGACCAGAGCCTCAATGTCCCTCATCAGCCAGGAATCCCGAAACCTGCCAGCTTTTCCCTTCATCTTAACAGCTGCATACTGTCCTTGGACTCTTGATATCATACTTTTAAAAGCCTCCTATTTGCCAGTCATTACTTTTTCTTCAAACCAATCCACCCAATTGACTGTTGCCAAATCCTGCCTAATGGCCCCAAAATTGGCCTTGCTCCTGTTTTAGCACCTTAACCTGTCGACCTGTCTTAGTTTTAACATAGTTATGGAAAAAAAAGAGAATTATGGTCACTTGACCCCGAGTGCTGTCCAACTGAGACTTCAGTCACTTGCCCAAACTTGTTTCCTAAGGGGAGGTCCAGAGTTGCAGCCTCCCGAGTGGGCCCTCCCGTCACATTTGACAAATTCCACCCTGTCTGGACCCTTTACAATCTGGTTCGCCCAGTCAATACAGAGGAAATTAAAATCTTCAACTGATACTACTCTGTTATTCCTACAGGTATCTGCAATCTCTGTACACCTCTGCTCCGCTATTACCCACTGGCTATTTGGGGTCTTTAATATGGTGTCAACAGAGTGACTATCCCCTTCTTCTTTCTAAGTTCAAATCAAATGGCCTCATTTGATGACCGCTTAAGAATATCCTCTCTAAGCACCGTTGTTATGTTCTCCCTTATCAAAAGGGCAACTCCCCCTCCTTGCTTGCTTGTACTTCTGTCATGCCTGTAGCTTCTGTATCCTGGAACATTGAGCTGCCAGTCCTGCCCTTTTCTCAGCCATGTTTCTGTTCTGGCTATAATATCCCAGCCCCCAGAGCTAATCCATGCTCTGAGCTCATTTGCCTTACCTTGTCAGGCCTTGTGCTTTGAAATAAATGCCCTCTAAACCAGAAGTCTTTCTCTTTCTTGTGCCCCGGCTATCCTGAATAGTAAACTTGCTCTTGATGGCTAATGTATTTCCCCCACTTCTCGAAGGCCCATCTCTTAATCAGAGTCCCACACACCCCCACTCCCCGACCACCACTACCTTGCCAAACTAGTTTAAACCCTCCTGGGTAACACTCTGAAATCTCCCTTCAATGATATTGGACACCCTCTGGGTTCAAGTGCAACCCATCCCCTCTTGTACAGGTCACCTCTACCCCAGAAAAGATCCCAATGATCCAAGAACTGAAAATTCTGCCCCCTACACCAGCTCCTCAGCCACACATTTGTCTGGCCTATCTTTCTATTTCTGTCCTCACTGGCGTGTGGCACTGGGAGTAATCTGGTGATCGCTACCTTTTTGAGGTTCTGCTTTTTAAGTTCTTACCTGACTTCCTATGCTCATTTCATAGGACCCCATCCCTTTGTGCGCATCAATACAAATGATATAGGTGGATAATGACCTCTGGCTGTTCACCTACCCCCTTCAGAGACATCTTTTGACCCTGGCACCTGGAAGGTAATGCACCATCACCAACCCCTGCCCCCCCTGCCCAATATCTCAAATGGTTACTGTTAAAGGTTGTTGCAGAAAACAGAACCTCTTGGTGTAGTGGTAGCATAGTACTAGGGATAAAAGATTGGCTGGTGAGCAGGAAATAGGGAATAGGCACAAATTCCATCTTTTTCAGGTTGCGAAGAGGTAATAAGTGGTGTGCCACAGGGTTCAGTACTCATATCTTAATTGTTTATAACTTCATTGACTGAGTGTGGGCTTCTCAATCTGTGAGTTGTGACCCCCAGAAAGGTCTGCAGCTAAAATTTCAGAGCTATGATTGCCATGGAGCTCTGACCAAGTTTTAACAGCCATGTGGCCCCTTCTTAAATTGTGTAGTTTTATTTGTAGTGGATGTGGCCTTACTGCGCAATCTTATAGGCCTGAATGGTGTCCTAAAAAAGTCAATGGGAAAGTAGGTGATTTTTATCATAGAGTTTTACAGAACAGAAGATCCTTTTATGTGATATGACCATTGCTGGCCAGGCCAGCATTTATTACCCATTCCTAATTGCCCAGAGGGCATTAAAGAGTCAACCATACTGCTGTAGGTAGGAACAACATGTATATCATGTGATTGAAGTTTTGGTTTGAGCCACTTTTGTTCCTGAGGTATGTTCTTGTCCATCAAAACCCATTGTGTTTTGTAGCAGATAACTATGGGGCCATTGGTGCAACTCCAATATTATATGTTTCAGTGGTTTCCTGTGTTTTGAACTGGCTAACATATCGATTTATCTCTAGAGATAACAAGGTGTGGAGCTGGATGAACACAGCAGGCCAAGCAGCATCATAGGAGCAGGAAAGCTTGACGTTTCGGGCCTAGACCCTTCATCAGAAATGGGGGAGGGGAAGAGGGTTCTGAAATAAATAGGGAGAGAGGGGGAGGCGGATAGGAGATGGATAGAGGAGAGGAGACTGACAAGTCAAAGAGGCGGGGATGGAGCCAGTAAAGGTGAGTGTAGGTGGGGGGGTAGGGAGGAGATAGGTCAGTCCAGGGAGGATGGACAGGTCAGGGGGGCGGGATGAGGTTAGTAGGTAGGCGATGGGGGTGGGGCTTGAGGTGGGAGGAGGGGATAGGTGAGAGGAAGAATAGGTTAGGGAGGCGGGGACGAGCTGGGCTGGTTTGGGGATGCGGTCGGGGGAGGGGAGATTTTGGAGCTTGTGAAATCCACATTGATACCATTGGGCTGCAGGGTTCCCAGGCTGAATATGATTTGCTGTTCCTGCAGCCTTCGGGTGGCATCATTGTGGCATTGCAGGAGGCCCAGGATGGACATGTCATCTGAGGAATGGGAGGGGGAGTTGAAATGGTTCGTGACTGGGAGGTGCAGTTGTTTGTTGCGAACTGAGCACAGGTGTTCTGCAAAGCGGTCCCTAAGCCTCCTCTTGGATTCCCTAATGTAGAGGAGGCCACAATGGGTACGGCGGATGCAGTATACCACTTTGGCAGATGTGCAGGTGAACGCCTGCTTGATGTGGAAAGTCTTCTTGGGGCCTGGGATTGGGGTGAGGGAGGAGGTGTGGGGGCAGATATAGCACTTCCTGTGGTTGCAGGGAAAAGTGGTGGGGCTGGAGGGGAGTGTGGAGCGGATAAGGGAGTCATGGAGAGAGTGGTCCCTCCGGAAAACAGACAAGGGTGGGGAGGGAAAAATGTCTTTGCTGGTGGGGTTGGATTGCAGATGGCGGAAGTGTCAGAGGATGATGCGTTGGATCCGGAGGTTGGTGGGGTGGTACGTGAGGACTAGGGGGTTTCTGTTTTGGTTATTATGGGGAGGGGGTGTGAGGGATGTGTTGCGGGAAATGCGGGAGACACAGTCGAGGGCGTTCTTGACCACTGCGGGGGGGGGAGTTGCGGTCCTTGAAGAATGAGGACATCTGAGATGTACGGGAATGGTATGCCTCATCCTGGGAGCAGGTGTGGCGGAGGCGAAGGAATTGGGAATAGGGGATGGCATTTTTGCAGGAAGGTGGGTGGGAGGAGGTGTATTCCAGGTAGCTGTGGGAGTCAGTGGGCTTGAAATGGATTTCGGTTTCTCGGTGGTTACCCGAGATGGAGACAGGGAGGAGAGAGAGGTGTTAGAGATGGTCCAGGTGAACTTCA
Organism: Ginglymostoma cirratum; assembly: GCA_024137785.1. Lineage (NCBI taxonomy): Eukaryota > Metazoa > Chordata > Chondrichthyes > Orectolobiformes > Ginglymostomatidae > Ginglymostoma > Ginglymostoma cirratum. Next base: position 2,989,058 of record JAHRHZ010000030.1, on the reverse strand, counting down.
GGTTAGGGTGGAAGGTGTTGGTGAAGTGGAGGAACTGTTCGAGCTCCTCGTGGGAGCACGAGGCGGCGCTGATGCTGTCATCAATGTAACGGAGGAAGAGGTGAGGTTTAGGGCCAGTGTAGGTACGGAAGAGGGATTGTTCCACGTAACCTACAAAGAGGCAGGCATAGCTTGGGCCCATGTGGGTATCCATGGCCACCCCCTTTGTCTGTAGGAAGTGGGAGGAATTGAAAGAGAAGTTGTTGAGGGTGAGGATGAGTTCGGCTAAGTGGATGAGGGTGTCAGTGGAAGGGGATTGGTCAGGTCTGTGGGACAGGAACAAGTGGAGGGCCTTTCAGCCATCTGCATGGGGAATACAGGTGTATAGGGACTGGACGTCCATAGTAAAAATGAGGTGTTGGGGACCAGGGAATTGGAAGTCTTGGAGGAGGTGGAGGGCGTGGGTGGTGTCACGGACGTAAGTAGGGAGTTCCTGGACCAAGGGGGTGAAAATGGAGTCTAGGTAGATGGAGATGAGTTCGGTGGGGCAGGAGCAGGTGGAGACAATGGATCGACCAGGGCATTCAGGTTTGTGGATTTTGGGAAGGAGGTAGAAGCGGGCGGTGCGGGGTTGGGGAACGATGAGGTTGGAGGCGGTGGGTGGGAGGTCACTTGAGGTGATGAGGTTGTGGATGGTTTGGGAGATTTATCTCTAGTTTCTTTTAATGTTGGCTTGTTTGGAATGTTCATGCAAGTAAGAGGTGTGACCTTTCAGAGACAGTAATGTAAAATTTGGTCTCTTGGCCATTGCTAACAATTTCTAGAAACAGCCACCTTGCCCATTCTGTTGGATAGCAGCCACTTTAAAATTCAACAAGAGTCTTTTTCAATTTAAAAAAAAAAATGCATGTAAACAAGATACCGTGGTTTCAAAACAAGAAAAGGATCTTGCTGCATGCTTTCTGGGCATGATGTGGGGAAGAATTTATTGTTGCACCAATTCTATTGTATTAAGGTTACCCAAAGGAAAATCTCACCTCCTGAATATGCTGTTTTTGTTGTTGTTCGTGGTGAGTTAAGGCACCAAGCAACAGAATTTTGGATGACCAAAGTTTATGGAGGGTTGAATGTTGGGGACCAGCCAGGCTGGAATCTTGAGGCTAGAAGCAACGAAGGCATGAATGAGGATTTCAGTACAGATGAGTTCAGATGGGTGGGTAGGTTGGGCCTACTGAGGTAGAAATAGGTAGTCTTAGTGATGGTGCGAATATATGGTCATAATACTGTTTACTGTAGAGTGTTGCCCTTCTGCCACTGGCAATACATTTAATATACATACACTTTTGGCTTGCAGTTCAGGACACTTCAGGAGTTGCTTTATCTATTCAAAATAAATTATTTCCCTGTTAACAGTCAACCATGAGTAAACACTCTCTCTTACGTTCAGAAGATGTGATTTCCCTTTGCGTTCACCTCATTAGATATACATATTCCACTCCAGTATCTGACAATATAGTTAAATTAACAAATACTTACATTTTCTGCTTTAAATAACATTTTCAATGTCTATCTCATTCATGGCACAAAATGAGGTAGGAAAGGTAATTTTACTAGGATTCTGCAGTTTTTAACATGTCTTTGGACAGCTAGGGAGACAGAGAAATGTGTTTGGCTACTGACATTTGTAACCTGGTGCTGCTGGTATTCTGCCTACTTGCGTCAGAGGTAGACGGCTTTACTGTAACTGCTGTTGCCATGGCAAAGTGTTGGGGGTGGATTCCTAGAAACCCTAAACCTCAGATTGTGTGTGAGGATCACAAAATGAATATAATCTGATCAAGCAGGGTAAATCATGTGCAAAGTTGAATAGAAACTGGGGAATGACCTGTCAGTTGGCTGGTAATGTGGATTAAGAAAAATACATTACAGATGCAATAAGCATGCTTTGTTATGGTTGCATGAAAATTATTGTGAAGCTGACCTGTTTGCCTATTTTGAGTCAGTTTAAACAGTGAAGAAAATTTGCATGTTTGGTCTTCATAGGCTGTAAATTTTGTTCATACTATTTCATAGCTACGAATTGTATATTTTGTCTTTAATTTTAAATTTTCTGATCAAATACATTTGGGGACCAAAATGTGTTGAGGTTTTATTGTTACAACTGTGTCCACATTATATTGTTCGATTGTGAGTGATTTGCATGCCAAATTGAAGCATCAGTGCATTTTTTTGTATCTCCCTTGTTCTGTGAACAAATGTCTGTTTCCTGTCTGTTTTTCTGTCTGATTTGTTCTTCAGTGTCAGATTAATCTTCTATCTCAGTTTCTATGCCTGCTTCTTTTTGTGTGTGGATCTCTGTCTGTATTCTGTATCTCCTGCTTTTCTGTGCCTCTCTCTTTGTGCTCATATCTAAATGCGTATATTTCCACAACTTCTTCTCAGTTTGTTTATGTCGGTGATTCAATGTGTGTGTGTGTGTGTGTGTGTGTGTGTGTGTGTGTGTATGTGTATATATTTTTTATATATATATTTCTCAGCATATATGCTGATGTATTTCCCCAAACATCAGAGATGCAACTGCTAAAACTGCTATCACAATGCTGACAGGACTTCATAGCACCTAGCTTCCTTATGAGGTAAGTGTAAACTTCTAATTACTGCATTTCTTCTAAGACACTCCTTAAGTTTTTGATAAGCCCTAAGCCACTTTTTTGCTTTACAAATAACAACATTTTATATATAAGCCCTTTTGCAAGTGAATGTTCTTCCAACGTTTTTTGCTTGCCATCATGCTTATAAAGTTGGCTTTATTTCAGCAAATATTTTTCTTTGTACATTGTTGAATAACCATTGTAAATCAGTGGAGTGATATCTGCAACTCTGAGCATAATTGAGTACTGCATATCCTATGTGCATTTTATTTCTGAAAATTCAACTTCCCCACACCCATAATTCATGAGGATCTCAGTGTGCAAAAAAAAATACTATTAACACTTAAGGGAATTCAGGATCTCTGTACATGTTCTGCAGGACTTGAAAAAAAGTTTGTGTTATGTTTCAACATACTTTGGGGAAAACAGAATCGAGATTCTAATAATGAGCTGATAAATCTTCAAATTAACATCTATAAATCCACTGTTTACAGTGCTCTTGTTGTGTAATAATGATCCTGGTTGCCTGTGTTGTGTTCATTCCCAAACTTGTTAGATGTAATCTCAAGAACCATAAATGAAAGATAATATGTATTTTCAAAATAAGAATAATATGCACACAAGTGCAATCAAATCACTGCTAGTACATACCCCTTTCTAGTGGCTGAGAACAGCAGAAGCAGGTTTTTCACACAATCAAAATACTTCATAGTCCTTCATGTAATGGTTCACATAAATGAGAAGTTGTCATTCAAAATTTCAATTTTGTAAAGGATAAACGTGGCTTATTTTGAAGGCTAAAGTATCAGTTCATGTTGAAGGTGTCAATTAATGCAATCTTTGCAGATAGGTAGAACATTGCATGTCCAAATAGGGAACCAATGCATGAAATTACGTTTTGGGAAATAAACACGTAAGCAGTTGAAACATTTGTCTGAAATTTCTTTTTTTTTTCTGCAGAAGTAATAATAGCCGTTTATTTGAAATGGATCAGTGTTTCTACTAAAATGGAAGAGATGTTTCAGACAAAAGCATGGAGTATACACATGAGATATAGTTTTGGAAGGTTTCTTTTCAGAACCTGACGATTTTCATTAAAGATTGGGCAGGCAGAGGTGGTACAAGCAGAAAAGAGACATTTTGAACTAGTTACTGAAGAGACCACTTTTGGCAACATTTTCCTGAGCCAGGAGCACCATAGTTTTAAAACACTTCCTGCCGATTTTTGTGAGAACTTACTGATTTGAGTTTTTGGCTGCTCCTACAATTGTCTTAATTAATGACCCTTCACACTTTATGGGGGTATGAATTCCTACTATGACTTCCAAATAAATGTAATTGGACAGACATTGCTGTATTACTTAAAAACTACCTCAAAGTATTTTCGCAGAAGTTAATTTCTTGTAAATATTTTCCATTTCCATTGAACTGTAACATAGATGACCAAGAAAGCTCAATTATTTGAGCTCTTTGATTTTACTTTGGCACAACATTTCACATTTTAATCAGTATTTAAGAATGAGAATATGTTTTGAATATAGCGACAGCCTGTACGTTAACAGTTAATGGATAAATGGGATGCTTGAGAGTGCAAATAGGAAAAAGAAGTGCTGCTCTGAATCAAAAGAGCATGGAGTCGCAGACGGCAGAAGAAGAGTTCGACTTCATGTCGTGCCCGAAATTCCTTAAGGTAGGAACACAGAGGAATAAGGCTGAGGCCTTTGCTGAGTACGGAGCGTTCAGCATCGGAGAGCGGAAGGTTAGGAGGGATGGTGAATACCTGACAGGAGCTGGGGCGGGGAAGGTGGTGGTGAGGTTGGGAGAAGGGATGGAATCAGAGGGAAGGGGAGTAGAGGAAGGTTCCAGATGGCCTCGGGTATTTTTGAGATGTTGCATCTTGTGGGCCTTGATGCCTGAAAGGAAATGAAAAAGTTTCTTATTAGCCCCACGAATGAGCCAGAGGATGAAGTAGAACCGCGAAGTGCAGCCCTCAGCCGGTGTGTGAGGATGCTGTTTTACAGCGATGCCGAGAGTGTGCATGTGACTCTGCATAGCACTGAGTGTGGATCTCTGTGTGCGGTGAGAGCGGCTGTCCGTGGCATGTTGAACATCAACCTTTCAATCTTTCTTCTTGCCCGCCGACATTAATTTCACTGTCAGTCCTGGTGTTTTACCAAGAATTTGCTAAAACTCGTTTCCACAGCCATATCACATTCCTCAGTGACTGCCTCTGGATCAGACTCACCCCACATGGATTCCAACTGAAGTTTCATCCCTTACGTTTTGAATCCTCCCAGGGTTACAGATATCTCCGTGATGTTCAATGTTCCACAGACAGCTGCTCTTGACGCATACTGAGATCCGCACTCGTGCATGTGACGCCACATGGCACTACTCTCTTGACCTTTCTCTCCAACGGCATCGCAACACACTGGCTCAGGCTCAGGCTCAGAACTTCGCAGTTCTACTTAATTCTCTGGCTCATTCGTCGTGCTAACAAGAAACTCTTTCTTTTCCTTTTTCAGGCATCAAGGCCCACAGGATGCAACAACTCCAAAATACCTGTGACCCTCTGAACCTTCCTCTCCTTCCCTTCCCTCTGACTTTATCCCCTCTCCCAAACACCCCTCCTCCTGTCAGGTATTCACTATCCCTCCTAACCTTCCGCTTTCCAATGCTGAATGCTCCGTACTCAGCAAAGGCCTCAGCTTTATTCCTCTGCGCCTCCACCTGAATGCTGTCTTCGTCTCTGTGCTCGTTTCTTTAGATGAGTCCTTTTCCTGTCCCACAGACCCCTTTGCCCAATTCCAACACTCTCCCTCCACCTGACTCTCCGGCCTTCTACCTACACTTGATCTGTTCATTGAGAACTGTCAACGTGACATTAGTCGCCTCAATTTTGCTGCCCCTGTCACCAAATCCAACCTATCCCCCTCCGAACTGACTGCACTCCATGCACTCAGATCTAATCCTGACTTTGTCATTAAGCCTGCCAATAAGAGTGTGGTGCTGTTGTAGTTTGGCATACTGACCTCGACCTTGTGGGGGCTGAGTGCCAACTCTCAGGTACCACCTCCTACCTTCCCCTGGATCACGACCCCACCATTACACATCAGGCCATTGTACGGTAACTGATCTCATTTCATCGGTGATCTCCCCCACCTCTGCTTCCAAGCTGATCGTCCCCCCCACCAATCCCGCACAGCTTGTTTCTACCTTCTGCCAAAGATCCAAAAACAGGACTGTCCGGGCAGACCTATTGTTTCATCCTACTCTTGCCTTGCAGAACACCTCTCTTCCTACCTTGACTCAGTCTTCTCCCCCTGGTCCAACCCCTGCCCAAATACATCCACAATTCCTCTGATGCCTTACGCCGGTTTCAAAACTATCAGTTTACCGGTTCCAGCCACCACCTCTTTATCATGGACATGCAATCCCTTTACACATCTGTTCCCCACCCGGAGGGTCTTAGGGCTCTCCGCTTCTTCCTGGAGCAAAGACCTGAACCATCCCCACCGACCACCACCCTCCTCCGCTTGGCAGAACTTGTCCTCGCCCTCAACAACTTCTCTTTTAACTCTCATTTTCTTCAGGTAAGACGGGTCACCATGGGTACCCACATGGGCACTAGTTACACCTGTCTCTTCATGGGGTACATGGAACATTCCTTGTTCCAGTCCTATTCTGGCCCCCACCCACAACTCTTTCTCCGATATATCGATGATATCATCAGTGCTGCTTCCCCCTCTCGTCTGGAATTGGAAAACTTCATCAATTTCACCTCCAGTTTCCACCCTGCCCTCCACTTTCACCTGGTCTATCTCTGATTCCTCCCTTCCCATCCTCGACATTTCTGTTTTCATTTCTGGGGATAGACTGGCCAGTAATATCCCACAGCTACCTGGAATACATGTCCTCACGCCCCACTTCCTGTGAAGACTCCTTCCCATTCCCTCAGTTCCTCCGTCTCCATCGCATATGTTCAGATGAGGCCAACTTCGACAAGGGAGTCTCTGAAATGTCCACCTTCTTCCTCAACCGAGGATTCCCCAGCTCTGTTGTCGACAGGGCCCTCAACCAGGTCCAACCCATCTCTGCATTTCTGTCCTCCACCCCTTCTCTTCCCTCCCGCAACAGGAATCGGGTTCCCCTTATTCTCACCTACCATCCCACTTGCATCCACATCCAGAAGATCATCAGATGCCATTTCCGCCACCTCCAGTAAGATGCCACCACCAGACACATATTCTCCTCCCCTCCCTTGTCCACCTTCTGCAGGGACCGTCCCCTCCGGGACACCCTGGTCCACACTTCCTTCACCCCCAACACCCCCCACAGCCCTACTGCACCTTCCCCTGTAACGGGCGGTGGTGCAACACCTGCCCATTTACCTCCTCCCTCCCCAGTATCCAAAGGCCCAAACATACATTCCAGGTGAAGCTACACTTAACCTGTACTTGCCAGAATCTAGTCTAGTACATTTGCTGCTCACAACGTAGTCTCCTCTACAATGGGGAAACAAAGCGTAGACTTAGTGACCACTTCTCAAAACATCTACGTTCTGCTTGCAGAAAAGACCCTGAACTACCTGATGCCTGTCACTTTAACTCACCACCGTGCTCCCTGGCCAACATCTTTGTCTCTGGCTTGCTGCGGTGTTTCAACGAAGTCCAACGCAAGCTGGAGGAACAACACCTCATTTTCTGCTTGGGGACCCTACAGCCCTCTGGACTCAATATTGAGCTCACAAGGTGTAGAGCTGGATGAACACAGCAGGCCAAGCAGCATCAGAGGAGCAGGAAAGCTGACGTTTCGGGCCTAGACCCTTCTTCAGAAATGGGGGAGGGGAAGGGGGTTCTGAAGTAAATAGGGAGAGCGGGGGAGGCGGATAGAAGATGGATAGAGGAGAAGATAGGTGGAGAGGAAACGGACAGGTCAAAGAGGTGGGTTGGACCCAGTAGAGGTGAGTGTAGGTGGGGAGGTAGGGAGGAGATAGGTCAGTCCAGGGAGGACGGACAGGTCAAGGGGGCAGGATGAGGTTAGTAGGTAGGAAATGGGGGTGAGGCTTGGGTGGGAGGAGGGGATAGGTGGGAGGAAGGACAGGTTCGTGAGGTGGGGACGAGTTGGGCTGGTTTAGGGATGCGGTAGGGGGAGGGGAGATTTTGAAGCTTGTGAAATCCACATTGACACCATTGAGCTGCAAGGTTCCCAAGCGGAATATGATTTGCTGTTCCTGCAACCTCCGGGTGGCATCGTTGTGGCACTGCAGGAGGCCCAGGATGGACATGTCGTCTGGGGAATGGGAGGGGGAGTTGAAATGGTTCACAACTGGGAGGTGCAGTTGATTAGTGCGAACCGAGCGTAGGTGTTCTGCAAAGCGGTCCCCAAGCCTCCGCTTGGTTTCCCCGATGTAGACGAGGCCACAACAGGAACAGCGGATGCAGTATATCACATTAGCAGATGTGCAGGTGAACATCTGCTTGATGTGGAAAGTCTTGGGGCCTGGGATGGGGGCGAGGGGGGAGGTGTAGGGGCAGGTGTAGCACTTCCTGCGGTTGCAGGTAAAAGTGCTGGGTGTGGTGGAGCTGGAGGGGAGTGTGGAGTGGACAAGGGAGTCCCGGAGAGAGTGGTCCCTCCGGAAAGCAGATAAGGGTGGGGAGGGAAAAATGTCTTTGGTGGTGGGGTCGGATTACAGAAGGCGGAAGTGTCGGAGGATGATGTGTTGGATCCGGAGGTTGGTGGGGTGGTACGTGAGGATGAGGGGGATTCTGTTTTGTTGTTATTGCGGGGACGGGGTGTGAGGGATGAGTTGCGGGAAATGCGGGAGACACGGTCGAGGGCATTCTCGCCCACTGCGGGGGGGACGTTGCTGTCCTTGAAGAATGAGGACATCTGAGATGTATGGGAGTGGAATGCCTCATCCTGGGAGCAGATGCGGCGGAGGCGAAGGAATTGGGAATAGGGGATGGCATTTTTGCAGGAAGGTGGGTGGGAGGAGGTGTATTCCAGGTAGCTGTGGGAGTCAGTGGGCTTGAAATGGATATCGGTTTCTAGGTGGTTGCCAGACGTGGAGACAGAGAGGTCCAGGATGGAGAGAGAGGTATTGGAGATGGTCCAGGTGAACTGAAGGTTGAGTGGAAGGTGTTGGTGAAGTGGAGGAACTGTTCGATCTCCTCGTGGGAGCACGATGCAGTCATCAATGTAACGGAGGAAACAATCCCTCTTCCGTACCTACACTGGCCCTAAACCCCACCTCTTCCTCCGTTACATTGATGACTGCATCGGCGCCGCCTCGTGCTCCCACAAGGAGCTCGAACAGTTCATCCAATTCACCAACACCTTCCACCCCAACCTGAAGTTCACCTGGACCATCTCCAACACTTCTCTCTCCTTCCTGGACCTCTCTGTCTCCATCTCGGGCAACCACCTAGAGACAGATGTCCATTTCAAGCCCACTGGCTCCCACAGCTACCTGGAATACACCTCCTCCCACTCGCCCTCCTGCAAAAATGCCATCCCTATTCCCAATTCCTTCGCCTCTGCCGCATCTGCTCCCAGGATGAGACATTCCAACCCCGAACGTCTCAAATGTCCTCATTCTTCAAGGACCGCAACTAACCCCCCCACAGTGGTCGAGAACGCCCTCGACCATGTCTCCCGCATTTCCCGGAACACATCCCTCACGCCCCGTCCCCGCAACAATAACCAAAAATGAATCCCCCTCGTCCTCACATACCACCCCACCAACCTCCGGATCCAACGCATCATCCTCCGACACTTCCGCCATCTGCAATCAGACCCCACCACCAAAGACATTTTTCCCTCCCCACCCTTATCTGCCTTCCGGAGGGACCACTCCCTCCGCGACTCCCTTGTCCGCTCCACACTCCCCTCCAGCCCCACCACACCCGGCACTTTTCCTTGTAACCGCAGGAAGTGCTACACCTGCCCCCACACCTCCTCCCTCACCCCAATCCCAGGCCCCAAGAAGACTTTCCACATCAGGCAGAGGTTCACCTGCACATCTGCCAATGTGGTATACTGCATCCGCTGTATCCGTTGTGGCTTCCTCTAC